>OW121744.1:49465152-49756571 GCA_933228675.1 Stomorhina lunata
TTATTGATCCTTAATGTTAAAGGGTAGTCGGGCTAGAACTACTATAGTAGTATAATTTTAGCTGTTATTCGCAAGTGGAATTTTGTGACATTATGTGAAATTTTTTTTCTCGACTAAAGTGACCCCTAATTTCAGTTAATATTTTTCAAGATATTTAATTATATTCACCTTAAACTTATTTGCAAAATATTTAGCTTATTTTTTCATAAACTTCCCCCTAAAGTATTTATGATCTTAGCAAAAAACCATCAAATCGCACACCTATACCTTTTGATTCAAAACTACATAATTTTATTAACGCTTTAAGCTTTTGCCCAACAAAAAACTCATGTGAAAATAAAACGGAATAGTTTTGTCTTGAACTAAAAAAGTCTTTAATTTGCAAACAACTCCGTCATAATTTTTCGTTTCCTCTTATTTCGGGTTAACAGAAATTTCACAAAATAACAAATTTAATAAATTTATTAAGGCAATATATTTTTATTAAGACTTTTTCTTAATGAGATTTGTCAAAAATCAACAAGTTTATTAAAATTTTTTAAAAATTCCAATTAAATATTTAAGCAAAAAAGTTGTTAATAAAGTGTTACTGGAGAAATATTTAAGTTATTAAAATTTTTTCGTAGAAATATTTAAGTTATTAAGTTTTTTTGAAGAAATACTTGGTTTCAAAAGTTTGTTTGTAGGGAAAATTTTTAGAAAAATTTGTTATAAAATTTAAATAAAATAAGTTTTGTTACCTAATTTTTTCCCTAAATAAACATTTTGATATTAAATTTTTTCTATAGAAAAAAATTATTATTCAATTATTTTTATAGAAAAAATGTTGTTACTAAATTTTTTCTATAGAAAAAATTTTGTTAATTTTTTTCTATAGAAAATTTTTGTTATTAAATTTTTCTATAGGAAAAAAATAGTTTTGAATTTTTTCTATAGAAAACATTTCGTTATTAAATTTTTTCTATAGAAAAATTTTGATATTTAATTTTTTCTATAGAAAATATTTTGATATTATGTTTTTTCCATAGAAAAAAATTTTTTTTAAGGAAAAAATTTTGTTATTCAATTTTTTTTATAGAAAAAATTTTGTTATTAAATTTTTTTTCTAGAAAAAATTTTGTTATTAAATTTTTTTTTAGAAACTATTTTGTTATTAAATTTTTTCTATAGAAAAAAATTTGTTATTAAATTGTTTCTAAAGAAAAAAATTTGTTATAAAATTTTTTCTTTAGAAAAAATATTGGTATAAAATTTTTCCAAAGAAAAAATGTTGTTAATAAATTGTTTCTATAGAAAAAATTTAGGTTTTAATTTTTTTCTATAGAAAAAAATTAAAACGTAATTTCTTTTTTCTTAGAAAACATTTTGTTATTAAATTTTTTTCTGCAGAAAAAATTTTGTTAATTAATTTTTTCTATAGGAAAAATTTTCCTATTAAATTTTTTTATAGAAAGAATTTTGTTATTGAATTTTTTCTACAGAAAAAATTTTGTTATTAAATGTTTTCAACAGAAAAAATTTTGTTAATTAATTTTTTCTATAGAAAAAATTTTGTTATTAAATTTTTTCTATAGAAACAATTTTGTTATACAATTTTTCAATAGAAAAAATTTTGTTATTAAATTTTTTCAATAGAAAAAATGTTGTTATTAAATTCTTTCTATAGAAAACATTTTGTTATTAATTTTTTTCTATAGAAAAAATTTTGTTATTAATTTTTTTCTATAGAAAAATTTTGTTATTAAATTTTTTCTATAAAAAAAAATTTTGTTATTAAATTTTTCCTATAGAAAAAATTTTGTTATTAAAGTTTTTCTATAGAAAAAATTTTGTTATTAAAGTTTTTCTATAGAAAAAATGTTGTTATTAAATTTTTTCTATAGAAAAAATTTTGTTTTTCAATTTTTTTCTATAGAAAAATTTTTTTTTTAAATTTTGTCTATAAAAAAATTTTTGTTATTAAATTAGAGAATTTTTTATAGAGAAAAAATTTAATGATATTTTTTCTCTATAAAAAATTCTCTAATTTAATTTTTTTATAGAAAAATTTTTCTACTTAAAATTTTTCTATAGAAAAATTTTCGTTATTGAAATTTTTCTATAGAAAAATTTTCGTTATTGAAATTTTTCCATAGAAAAATTTTCGTTATAAAAATTTTTCTATAGAAAAATTTTCATTATAAAAATTTTTCTATAGAAAAATTTTCATTATAAAAATTTTTCTATAGAAAAATTTTCGTTATAAAAATTTTTCTATAGAAAAATTTTCGTTATAAAAATTTTTCTATAGAAAAATTTTCGTTATAAAAATTTTTCTATAGAAAAATTTTCGTTATAAAAATTTTTCTATAGAAAAATTTTCGTTATAAAAATTTTTCTATAGAAAAATTTTCGTTATAAAAATTTTTCTATAGAAAAATTTTCGTTATAAAAATTTTTCTATAGAAAAATTTTCGTTATAAAATTTTTTCTATAGAAAAATTTTCGTTATAAAATTTTTTCTATAGAAAAATTTTCGTTAATAAAATTTTTCTATAGAAAAATTTTCGTTATTAAAATTTTTCTATAGAAAAATTGTCGTTATTAAAATTTTTCTATAGAAAAATTTTCGTTATTAAAATTTTTCTATAGAAAAATTTTCGTTATTAAAATTTTTCTATAGAAAAATTTTCGTTATTAAAATTTTTCTATAGAAAAATTTTCGTTATAAAAATTTTCGTTTTTAAAATCTTTCTATAGAAAAAAATTTTCGTTTTTAAAATTTTTCTATAGAAAATTTTTGTTTTTAAAATTTTTCTATAGAAAAATTTTCGTTTTTAAAATTTTTCTACAGAAAAATTTTCGTTTTTAAAATTTTTCTATAGAAATATTTTCGTTTTTAAAATTTTTCTATAGAAAAATTTTCGTTATACAAATTTTTCTATAGAAAAATTTTCGTTATAAAAATTTTTCTATAGAAAAATTTTCGTTATACAAATTTTTGTATAGAAAAATTTTCGTTACAAAAATTTTTCTATAGAAAAATTTTGGTTACAAAAATTTTTCTATAGAAAAATTTTAGTTATAAAAATTTTTCTATAGAAAAATTTTCGTTATAAAAATTTTTTTATAGAAAAATTTTCGTTATAAAAATTTTTCTATAGAAAAATTTTCGTTATAAAAATTTTTCTATAGAAAAATTTTCGTTTTAAAAATTTTTCTATAGAAAAATTTTCGTTATAAAAATTTTTCTATAGAAAAATTTTCGTTATACAAATTTTTGTATAGAAAAATTTTCGTTACAAAAATTTTTCTATAGAAAAATTTTCGTTACAAAAATTTTTCTATAGAAAAATTTTAGTTATAAAAATTTTTCTATAGAAAAATTTTCGTTATAAAAATTTTTTTATAGAAAAATTTTCGTTATAAAAATTTTTCTATAGAAAAATTTTCGTTATAAAAATTTTTCTATAGAAAAATTTTCGTTATAAAAATTTTTCTATAGAAAAATTTTCGTTTTAAAAATTTTTCTATAGAAAAATTTTCGTTATAAAAATTTTTCTATAGAAAAATTTTCAGTTTAAAAATGTTTCTATAGAAAAATTTTCGTTATAAAAATTTTTCTATAGAATAATTTTCGTTATAAAAATTTTTCTATAGAAAAATTTTCGTTATAAAAATTTTTCTATAGAATAATTTTCGTTATAAAAATTTTTCTATAGAAAAATTTTCGTTATAAAAATTTTTCTATAGAAAAATTTTCGTTATAAAAATTTTTCTATAGAAAAATTTTCGTTATAAAAATTTTTCTATAGAAAAATTTTCGTTATAAAAATTTTTCTATAGAAAAATTTTCGTTATTAAAATTTTTCTATAGAAAAATTTTAGTTAATAAAATTTTTTATATAGAAAAATTATAGTTAATAAAATTTTTCTATATAAGAAATTTTTTTATTTTTAATAATTGATTTAAAAGAACTACTTGCAGATCAAAATTTATCATCATAGTTAATCACCACAATTAACTGTGTAAATTAGATGACTTAATAAATGTTTTTTCCATACTTATAAATTATACATAAATTTAATGATTAGAAACTAACATACAAGAATCATCTTCCTCTAATTCTAAACACTTAAGATTCCACAATTTAACATGGAAATAAATCATAGAAATATTCAAAAATCCACTCAAGTCACCAGCCATTTACTATAATTATACCTCTGGCATAAACGTAATTATAAAGGCTGACATTTAACAGCCACATCACCTTCAAAATATTTATCATAATGCTACTGACTGGCTATTACTCGATGGTATAAATTTAATAAAAAAGTCAGTTAAATTACTTCTCTTAGAGACTTTTCAAAGAAGAAAAAAATGTGATGGTTGACAAGAAGTAGTAGAAGTTGCTACATTAGACAGACACTTTAAAATGTATTAGAAATATCATCCGAAGATACTTTGTAATCGTACGTATAATTATATACAGCCATCAGACATATCAAATTACAACAAGAGGCGTCTTTTTTTATTAACAAAAATAATTTCTCGTTTTTTTTTTTGTAACATAATTTATTATTAAAAAGTAAAACCAACTACGAGTTATAATGTAATTTATACCCGCAGAAATAAATTTTGTTATTTAAGATGTTCATATATAAAAGGAAAATGAAATTAAGTTTGTCATCTTTTAAACAAGAATAATGAATAGACAAGTTATAGAAGAGTAGGTAATATAAGAATTGAGCTAATAAATAAATGAGTTTTACCTTTTTATCTTAATTTTAATAAATCCAACACATTTGAATGACTTGTAATGATATGTATCTATAATGATATCTTATTCTTTAGAGCGTTAATAATTACTTACAATGAAAACAAAAGACTTAGAAAACAAACTTTCCAAGTTAAACATGTCACAGAGCTTAGACATTTATCACTTAAAACATATGTACATTAACGAGTTATCATTTTTCTGTTGACACCAAGATCTTTACGCTTTTTTGTTTTTTTTAATTTTTGTGGGTGTTTTTGAAAAATAATACTTCATCATTTACTATACTTTGAACAGAGGGCTCTTTATATTAATATATGACTTCTTTTATTTGGTTTTAGGAAAATGTAAAGAAATTTACTATATTTACATAAGGGTGGGACATTTTTCACCTTTAGCTCACATCGGCCTCTAGTAGTAAAAGTAGTATTGCTCTATTATGTCAGTCCAAATATTGCAAAGTATCATTTTTACTCTTCATCATCATAGAGTATCAAGAGTTTGTAACGCATACTTACTTCTTAGTGCTTAGATAGATCGACTTAGAATCTTTTTCTAATCCGATTATCCATATAGGCTTAACATAGATATAATAATTTAATGCAATTTATCACATAAATTGTTCTTGATACAAGCATTTTTCCTATTGATTTATAATATTTCCAATCGGATAAATATTTTGGGTACTTCCTATAGGACTGCCTTTCCGCAAAAGATATTTGTTTCCATTAAACCAAAAATTTATTGGTATTCAAATGAAGTTGAGTGATCATATTCCTTATGCTTAGTAGCCAAAATAAGTGTTCTAAATTTTGTTGGAGTAGGCCCATACCTCAACTTACATCTCCTATATAAGACTAACTCTCGCAAAACGTTAGTCTTTTAGATCTTCTATTAACATAAATCTATTAACAATTTTCTCATATTTCCTAAACAAGACCAACTATCAAAAGTAAGATAATTAAAGTGAAAACCACAAAAATGTCACAAATCTAAAGATAAATGAAAGGCCTAAGATGCAAAGGCCTTTATAGACATTCATTTACAATCGTTTTTTCAATGTTTATGTTATATATGTTCAATATTCTTTAATTTTTGTGGGTTCCATTTCATTCAGTGACTTTTGACTGAAGAGTCTATGTTAATGCAAAAATCCCCAATCTTTAATATTGTGTTGAGCAGATACATTCTATCTACTCTTTATATATACTAAAGCTAACTGTTATAGATGTTCTAAAAATCATGCTATATCTTTCTAAATTCAGCTGTCAACTGGTCCAAAATTTTTTTTTTTTTTTAATTTAGGACCAGCACTCAGGGGATGACCCCTACTAATGCAACGCATTGTGTTGGAACTAGGAAAATAGGTTATGGGAAGGAGGATAGAAGGAGTAGTGTTTGTGGACATTTGATTTGAATTTTCCTATATTGTAAGTGGAAGGGAAAACTTCTGCGGGAAGTAAATTCCACATACGAACAGTACGGCTGAAGAACGAATTTTCTCTGTAATGCGTTGTTCGGTCTACTGGCCAATCGACCACGAAGGGATGAGCTCTAACAGAAAAACGAGTGTTGCGCATGAAAATTCGAGTTTCGGGAACAAGTTCCCTGATTTCGTTAGAGCACATTCCAAAGTAGTAACGATAGAACAGTGAAACACAACCCACACTGCGACGGTGTTCAAGTGAGTCAATAGAGTTGGATACCCTACTGTCACCAATAAGCACCTTCGCCCTCTCCTGTACTCGGTCGAGAAGCTCCAAAATAGACTTTGAAGCACCGGCCCATACATGAGAGTTGTATTCCATTTTCGGTCGGATATAGGTGGTGTAAATAGTTCGAAGATCAGATGAAGTGAAGTATCTCTTACACCGTTTTAGAAAACCAAGGCACTTGAATGCTTCTTTCGACACTTGAAAAATGTGGTTAGTCCAACGAACATCACACTGAATCCTCATGCCCAGAACATCAAGAGCGTCTGATTCCTGAATATTTACACCATCCATGAAAACAGATGAAGTAACACGATCTGCCGTGCGCTTGTGTGTAAGCAAACAACATTGAGTTTTTCGAGGATTAAAATCAACTCTTTTTGCGCAGCCCCATCCAGATATTGTATCTAAATCGCGGTTTAATGATTCATTTATGTGTTGTCTCATAGCATCTACCTCAAGGAGGCTTGGTCTATAATTGAATGAATACGAATGGCAAATGTTACTATCATCTGCAAAGGAGTATATAGGATTGGAAGTTTGATATAAAAGGTCGTTAATGAATATAAGAAATAGTGTAGGAGAAAGAACGGAGCCTTGCGGTACCCCTGAATTAATATTGAACTCGCTTGATGAGATCCCATCTACGACAACTCTTATAGTGCGATCTCTGAGGAAGCTCGATATAAATCGAAAGAAGTTGTTACCGACATCAAAAGCAACAAGTTTTGATAAGAGTGCACCATGCCACACTCTATCGAACGCCTTAGCAATATCCAGAGCCACAACTTTACTTTCGGCAAAACGGTGGATTGAATGACACCATTTTTCCGATAGGAAGGCTAGCAGGTCTCCCGTAGAGCGTCCCCTACGAAATCCGTACTGGCGGTCGTTTAGTAGGTTGTTAGATTCCAGATATTTAACAAGATGGTGATTCACCATACTTTCCAAGACCTTGGAGAGTGCAGAACAAATTGCTATTGGACGGTAATTTTCAGGGTTGCTAGCCGCTCCCTTTTTAGGGATTGGCGTAACATTAGCAACCTTCCAACACCGAGGAAATTCACCGGCATGGTATAAGGTACTGAAAAGGTTAGCTAATGGACGCGAAAGCGTCGAACAACACTGCTTCAAGACCAGTGCTGGAATGCCATCCGGCCCTGGAGACTTATTTATGTTGAGACTCGCTAAAACCTTTTTTACTGCACGGGCGCGAAAGAATATACTTGGCATAGTCACGGATACTCTTTCGAGAACGGGCATAGGTTGAAAGCTTTCCGGCAGGCAGGAATTGCTTGCAAATAATATAGCTAAAAGGTTAGCTTTATCAACCGGGTCTGTGAATGTTTGGTCATCCTTTAAAAGAGAAGAAATTGAACTTCCATCTTTTCTTATTATCTAAAATTCTAAAATCGTATGTTTTTACTTCCTTTTCCTTCCATATTGTACGATGGGAGTGTGTACATCTAATTGAGCAAACAAACTAAAGCATAACTTGTCTGTCAGATCAGAGAAGTCTAATCAAAGTTTACTTTTTCCAACCAGTTCTTCACCTCAACAGTTTGTATGCGAGCTATGGTCAAATATGAACCGTTCGTTTAAAATTTCATGAAAATATACTGACATTTTTAGCCAAAATGTCAATTCCGGGAAGTATGAACTGATGCACTTACTTTGTTAAATCGACTCAGAAAGTGATTTTTAGTCTATTGGAATACCCAAAATTTTTTGCGTTACATACATCAGCACTAATATTTATACTAGAATAAAGAAAACTGATGAGAAAATAAATCTCTTAAAAAAAATATTATTAATAAAAAATCTTAAAAGCACACACGCACATTAATTACTGTTAAAAACCTTTGGTGTGTGAATAAATCAAAACAAAAGATTTAAGAAACAAACTTTAAAAATATATAACTTATCACACGCCAGAGACATTTATAGTTATATTTTTCAATTACATACAGTTTTTTCATTAACGTAGTGTCATTAATGTATAATTGTGGGATCGAATAGAAGAATAAAAGTAAAAAACTCTTTCTTTAGGAAAATCTTGAAAAAGAAACCTCAAGACTTGCTTGAGATATCTATTAATAACAGAAACTACATTGTCTCTATTTAATATGATATGATGTATATTAAATCTAATTGATCTATTGCGGTGACTTAAATGAAAAGAATACCTATCATACAATACATGATTTGTCAAAATCGGAAATGCATTTCAGAGATATTGTGCTCATAATATGAGCTTATAACCAGATTTTGTATGCTTCTAACAAATCTACAGAAAAACTCTAAATATCGAATATTTTCATAAAAAGGATTACGAGTCCTTGAATAATATAAAATTTGCGGATTTTACAATTCTAATTGCGTTCAAAATTATGTATATACTTAAAAATTAAAGATTTTGTTGTTTTTTTTATCTTTATATATACACTTTGCACAGAATTAGATAGAAAACTAAAGAAAGTGGCATACAAATATTACATCACGCCTATATTTCACTTCAAGTAGTAATTTTTTCGCGAGTTCTTTACTTCAACAAAAGACTTAAAAAACAAACTTTAGAAGAGTATACGAGTAGTGTATTTTTTCAATGTTTGTTTTCTAAGTCTTTTGTTTTGATTTTTTAGTAGGGGAATATCACAGACCGGTTTTTATCTCCCATACTATTAAACTTCTAAATGATATTCTTGTATCTTAGGGTTGCCAGACACAAATCCTGAAAAAGCTGGACATAAGGGAAAAAAGATTGACAACCCAAAAATTAGCTGGACATTAAAAATAAAAAACTTGCTTTAATAATTTGCTTCGATGAATCTTTCAATTTTTGATAAACCGAATACCGAAATTAACCGCAGCGATATCGAGAGAAAATGAAATCGTCCGAGACACTACAGCTAATACACCTGAAACAATTTTCAACAGAAAACACATTCTACTTGCGATTGTCGATGACATTGATATCATGGGACGGACGCACATTTCGCGATTCGACTGCCGCCTTTTCAAGTATCGAGATGGAATGTAATAAAATGGGTCTAGTTGTCAATGAATCAAAACAAAACTTAAGAATACGAGGTTATAAAAGAATTTGCTTATCTTGGTACCGCCGTCAACATAATTCACGACATAAGTTTCAAATTCAAACATAGAATCGTTTTTTAATGCAAAATGAACTTGATCAGGCAATCAATTAATCAACGCACAAATCACTTAAGTAAAAAAGAAAAAACAAGTAAGAGTGGTATATTCGGCTTTGCCGAATCTTAAATACCCTTCACCAATGGTGTTCCAAAAGTAAAGTACAAAATCGTAAGAATATATTGATAATTATATAGTTTCTGATTACTGACTTAGTTGAGCTCCAACAAATGCTTGATATCTATATTAATTTTCTTTTGTTCATACTAAATGTAATTCCTAGCAATATTTGGTTATACTAGTATTATATGCAAAGAGTCTTTAAAATTAAGAGTCGGAAAACAAAAAGCTTTTCGGTGGCGTTATCATCTAGAATAGTTATGGACCCAAAGGTTAGGTTGGGCAGGTGGCTGATATCTAGGGCTGTGTCACTTGGGTTCAAAAGTGGTCCCTTTGTGAAAGATAATGATTACTAGACTACAAGTAGAGAATGCTTATTAAAGCCCGCCAGTAGCTTCGAAATAAAATAGACACATATTTTACGAACATTTAATAAATTTCGATAGACCAGATAAACCATGCAGAAAAGATGCTTCAAAATATAGATGCCCTTAGATTTGCAAAAGCACATCGATTTGGTGAAGATGCAACCCAAAAACACAGTGCCCAGTAAGGGTTGTGTACTTTAATTATCCAACTAGTAAAAGTTCTTGGTTAGCTATGTAAAACTCTGAAGTTAGCGGACTGATTTAGGTCTTAGTTTTAGATGCATACGTGAAATATATAGCTTTTGAATGGATGGATATCAGCTTTGTCGGAAAAGTTATTGAAGATTTACTTATTAATCTGAAGTTAGTTAACTAATTAAAATGAATACTTCATCAATAATATTTGGCATGTATTGTTTTTTCGATCTGTCCGATGGATGTTTGGAAAGTTTTGCTCTAGTTCTTTGTGCAATTATAATGTGATTTAATTTATCAGCATTAAAGTGATTCCCGGTCGGGGTTATATGGGCCTATTTTCAATACCGAACTTTTCAAGGGATCAGAAATACTTTTGTCAAATGTTGTTCACCTAGAAAGTTTATTTTATGCGCTATCACCCTGAATATCAATATTGTACATCGTCTTTATACTAAATGTCATCATCGTATCTATTATAATTTGTCATTTATTAGCTACTAACAGATTGCCTTAGGCAAAGTTATACGGGAGCAATTGTCAAAAGTGAACGGATTTCTCCCAATTGCAATTAAACAATTTAAATTTTCGTTAATATGTGAGATACATACATACATATGTAAGTTTTGAACGGATACCATGTACTTAGCTGCATTTTTGTACTTCCTAGGAGGATTACCTATAATTTGATATATAATACATTCAGATTTGTGGAGCTCCTGGAAGGTATACCCATATGCATTTTACACAAAATTTTATAATATCGTCCCACCCTGAATTTTATCATTGTCGATCAAACCACCTGAAATATCGCTTAAACACTAAATAATATCTACAACAAATTACCGAATGCATCAGAATTTAGGTAATCCCCTGCGAAGTACGATATCAAATTTCAGGAGCTCCAAAAACTTGACTACAACTGAACAAAGGACAGCCAGGTAGACGGACGGACGGACAGACAGGTAGACGGACGGACGGACAGACAAACAGACGGACGGACAAGCAGACAGACGGACAAACGTCGCGAAATCTAATCTCCTGCCGATTCTGAGTCGATCGGTACAATTTGAATGGTATTCATAATCAAATTTGTGGAGTTTATATATCAGATTTTAGGAAATCCTCCCACAAAGAACGCTGTCAAATTTCATCACAATCGGTCCATAAACACCTGAGATATCGCTGAAACAATACTTACAAAATGTAAACAAAATTTTTTAGACACGTACTTTGGGTAATTTGGTGTACATCACAAGTAGTGTTTTGGCGATATCTCAGTTGTTTATAGATAAAATTTAATAACGTGCTTGACGGGGGAATTTCCTAAAATCTGATATAAAATTTATGTATGTCCGTGCTAAAGGAGGATGGTTTTTTCCTATTTCTGCATTTCATTTTTTCAACAAACATTCCCTAATGCGTACTTTGGTCAATTTGCGATACATCAAATTTAGTGTTTTGGCGATATCTCAGTTGTTTATGGACCAATTTTGATAAAATTTTACAGAGTGCTTTGGGGAACCATTTCCTATAATCTGATATATAATATATTATCACATATACACCAGGATTATCTTTTTGCTCTTGTTATTTAAAAGTGTGTTTCAAGCAAAAATTTTAAAATTTTCGTCTAATTTTTCGTATTTTTTCGATATTTTCGGTGTTTATAAACCGATTTTAATGAAATTTAATAGCGTTCATTGCGGGAGAATTTCCTAAACTCTGATATATAATTTATGTAGGTCCATCCTCCAGGGGCTTCAGAAACTTGATTTCAACAGACAGACAGACAGACAGACAGACGGACGGACGGACGGACGGACAGACAGACAGACAGACAGACAGACAGACAGACAGACAGACAGACAGACAGACAGACAGACAGACAGACAGACAGACAGACAGACGGACATCGCTTAATAGATTCTCCTCCCGATTCTGAGTCGATCGGTATAATTTTTACGATCACTAATAAAAAAATTACAAACGGAATCACAAACTTATAATACCCTTTCACCTATTGGTGAAGGGTATAAAAATACAATTTTCCAAAAGTTTTTATTGCGTTCTTTTTCATTAAAATAGTTTTCTTCAAAAATATTTAATTTTTGACCTTTCAGCTGGAAAAATTTAATTTTAGCTTGACACTGGACAAGTATTAAAAAAGCTGGACAATCCAGTCGAATCCAGCCTGACTGGCAACCCTATTGTATCTCTAGAGAAGGCAGATAATTTAGAAATATCAGTTGGGGGAAAATTTCTGGGTACACTCAGAGACATTCTTTAGATGTCGCTTCTAACAACAAAGGGGGAAAGTGGTAAAAAAGGGGAAAAGGGGGGCTAAAATAGTTTTGCGAAAAAATCAAACAAGACTTAATTTGTTTTGTTCAGGAGACCCACCAGTTCAAACAAATGTCCTTACCTACCTAAGTCTATTGGCAGATTTTAGGGCTTACTTTTAAGACCCACAGCTAAATATCTCATGAAAGCAACTTGATCACTTTAGTCTTATTCAGACCGAAATGGTTCAGGAATATTAATATGATATGTGAGTGCAGGACTATGACGAGTATACATACAATACATTCAAATATTTTACAGCTTCAGGTTATTAGAATTTGTTAGCATGACTTTAGCTTCTTGGAAGTTCCGTCTTCTAGTGAGAGATTATGCAATTCAGCAAACGATAGGTTGGCTTTAGTCCGAGGATGTATTCATTCCAGATAGACGTAAATGGGAAACGTTTTTATAGATTACTGTCACTTTCAATATATATTTACTAAAAGTAGTGTTTGTCAGATATCCTTAGAGTTTTTGAAAGGGTAGTGCCTTTTATTGGAATTCCGTCAGTTAGGTGGAAGATTATAACAAGCGAAACCTGTGGTGATGAAGAGGAGGAGGATTTTAAAAAACGTTGAGGGTGAAATGTTATGAAATTTTTCATCAAACTCAGAAGCGCATGCATCGAATATAGTTTCATAGCTTTTATATTAATGTCGATTTAATTAAGATACAGATCCTTGATTTAAGACTCTAAAAGAAAATAATTTAATCTCGTATATAGTTTAGGAAATATCAGGACATCAAAAAAACTGTACAAAATTCATTGTTTTAGTTTTTCTTTAAACAAAAACTAAGTGATCCCACCATCACCATGTGAAAGGTGGAAGTCTCTTCTTTAGATTTAGCGAAAAATTCAAAGAAATTTACCGATAGTAAAATAAAGTTCAAAATTTTGTGGAAAAAGTCACATTAATTGTTACGCATAACTTAAGCAAAAAGTGTTGCAGTCGTTTAGGCGTAACTTTTTAATTAAATTGCATTTAAGTGCTAGTTCAGGACAGGTATCCTTAAAGGGTGACGGATTTCAACCAAAATTAGTAGAGCTCTTTCTTGGGTCAACTAATAGACTTGTACCGAATTTCTTAACAGAATTGCGGCTTTTATATTGAGAAGAAAAATAAGTGAAAAATTGAGTCCAAAGCGGGTACCCCAACGAGTGGATAGATTTTGATCAAAATTCATAAAATTTCGTTGAAAATTCCGGTATAAACATTGAGAACAAAAATGGATGAAAAAATGGGGGTTCGGACGGATTGCAAAATTATTTGAATTTTCGTATATATAATCTATACACTTGTATAGGCAGTATTTGCCTGTGTGTTACTTTTCTTTAAAAAAAAAAGCAAATGATTTCCTTACACCAAAGTGCTTTGTTAAGAACTAAAGATCAGATCAATGTATAGCTCATGCTTCATGGACCCTAACGAAGTTTCATTGGCATTCAGTCAGTTGGGCTTTTGATTGCAAAATGTGACCTCTGTAGAACGTGTGGTAATGTAGAGTATAAGGAGTCCATAACATATCTTATCTAAAAACCAAAAGGCTCTTATTTCTTTTGAGACCGCGGTTATCTAAATAAACTATGATTCGCATAGTTTTAAGTGATGAGAGCCATTGATATGCTTTTTGCTATCTTTACAGGGGATTTCATAGTTCAAGTGAATCTAATCACACTGACATATTAACCTAAGAGCTTCGTAAAGAACACCAGATCAGAGCAACTAATAACCTACGTATTATACACCTTACACTGCACAGTAGGCTTAATTAATTTTGGATAATTAATGAAATTTGTCTAGCATAAAAGGTCGCTTTCAAGCTGCCAGAGCCTAAAAATAGTTTCACACTAATTTCTTTGAAACCGAAACTATTGTTCATTGCCAGCGAAACATATGTATGTATGTATTCAAATGAATAAATCTTACAATGAATGCATTTTTTTTGTTTAGGATGTCACTCATTATTATTTGCTCATTTCATTATTGTTGAAACTTCTTCGTTTTCTTGAAGTCTTTTATGAAAATACCTATATCTCAAGTATTTGAATATATTTTAGATTGTTATAATTGTAAGACAAAATGATAAATGATTTTGTGTTTAGGGTGACATTTAGTTGGCACGTTTTCATTTCTACAAATTCATATTTACATACATACGAACATGTGACCTGGTTAAAGAAACAGAATCATAATTTTTTTTCAGTTGTTTAAAATATGTTTTTTTTTTTTTTTTGTTCAAAAGTTGTATTTGATGTTTGTATTTGTTAAAAATTTTTTCTTTGTTTAAATTGTGTTTTATTGTTGTTGCTGGTATTTGGTTACATTCAAACTACATAAAAGTAGACTTTCAATAAATTAATTATACCACAGATATAGAGACATACAAACATTTGTATGAAGTAGTTTAAGTTAGTCTTAGCATTTCAGATATTGGAACATTTTTGCTCCAGTGAACTTTGGTAATTGTTTGGTTGTTAATCACTGGACGTTATACTCTCATCTAGACAAAAAACAAAAAGTTAAAACATAAATTATGTCAATATTTCAGAATGATTTTAATTTAGCATATACATATATACACCTACACCTACTAATACATTGAATTTTAAACCAAAAATTGTCCAGTTCACAAAAAATGTAAAATAGTTTGAAATTAAATTTGACCAGACTCTTGGCATAACGAATTATCATAAGTAAGTATAGCAGGTTTAAGGTTTCCTTACAAAATTCGGGGAATTGTAATTGTTTAAAAATTAAAAAAAGAAATATTTTCAAATTTAAACTATACAATTGATCACATTTTTCATATCAGGTCAAGTGTCCAATATTATGCAAAACTTAAATAAAATTAATAATTTCTTATTTATTTGTAAAACCCCCCGCTAAGGCTATTTGACACACTAGAGTTGCTGGTTAAATTAAATTTAATACTGATTAAATTATGCAGAAAATGCAATTTGAATTGCAAATCTTACCAATTACTTACATCATCACATTAATATAATAATTGTTACTTTTCAATTTTTCCTAACAAAAATATAAAAGCAAAAAAAAAAAAACTAGTAAGAAAGTATTGCATTTGGTTAAGCGCGAATAGTAGATGCCCTATACCCACCGTGGCTTAAACATGTTTATATATGCACCAATATACTCTTCCTTCGTCAAGTTTTCTATAGAAAATCTTCTTTTCGTTAGGTTTTCTATAGAAAACTTGTCCTACAGTCATCTTCTCTAAAAAAAACTTGTGCCATCGTCATCTTATCTATAGAAAACTTATACCAACATAATCTTTTTTTGTAGAAATCTTATTCTATCATCATCCTTTCTAAAGAAAATATGTTTTATCGTCATCTTTCTATAGAAAATATGTTTTATCGTCATCTTTTCTATAGAAAACATATCCTATCGTCATCTTTTCTATAGAAAACATATCCTATCGTCATCTTTTCTATAGAAAACATATCCTATCGTCATCTTTTCTATAGAAAATATATCCTATCGTCATCTTTTCTATAGAAAATATATCCTATCGTCAACTTTTCTATAGAAAATATATCCTATCGTCATTTTTTCTATAGAAAACATATCCTATCGTCATCTTTTCTATAAAAAACATATCATATCGTCATCTTTTCTATAGAAAACATATCCTATCGTCATCTTTTCTATAGAAAACATATCCTATCGTCATCTTTTCTACAGAAAACATATCCTATCGTCATCTTTTCTATAGAAAACATATCCTATCGTCATCTTTTCTAAAGAAAACATATCCTATCGTCATCTTTTCTATAGAAAACATATCCTATCGTCATCTTTTCTATAGAAAATATATCCTATCATCATCTTTTCTATAGAAAACATATCCTATCGTCATCTTTTCTATAGAAAACATATCCTATCGTCATCTTTTCTATAGAAAACATTTCCTATCGTCATCTTTTTTAAAGAAAACATATCCTATCGTCATCTTCTTTATAGAAAACATATCCTATCGTCATCTTTTCTATAGAAAACATATCCTATCGTCATCTTTTCTATAGAAAACATATCCTATCGTCATCTTTTCTATAAAAAACATATCCTATCGTCATCTTTTCTATAGAAAACATATCCTATCGTCATCTTTTCTATAGAAAACATATCCTATCGTCATCTTTTCTAAAGAAAACATATCCTATCGTCATGTTTTTTATAGAAAACATGTAATATTGTCATCTTTTCTATAGAAAATATGTCCTATCCTCATCTTTTCTATAGAAAACATGTCCTCTCGTCATCTTTTCTATAGAAAACATGTCCTATCGTCATCTTTTCTATAGAAAACATGCCCTATCGTCATTTTTTCTATTGAAAACATGTCCTATAGTCATCTTTTCTATAGAAAACATGTTATCGTCATCTTTTCTATAGAAAACATGTTCTAATACAAATTTCACTAACCCAAAATTTTTACTATAAAAATTTCAAAAACCCAAAATTTTTACTGTAAAAATTTCACTAAAGCAAAATTTTTACTATAAAAATTTCACTAAAGCAAAATTTTTACTATAAAAATTTTACTAAAGCAAAATTTTTACTATAAAAATTTCACTAAAGCAAAATTTTACTATAAAAATTTCCCTAAAGCAAAATTTTACTATAAAAATTTTACTAAAGCAAAATTTTTACTATAAAAATTTCATTAAAGCAAAATTTTTACTATAAAAATTTCACTAAAGCAAAATTTTTCCTATAAAAATTTCACTAAAGCAAAATTTTTACTATAAAAATTTCACTAAAGCAAAATTTTTACTATAAAAATTTCACTAAAGCAAAATTTTTACTATCTTTTCTATAGAAACCTTGTCCTACCGTCATTTATTCTATAGAAAAATCTTCCTACCGTCATTTATTCTATAGAAAAATCTTCCTATTGTCATTTTTTTGCAGAAAAATCTTCCTATCGTCATTTTTTCTATAGAAAAATCTTCCTATCGTCATTTTTTCTATAGAAAAATCTTCCTATCGTCATTTTTTCTATAGAAAAATCTTCCTATCGTCATTTTTTCTATAGAAAAGTCTTCCTATCGTCATTTTTTCTATAGAAAACATATCCTATCGTCATCTTTTCTATAGAAAACATATCCTATTGTTATCTTTTCTATAGAAAACATATCCTATCGTCATTTTTTCTATAGAAAAATCTTCCTATCGTCATCTTTTCTATAGAAAACATATCCTATCGTCATCTTTTCTATAGAAAACATATCCTATTGTTATCTTTTCTATAGAAAACATATCCTATCGTCATTTTTTCTATGGAAAAATCTTCCTATCGTCATCTTTTCTATAGAAAACATATCCTATCGTCATCTTTTCTATAGAAAACATATCCTATTGTTATCTTTTCTATAGAAAACATATCCTATCGTCATTTTTTCTATGGAAAAATCTTCCTATCGTCATTTTTTCTATAGAAAACATATCCTATCGTCATCTTTTCTATAGAAAACATATCCCATTGTTATCTTTTCTATAGAAAACATATCCTATCGTCATTTTTTCTATGGAAAAATCTTCCTATCGTCATCTTTTCTATAGAAAACATATCCTATCGTCATCTTTTCTATAGAAAACATATCCTATTGTTATCTTTTCTATAGAAAACATATCCTATCGTCATTTTTTCTATAGAAAAATCTTCCTATCGTCATTTTTTCTATAGAAAAATCTTCCTATCGTCATTTTTTCTATAGAAAAATCTTCCTATCGTAATTTTTTCTATAGAAAAATCTTCTTATCGTAATTTTTTCTATTGAAAAATCTTCCTATCGTCATTTTTTCTATTGAAAAATCTTCCTATCGTCATTTTTTCTATAGAAAACTCTTCCTATCGTCATTTTTTCTATAGAAAACTCTTCCTATCGTCATTTTTTCTATAGAAAAATCTTCCTATCGTCAACTTTTCTTTAAAAAATTCTTTATATGGTCAACTTTTCTATAGAAAACATGTCCTATCGTCATCTTTTCTATAGAAAACATGTCCTATCTTCATCTTTTCTATAGAAAACATGTCCTATCTTCAACTTTTCTAAAGAAAACTTTTCCTTTCGTAAATTTTTCTATAGAAAGCTTTTCCCATTGACAACTTTTCTATAGATAACTCTTCCCATCGACAACTTTTCTATAGAAAACTCTTTTTATCGTCATCTTTTCTTTAGAAAACTCTTCCTGACGTCATTTTTTCCATGGAAACCTTTTGCTGCGTAGGGTACATACATTTTTTGTTTGTTTTAGAAACTTTGGAATTTATTTAAAGACACACATAATGTGTAAGTGTGTTTTTAAAGCCATCTTTAGATTACAAATTTGCCACCACAAAAATAAGTAATTGATTGGCCAATAAAGCAAATACTTAAGCAAGAAATCAGCCAGAAGCGACAAAAAAAGCCAAAGAAAATATTTATTTTATCTCATTTTAAATAAAATTACTTAAAAACCATTTAAATACTTAAATAACAAATATAAAGATATAAAATCATCAGCATAACTAACCGCATATATTAGGAGAGACTCCAATATTGGGTAAATAAAAGTTTTAATTTTATTTAAAAATTATATTTGGCTCTTTACAAATAGGCGCTATCCTAATGTTTGTTTATGTCGAAAAAGTAATTTTAAACAGAAAGTTTTGTTTTTAGCCTACGAATGCATAAATTTAAAATTTAACTTTTCAATTCCTTTGACATCTTGTAGGTGGCTTAAAGTAGATTTCAATGTTGTACGCAAAATTTTTATGTTCAGTTTGTGGCTGGTATCATAAATCAATTAATGGCAAATTATTAATCAATTACTTTAAATGGGTGTTGAAATTTTCTGAAATCATTACAGCCGATATTTTTAGTTTAAAATTTATATGTCGCAGATTTAAAAGCTTTTCAGGCTATTTCCTTTAGAGTAATTTTATAACCATTTTACCAAAAAAAACAGTCATTAATTTCGTTTTCAATTTAAGTCTTTGTTGGTAAATAATGCCTATTTCTCATTTTTACTAATTGATTTTATTTAGGTTTTTAACTTTTATTTCTTTATTTCTTTTCAGGTATGTTTTTGCTTAATTTAATTTAATTACTTGCTCATTTCACCATCAAAAATTGATTAATGGTAAGCTCATAATTGAAACATTTATTTTTTCCCAATTTATTGTTTAATCCATTTTAAATTTATACATTTGCATTGATTTCGTTTGAGTCAAAAATAATTAAACATTAGATACACTCAAAAATTTATGTAAGTAAATTGTATAAAATTTTTAGGCAAAGACGATATAATAATTTTCTAACAAAAAAATGTTGGCCAAAAATTTTTTTATAGAAAAATTTTTGATAAAAAAATTTTTCTATAGAAAAATTTTTTTATCGAAAATTTTCTATAGAATAAAAATTTTTTTATCGAAAAATTTTCTATAGAATAAACATTTTTCTATATAAAAATTTTTTTATAGAAAATTTTTCTATAGAAATATTTTTTTATCGAAAATTTTTCTATGGATAAATTTTATAGAAAAATTTTTATCGAAAATTTTTCTATAGAAACATTTGTTTATCGAAAATTTTTCTATAGAAAAATTCTCGATAAAAAAATTTTTCTATAGAAAAATTTTCGATAAACAAATGTTTCTATAGAAAAATTTTTGATAAAAATTTTTCTATAAAATTTATCTATAGAAAAATTTTCGATAAAAAAATTTTTATTCTATAGAAAATTTTCGATAAAAAAATTTTTCTATAAAAAAATTTTCGATAAAAAAGTTTTCCTACAAATTTTCGATAAAAAAATTTTTCTGTAGAAAAATTTTCGATAAAAAAATTTTCTTATAGAAAAATTTTCAATAAAATTCTTTTTCTATAGAAAAATTTTCGATTAAATTATTTTTTTAGAGAAAATTTTTCGATTAAATTATTTTTCTAGAGAAAAATTTTCGATAAAAAAATTTTTCTATAGAAAAATTTTCGATCAAAAAATTTTTCTATAGAAAAATTTTCGATAAAAAAATTTTTCTATAGAAAAATTTTAGATAAAAAAATTTTTCTATAGAAAAATTTTCGATAAAAAAAATTTTCTATAGAAAAATTTTCGATAAAAAAATTTTTCTATAGAAAATTTTCGATAAAAAAATTTTTCTATAGAAAATTTTCGATAAAAAAATTTTTCTATAGAAAAATTTTCGATGAAAAAATTTTTCTATAGAAAAATTTTCGATGAAAAAATTTTTCTTTAGAAAAATTTCGATAAAAATATTTTTCTATAAACAAATTTTCGACAAAATTAGTTTTCTATAGAAAAATTTTCGATAAAAAAACTTTTCAATAGAAAAATTTTCGATAAAAAAATTTTTCTATAGAAAAATTTTCAATAAAAAAATTTTTCTATAGAAAAATTTTCAATAAAATTATTTTTCTTTAGAAAAATTTTCAATAAAATTATTTTTCTTTAGAAAAATTTTCAATAAAATTATTTTTCTATAGAAAAATTTTCGATAAAAAAATTTTTCTATAGAAAAATTTTCGATAAAAAAATTTTTCGATAAAAAAATTTTTCGATAAAAAAATTTTTCTATAGAAAAATTTTCGATAAAAAAATTTTTCTATAGAAAAATTTTCGATAAAAAAAAAAAAATAAAAAAATTTTTCTATAGAAAAATTTTCGATAAAAAAATTTTCTTTAGAAAATTTTCAATACAAATATTTTTCTATAGAAAAATTTTCGATAAAAAAAAATTTTCATTCGAAAATTTTCGATAAAAATATTTTTCTATAAAAAAATTTTCGACAAAATTAGTTTTCTATAGAAAAATTTTCGATAAAAAAATTTTTCAATAGAAAAATTTTCGATACAAAAATTTTTCTATAGAAAAATTTTTAATAAAATTATTTTTCTTTAGAAAAATTTTCAATAAAATTATTTTTCTATGGAAAAATTTTCGATAATATTATTTTTCTATAGAAAAATTTTCGATTAAATTATTTTTCTATAGAAAAATTTTCGATTAAATTATTTTTCTATAAAAAATTTTTCGATAAAAATGTATTGGACTACTCTGGTCCAATACATTTTACCATCCCTCTAAAATGTTAAACTTTTAAAAAGGTTGTCTTCTAGTAAGTTGACCAACATCAAATCATACAAAATAACATTTTACTTAAGATTTGAAAGCAGAAGATTATAATGCAGTCAAATCTTTTGTTGGGTAAAAACTAAATTACTTGTCACTGTTTTTCGCTTTGTGTATTAGAAATGCTACCTCAAATTGCAGGTGACTACCCTGAAACCACTTTACAATAAAATTATATTTAATTAAAATTTGTTGGTAATAAATTTTTATTATTTGAACCGCTTTTTTTGCTTTATTTCAAGATTTTTTACATATGGGTGGTCATATTTTCGGTTACGTTGGGGAAACAAAGAAAAACTGAAAGGTTTTTTCTGCCAAAAAAGAAAACAACTCTGTAATAATAAAATGAAAAAGCACTTTCATTATAATAACTAGGTTTGCAGCTCTGAACAGTCAATATCTATAATTTATGTGTTAAAATCGATAAAAAAGAGGAGAAAAAAAAAACGTTACAAAATATTTATTCGGCCAAACATTCTCATTAAATTCAGGAAATATAAACAAGTAAATTATTTCTTTTTTTTATTTTATTTTTTGTGCAAAAGAAAACTAAAAGCAAAAATGAATTTATTTTCAAAACCAGTTATTATTTAGTTAAATATACAATATTTTTTTGCCTTTACAATTTTCGACCAATTCAACGCCCTTGCGACCTAAATTATTTCAACTTGTACAACATGCCATTAAATAGAATTTAACTTAAAAGTTTATGCCATTAACTCGATAAGACTTTAAGTAAGAGAGAGAAAAGACTCAAAAAAAAAAATTAAACTGAAAAACATTTTTTTAAACTTTATCTCGAAAACTGAGAGATTATTTAATTGTATCATTAAATTTGTTTATACAAATATAAGTGCAAAAATAAAATTAATTCAATACAGAATAGGATTAGTTTTACGAATATGATAGAATGGGATTATGACTTATTTGAGGCTAAATTTTTGAAATTCAATTTGAAATGTTTGAACATCTGGCAAATAACAAAAGACTTAAGACACAAACTTTATAATAAAAATTTATGAATGAATATAAGACTAAGACATTGGCTAAGAATTTGGCAATAGACTAAGACATAGACTAAGACTTAGACTAAGACATAGGCTAAGAAAAAGACTAAGACATAGACTAAGATATAGACTAAGACATAGACTAAGACATAGACTAAGACATAGACTAAGACATAGACTAAGACATATACTAAGACATAGACTAAGACATAGACTAAGACATAGACTAAGACATAGACTAAGACATAGACTAAGACATAGACTAAGGCATAGACTAAGACATAGACTAAGACATAGACTAAGACATAGACTAAGACATAGACTAAGACATAGACTAAGACATAGACTAAGACATAGACTAAGACATAGACTAAGACATAGACTAAGACATAGACTAAGACATAGACGAAGACATAGACTAAGACATAGACTAAGATATAGACTAAGTTATAGACTAAGACATAGTTTAAGACATCGACTAAGACATAGACTAAGATATAGACTATGACATAGACTAAGATATAGACTAAGACATAGACTAAGACATAGACTAAGACATAGACTAAGACATAGACTAAGACATAGACTAAGACATAGACTAAGACATAGACTAAGACATAGACTAAGACATAGAATAAGACATAGACTAAGATATAGACTAAGACATGGACTAAGACATAGATTAAGACATAGAATAAGACATAGACTGAGATATAGACTAAGACATAGACTAAGACATAGACTAAGACATAGACTAAAACATAGACTTAGACAAAGACTAAGACATAGACTAAGTCATAGACTAAGACTAAGACATAGACTAAGACATAGACTAAGACAGAGACTAAGACATAGACTAAGACATAGACTAAGACATAGACTAAAACATAGACTAAGACATAGACTAGACAGAGACTAAGACTAAGACATAGACTAAGACATAGACTAAGACATAGACTAAGACATAGACTAAGACATAGACTAAGACATAGACTAAGACATAGACTAAGACATAGATTAAGACATAGAATAAGACATAGACTGAGACATAGACTAAGACATAGACTAAGACATAGACTAAGACATAGACTAAGACAAGGACTAAGACATAGACTAAGACATAGATTAAGACATAGAATAAGACATAGACTGAGACATAGACTAAGACATAGACTAAGACATAGACTAAGACATAGACTAAGACATAGACTAAGACATAGACTAAGACATAGACTAAGACATAGACTAAGACAAAGACTAAGACATAGACTAAGTCATAGACTAAGACTAAGACATAGACTAAGACATAGACTAAGACATAGACTAAGACATAAACTAAGTCGTAGAATAAGACATAGACTAAGACATAGACTAAGACATAGACTAAGACATAGACTAAAACATAGACTAAGAAATAGACTAAGACATAGATTAAGACATAGAATAAGACATAGACTGAGACATAGACTAAGACATAGACTAAGACATAGACTAAGACATAGACTAAGACATAGACTAAGACATAGACTAAGACATAGACTAAGACATAGACTAAGACATAGATTAAGACATAGAATAAGACATAGACTGAGACATAGACTAAGACATAGACTAAGACATAGACTAAGACATAGACTAAGACAAAGACTAAGACATAGACTAAGCCATAGACTAAGACTAAGACATAGACTAAGACATAAACTAAGTCGTAGAATAAGACATAGACTAAGATATAGACTAAGACATAGACTAAGACATAGACTAAGACATAGACTAAGACATAGACTAAGACATAGACTAAGACATAGACTAAGACATAGACTAAGACATAGACTAAGACATAGAATAAGATATAGACTAAGACATAGTTTAAGACATCGACTAAGACATAGACTAAGATATAGACTATGACATAGACTAAGATATAGACTAAGACATAGACTAAGACATAGACTAAGACATAGACTAAGACATAGACTAAGACATATACTAAGACATAGACTAAGACATAGACTAAGACATAGACTAAGACATAGACTAAGACACAGACTAAGACATAGACTAAGACATAGACTAAGACATAGATTAAGACATAGAATAAGACATAGACTGAGACATAGACTAAGACATAGACTAAGACATAGACTTAGAAAAGACTAAGACATAGACTAAGTCATAGACTAAGACATAGACTAAGACATAGACTAAGACATAGACTAAGACATAGACTAAGACATAGACTAAGACATAGACTAAGACATAGACTAAGACATAGACTAAGACATAGACTAAGACATAGACTAAGATATAGACTAAGACATAGACTAAGACATAGACTAAGACATAGACTAAGACATAGACTAAGACATAGACTAAGACATAGACTAAGACATAGACTAAGACATAGACTAAGACATAGACTAAGACATAGACTAAGACATAGACTAAGACATAGACTAAGACATAGACTAAGACATAGACTAAGACATAGACTAAGACATAGACTAAGACATAGACTAAGACATAGACTAAGACATAGACTAAGACATAGACTAAGACATAGACTAAGACATAGACTAAGACATAGACTAAGACATAGACTAAGACATAGACTAAGACATAGACTAAGACATAGACTAAGACATAGACTAAGACATAGACTAAGACATAGACTAAGACATAGACTAAGACATAGACTAAGACATAGACTAAGACATAGACTAAGACATAGACTAAGACATAGACTAAGACATAGACTAAGACATAGACTAAGACATAGACTAAGACATAGACTAAGACATAGACTAAGACATAGACTAAGACATAGACTAAGACATAGACTAAGACATAGACTAAGACATAGACTAAGACATAGACTAAGACATAGACTAAGACATAGACTAAGACATAGACTAAGACATAGACTAAGACATAGACTAAGACATAGACTAAGACATAGACTAAGACATAGACTAAGACATAGACTAAGACATAGACTAAGACATAGACTAAGACATAGACTAAGACATAGACTAAGACATAGACTAAGACATAGACTAAGACATAGACTAAGACATAGACTAAGACATAGACTAAGACATAGACTAAGACATAGACTAAGACATAGACTAAGACATAGACTAAGACATAGACTAAGACATAGACTAAGACATAGACTAAGACATAGACTAAGACATAGACTAAGACATAGACTAAGACATAGACTAAGACATAGACTAAGACATAGACTAAGACATAGACTAAGACATAGACTAAGACATAGACTAAGACATAGACTAAGACATAGACTAAGACATAGACTAAGACATAGACTAAGACATAGACTAAGACATAGACTAAGACATAGACTAAGACATAGACGAAGACATAGACTAAGACATAGACTAAGATATAGACTAAGTTATAGACTAAGACATAGTTTAAGACATCGACTAAGACATAGACTAAGATATAGACTATGACATAGACTAAGATATAGACTAAGACATAGACTAAGACATAGACTAAGACATAGACTAAGACATAGACTAAGACATAGACTAAGACATAGACTAAGACATAGACTAAGACATAGACTAAGACATAGACTAAGACATAGAATAAGACATAGACTAAGATATAGACTAAGACATAGACTAAGACATAGATTAAGACATAGAATAAGACATAGACTGAGATATAGACTAAGACATAGACTAAGACATAGACTAAGACATAGACTAAAACATAGACTTAGACAAAGACTAAGACATAGACTAAGTCATAGACTAAGACTAAGACATAGACTAAGACATAGACTAAGACAGAGACTAAGACATAGACTAAGACATAGACTAAGACATAGACTAAAACATAGACTAAGACATAGACTAGACAGAGACTAAGACTAAGACATAGACTAAGACATAGACTAAGACATAGACTAAGACATAGACTAAGACATAGACTAAGACATAGACTAAGACATAGACTAAGACATAGATTAAGACATAGAATAAGACATAGACTGAGACATAGACTAAGACATAGACTAAGACATAGACTAAGACATAGACTAAGACAAGGACTAAGACATAGACTAAGACATAGATTAAGACATAGAATAAGACATAGACTGAGACATAGACTAAGACATAGACTAAGACATAGACTAAGACATAGACTAAGACATAGACTAAGACATAGACTAAGACATAGACTAAGACATAGACTAAGACAAAGACTAAGACATAGACTAAGTCATAGACTAAGACTAAGACATAGACTAAGACATAGACTAAGACATAGACTAAGACATAAACTAAGTCGTAGAATAAGACATAGACTAAGACATAGACTAAGACATAGACTAAGACATAGACTAAAACATAGACTAAGAAATAGACTAAGACATAGATTAAGACATAGAATAAGACATAGACTGAGACATAGACTAAGACATAGACTAAGACATAGACTAAGACATAGACTAAGACATAGACTAAGACATAGACTAAGACATAGACTAAGACATAGATTAAGACATAGAATAAGACATAGACTGAGACATAGACTAAGACATAGACTAAGACATAGACTAAGACATAGACTAAGACAAAGACTAAGACATAGACTAAGTCATAGACTAAGACTAAGACATAGACTAAGACATAAACTAAGTCGTAGAATAAGACATAGACTAAGACATAGACTAAGACATAGACTAAGACATAGACTAAGACATAGACTAAGACATAGACTAAGACATAGACTAAGACATAGAATAAGATATAGACTAAGACATAGTTTAAGACATCGACTAAGACATAGACTAAGATATAGACTATGACATAGACTAAGATATAGACTAAGACATAGACTAAGACATAGACTAAGACATAGACTAAGACATAGACTAAGACATATACTAAGACATAGACTAAGACATAGACTAAGACATAGACTAAGACATAGACTAAGACACAGACTAAGACATAGACTAAGACATAGACTAAGACATAGATTAAGACATAGAATAAGACATAGACTGAGACATAGACTAAGACATAGACTAAGACATAGACTTAGAAAAGACTAAGACATAGACTAAGTCATAGACTAAGACATAGACTAAGACATAGACTAAGACATAGACTAAGACATAGACTAAGACATAGACTAAGACATAGACTAAGACATAGACTAAGACATAGACTAAGACATAGACTAAGACATAGACTAAGATATAGACTAAGACATAGACTAAGACATAGACTAAGACATAGACTAAGACATAGACTAAGACATAGACTAAGACATAGACTAAGACATAGACTAAGACATAGACTAAGACATAGACTAAGACATAGACTAAGACATAGACTAAGACATAGACTAAGACATAGACTAAGACATAGACTAAGACATAGACTAAGACATAGACTAAGACATAGACTAAGACATAGACTAAGACATAGACTAAGACATAGACTAAGACATAGACTAAGACATAGACTAAGACATAGACTAAGACATAGACTAAGACATAGACTAAGACATAGACTAAGACATAGACTAAGACATAGACTAAGACATAGACTAAGACATAGACTAAGACATAGACTAAGACATAGACTAAGACATAGACTAAGACATAGACTAAGACATAGACTAAGACATAGACTAAGACATAGACTAAGACATAGACTAAGACATAGACTAAGACATAGACTAAGACATAGACTAAGACATAGACTAAGACATACACTAAGACATACACTAAGACATATGCTAATATATAGACTAAGATAAAGACTAAAACATTTACTAAGTCATATTCTAAACTCTATACTGAGATATAGACAAAGATAAAAACTAACCTCCTAATTCATAAACGAATTATAAAATGATCAAAGTAAGAATTTTGTATGGAAAATTTGAATTTTAAGCTTGTGATATCAATTAGGGGAAAAAAAGAAAATTTTCTATAAATATTTATTTTCCACATAAAACAAATTTGTTTGAAAAACTTTTATTTCTGCTCTATATCTGCTAACAATTAGAAACAAATTATTTATTATGAGTTTTCATTTTTATTTCTTTTTAATTGAAAAACCAAGTATCACTGACCAGCCTCTAAAACAGTTACAAACTTAAAATAATTGGGGCATAAAATCATTTTGGTTTACCAGCAAGTGCATTTCAAAAGACATGTGTTACAGTTTTAATTTCAACGAAACCTTGAACATTTTTTTTTTAAGAAAATTGTGAAAATAAAAATAACAAAAGTTTTACAATTGAATAAAGAAGCGACACGTTTTGAAATTATTAAAATCTGTTTAAAATACTTTTTCTAGCTTGTTAAATGATATCGGTTTTCTAGTCTTTTCTCGTAAGGTCAAAATATTTTTTGCAAGATCTTTAATTCCCAATTTTAAATTATTGTCCACTGCAATAAAATCCTATTTCCACAATTTTATCAGTTTCAAGTTAATTTTCTTTTATATTACATTCAGTTTTATATGTGGATACTAAAAGTTTGTTTTAAATTTTAGTCTCTTTTTTCGTAATATCCATTATTAGTGTCTGTTGGGTCTGGTAATGTTAAGGAGTCTCTACATATATATACCAATTTTTTTATTAACCAGATATCCTTGAAATCAAGAGCAAGTTACAACAGGAAAGTTCATTGACTTTTAGCTACTGACCATTAACAGTTATGAACAAACTGCAATAATGTAAAAATTTAAAACTTATTTTTCATGAAGTAAAAAATATTTTGATATGCAGTTAATTTTATTATTAAGGCAATTTTTTCTGTAAAAATTTAAATTTTTGTCTGAGATGTTTTTCTTTTCAAATCTTTTTAAGGAAAAATTTTTATTTACAATTTTTTTCTATAGCAAAAATTTCTTGATGAAATTTTCTCTATAGAAAAAATTTCTTGATAAAATTTTTTCTATAGAAAAAATTTCTTGATAAAATTTTTATCTATAGAAAAAAATTTTTATACAATTTTTTTCAATAGAAATTTTTTATATATATAAAAAATAATATAAAAAAATATTTTATAAAAAGTTTTTGATATAAAAAAGTGTTAAATAGAAAATGTTTCTCATGAAAGCCTCTTAAATATAAAATTTTTCATATGAAAAAATTTTTAATAGAAAATTTTTTATGTGAAACTATTTTTAAAAGAAAATTTTTCATAGGAAAAAAATTTTAATAGAAAATTTTTCATATGAAAATATTGAAACTTTTTTTATATGAAAAAATTTTGAATAGAAAATTTTTCATATGAAAAATTTTTAATAGAAAATTTTTCATATGAAAAATTTTTAATAGAAAATTTTTCATATGAAAAATTTTTAATAGAAAATTTTTCATATGAAAAATTTTTAATAGAAAATTTTTCTTATGAAAAATTTTTAATAGAAAATTTTTCATATGAAAAAATTTTTAATAGAAAATTTTTCATATGAAAAAATTTTTAATAGAAAATTTTTCATATGAAAAAATTTTTAATAGAAAATTTTTCATATGAAAAAATTTTTAATAGAAAATTTTTCATATGAAAAAATTTTTAATAGAAAATTTTTCATATGAAAAATTTTTAATAGAAAATTTTTCATATGAAAAATATTTAATAGAAAATTTTTCATATGAAAAAATTTTTAATAGAAAATTTTTCATATGAAAAATTTTTAATAGAAAATTTTTCATATGAAAAATTTTTAATAGAAAATTTTTCATATGAAAAATTATTAATAGAAAATTTTTCATATGAAAAATTATTAATAGAAAATTTTTCATATGAAAAAATTTTTAATAGAAAATTTTTCATATGAAAAAATTTTTAATAGAAATTTTTTCATATGAAAAAATTTTTAATAGAAATTTTTTCATATGAAAAAATTTTTAATAGAAATTTTTTCATATGAAAAAATTTTTAATAGAAATTTTTTCATATGAAAAAATTTTTAATAGAAAATTTTTCATATGAACAAACTTTTAATAGAAATTTTTTCATATGAAAAAATTTTTAATAGAAATTTTTTCATATGAAAAAATTTTTAATAGAAATTTTTTCATATGAAAAAATTTTTAATAGAAATTTTTTCATATGAAAAAATTTTTAATAGAAAATTTTTCATATGAAAAAATTTTTAATAGAAAATTTTTCATAGGAAAAAATTTTTAATAGAAATTTTTTCATATGAAAAAATTTTTAATAGAAATTTTTTCATATGAAAAAATTTTTAATAGAAAATTTTTCATTTGAAAAAATTTTTAATAGAAAATTTTTCATATGAAAAAATTTTTAATAGAAAATTTTTCATATGAAAAAATTTTTAATAGAAATTTTTTCATATGAAAAAAATTTTAATAGAAATTTTTTCATATGAAAAAATTTTTAATAGAAATTTTCATATGAAAAAGTTTTTAATAGAAATTATTTCATATGAAAAAATTTTTAATAGAAATTTTTTCAAATGAGAAAATTTTTAATTGTGAATATGAATAATTGTTTTCTTAAGGCATTAAACTAATAATTGTTTATTTAAAAATGAAAATTGATTATTTGAAAAAAATAAACAATAAACTAAACAATTCCCACAATTTGGGGGTTCCATGAATTTCATGTATAAAAAGATGACAACTCAAGTTCGTTTCTTAAGTCTTTTGTTTTAGCAAGTAATAAATAATAAGTAAATAGCAAAAATGAGTTAAATATTTTTATTCCCATAAAAACATAACGAATGATAAACGTTTTTTTAGTAAAAAAAAATCAAAAATTTTTAAAACTGCTAAATGGCAAGCGAAAAGTTATCAATAATTTAATTAACAAAAAGGGAAAATACTTTGTTTGTAATTAATAAAAGTTTATGAACTTTTTTTTCAAGAAATTAATGCCAAGGTTTAAATATAATTAAAAAAATCTATGTGATAAAAAAATCGTATCTTAAAGAGATTTTTTTTAATAATTTCCTTTGATTTATAATTTGGCTTAATTGGAATTTCTATAACAAAGCAACAAAATTTAACACTTAATATAATTTATATTTTTGCTAAAATTTGCTATAATATTATAAAAAGCAATGACCATAAATTTAACTTAATATTATTTAATAATATTTCATTATATTTATTTATTTTTTTTTGTAATATCTTAAGGCTTGCCAGGAAAGAAAATAAACTATAACTTCATTATTATCATTAACATCATCATCATGACCAAAAGGTGTGTCTTTGTTTTAGTAGGAAAAACTATAACTATATCAGATTTTATTTATGGCCATAGTTTAACTTTAAACAACAGCCCCATAAAAGCTGCAAATTTATTTTATAAAAATAAAAACTGACTTCAAACTTTAAAATAAAAGCGAGAAAAAAAACTTGTATTAAAACAACATTCACCAACTGCACAAATTGTTTAAACAATTTTTTTTTGAAAATTTCTTAAATGTAACAGATATTTTAAGCAAAGCTTTAATAATGTTAAAACTCGGATAATTTTCTAAAGTAGGGCTAAAGTTTTTTATGAAAAGGAAAGTTTCTTTCCTAGCAACAATAACCATATTTGCGGCTAGAGCTCAAAGGCATTTGTGCAATTTCTTTATTCAAATCAGAAACTCCATTCCCAATAGTTTTAGTTGTCATAATCGAAATATGTAACATCCAGAAACTTAATAGTTAATTATATAGATACATACAAATATTTTGTATATAGGTACAGAGTTATTATATTTCATAGATAGTGTAACAATCAATCAATAATAATTCAGATCACATTATTTTTTAAATACATGCACGTGAGCAAGTCTCACATGTTAATTTAATTAAAAGATGATTATAATTAAACACGAAAATTTTATTTTTAACATTTGCTAAAAATATGTTTTATATTTGAAAATCACAAATTTTATTCTTTTTTAGAAAAATTTTCATATAATACAATTTCTGATACAAAAAGTTTTAAATAAAATTTTTTTTTTTAATTTTTCATATAAAAGAAATTTTTATAGAAAATTTTACATATAAAAAATTTTTAGTGAAATATTTTTCATATGAAAGAATTTTTAATAGAAAATTTTTCTTATGAAAAAATTTTTAATAGAAAATTTTTCATATGAAAAAATTTTTAATAGAAAATTTTTCATATGAAAAAATTTTTAATAGAAAATTTTTTATATGAAAAAATTTTTAATAGAAAATTTTTCATATAAAAAAAAATTTAATAGAATATTTTTTATATAAAAAAATTTTTAATAGAAATTCTTTCATATGAAAGAATTTTTAATACAAAATTTTTCATATGAAAGAATTTTTAATAAAAAATTTTTCATATGAAAGATTTTTTTCTAGAAAATGTTCCATATGAAAAAAATTTTAATAGAAAATCTTTGATATGAAAAATTTTTAATAGAAAATTTTTCATATGAAAGAATTTTTAATAGAAAATTTTTCATATGAAAGAATTTTTAATAGAAAATTTTTCATATGAAAGAATTTTTAATAGAAAATTTTTCATATGAAAGAATTTTTAATCGAAAATTTTTCATATGAAAGAATTTTTAATAGAAAATTTTTCATATGAAAGAATTTTTAATAGAAAATTTTTCATATGAAAGAATCTTTAATAGAAAATTTTTCATATGAAAGAATTTTTAATAGAAAATTTTTCATATGAAAAAATTTTTAATAGAAAATTTTTCATATGAAAGAATTTTTAATAGAAAATTTTTCGTATGAAAGAATTTTTAATAGAAAATTTTTCATATGAAGGAATTTTTAATAGAAAATTTTTCATATAAAAGAATTTTAATAGAAAATTTTTTATATGAACAAATTTTTAATAGAAAATTTTTAATAGAAATTTTTTATATGAAAAAATTTTTAGTAGAAAATTTTTCATATGAAAAAATTGTTAATAGAAAATTTTTCACATGACAAAATTTTTAATAGAAAATTGTTCATATGAAAAAATTTTTAATAGAAAATTTTTCATATGAAAAAATTTTTAATAGAAATTTTTCATATGAAAAAATTTTTAATAGAAAATTTTTCATATGAAAAAATTTTTAATAGAAAGTTTTTCATATGAAAAAATGTTTAATAAAAAATTTTTCACATGAAAAAATTTTTATTGGAAAATTTTTCACATGAAAATTTTTTAATAGAAAATTTTTCATATGAAAAAATTTTTAATAGAAAATTTTTCATATGAAAAAATTTTTGATAGAAAATTTTTTATATGAAAAAATTTTTGATAGAAAATTTTTAATAGAAAATTTGTCATATGAAAATATTTTTAATAGAAAATTATTCATATGAAAAAATTTTTAATAGAAAATTTTTTATATGAAAAAATTTTTAATAGAAAATTTTTTATATGAAAAAATTTTTAATAAAAATTTTTCATATGAACAAATTTTTAATAAAAAATTTTTCATATGAAAGAATTTTTAATAGAAAATTTTTCATTTGAAATAATTTTTTCTAGAAAATGTTCCATATGAAAAATTTTTTATTATTTTGTATATAAAATAATTTTTCTCCTATAGCATTTATACAGAATAATCATCTGATTTGATACACGTGGCATCAAGCAATTTGATCTACATTTTTTAATATTGAATTAATAAAATCTTGTCTGTAATTAAAACCGATTATTTGTATTACATTCATTAAAGTCACGACATTATGTTGTTTTACAATTAACATAATTATTAATTTTCAATTAATGAACTGCTAATTACTTTAAATTAACACCAGCTTAATTATAAACTTTCTATTTATTAAAAGAACTTAACCGATTTCATTCATATAATCAACAATAGTCGATACAAAGGTATTTTAATGACAGAAATCGGTTAACTCCACACAAAAAAATGTTTTCGAATTTTAAAATTTCGCTTTTGGTTTTCCAAATTTTATATTCGTTATTACCACAACCGACAACTGCACAACTTAAGTGGTCCTACGAATTACTCGAAATTCAAACCACCACCAGCAATCCCGACTTTTGTGACTTACATCTGGAATTTGAGCGAGTGTCTCGCGGAAAATATGCTGTTAGTGGTTTTATTGATCTTAAAGATGATTTGGACGGCGACTCAAGATTTGAATGTACACTTTATCGTAGTAACACAATTGGAAATAATTTTCAAAAAATGCCAATGTCAATTGCCAATGAAACGATGACGGTGACATTGAATCAGTTTTACAAAAAATTCATAATGGCCGACGTACAGGAATGCACTACAGGTACAGACTTTTTCGAAGAGTTTATACCGCCTCTAACAAAACGATATATACAAGTCGATAAATGTATTCTATCTGTCGAAAATTTTACTTCTCGTATGGCGGAGGGTCTATATAAATTGGTGGCGAAAACTTATGGTCCAGCGACAGTAACAACAGAGGTATTGTTTAAGGTGGAAACTGTAATATAGTTTTCAAATGGGGTTGTCTTAAAAAATTTTAAAACTGTTAATAGTATGTCTAAATTTGTAGTATCTTAAAATAAATTTTTATACATTTTATACCTCAAAAAATGTTGACAATGAATTGATTTTTTAGATGAAGCCAATAATCAAGAAAAATAGAGAATAAAATCAGGCTTTATTTTATGAAGAATTTTCTATTTTTTTCATATGAAACATTTTTTGAAAAAATTTTTAATAGAACATTTTTCATATAAAAAAATTTTTAATAGAAAATGTTTCATATAAAAGAATTTTAGTAGGAAATTATTCATATGAAAGAATTTTTAACAGAAAATTTTTCATATAGATGAATTTTTTTATAGAAGATTGTTCATGTGAAAGAATGTTTCGATAGATAATTTTTAATAGGAATAATTTTTTAGATAGAAAATATTTCATATATATAAATTTTTTCTAGAAAATTTTTGTATGAAAGATTTTTTTCTACAAAATTTTTTACAAGAAAAATTTTCTATTAAAAATTTTTTCATATGAAAAATTTTCTATTAAAAATTTTTTCATATGAAAAATTTTCTATTAAAAATTTTTTCATATGAAAAATTTTCTATTAAAAATTTTTTCATATGAAAAATTTTCTATTAAAAATTTTTTCATATGAAAAATTTTCTATTAAAAATTTTTTCATATGAAAAATTTTCTATTAAACATTTTTTTATATGAAAAATTTTCTATTAAAAATTTTTTCATATGAAAAATTTTCTATTGAAAAATTTGTTTTAAAACAATTTTTTATTAAACATTTGTTTATATGAAAAACTTTACAATAAAAATTTTTTCATATGAAAAATTTTTTCATATGAAAAATTTTTTCATATGAAAAATTTTTTCATATGAAAAATTTTTTCATATGAAAAATTTTCTATTAAAAATTTTTTCATATGAAAAATTTTCTATTAAAAATTTTTTTATATGAAAAATTTTCTATTAAAAATTTTTTCATATGAAAAATTTTCTATTAAAAATTTTTTCATATGAAAAATTTTCTATTAAAAATTTTTTCACATGAAAAATTTTCTATTAAAAATTTTTTCATATGAAAAATTTTCTTTTAAAAATATTTTTATATGAAAAATTTTCTTTTAAAATTATTTTCATATGAAAAATTTTCTATTAAAAATTCTTTCATATGAAAAATTTTCTATTAAAAATTTTTTCATATGAAAAATTTTCTATTACAAATTTTTTCATATGAAAAATTTTCTATTATAAATGTTTTCATATGAAAAATTTTCTATTAAAAATGTTTTCATATGAAAAATTTTCTATTAAAAATGTTTTCATATGAAAAATTTTCTATTAAAAATGTTTTCATATGAAAAATTTGCTTTTAAAAATATTTTCATATGAAAAATTTTCTTTTAAAATTATTTTCATATGAAAAATTTTCTATTAAAAATTTTTTCATATGAAAAATTTTCTATTAAAAATTTTTTCATATGAAAAATTTTCGATTAAAAATTTTTTCATATGAAAAATTTTCTATTACAAATTTTTTCATATGAAAAATTTTCTATTAAAAATTTTTTCATATGAAAAATTTTCTATTAAAAATGTTTTCATATGAAAAATTTTCTATTAAAAATGTTTTCATATGAAAAATTTTCTACTAAAAATTTTTTCATATGAACAATTTTCTATTAAAAATTTTTTCATATGAAAAATTTTCTATTAAAAATTTTTTCATATGAAAAATTTTCTATTAAAAATTTTTTCATATGAAAAATTTTCGATTAAAAATTTTTTCATATGAAAAATTTTCTATTACAAATTTTTTCATATGAAAAATTTTCTATTAAAAATTTTTTCATATGAAAAATTTTCTATTAAAAATGTTTTCATATGAAAAATTTTCTATTAAAAATGTTTTCATATGAAAAATTTTCTACTAAAAATTTTTTCATATGAACAATTTTCTATTAAAAATTTTTTCATATGAAAATTTTTCTATTAAAAATTTTTTCATATGAAAAATTTTCTATTAAAAATTTTTTCATATGAAAAATTTTCTATTAAAAATTTTTTCATATGAAAAATTTTCTATTAAAAATTTTTTCATATGAAAAATTTTCTATTAAAAATTTTTTTTATGATAAATTTTCTATTAAAAATGTTTTCATATGAAAAATTTTCTATTAAAAATTTTTTCATATGAAAAATTTTCTATTAAAAATTTGTTTGTAAAAACAATCCTTTATTAAACATTTGTTTATATGTAAAACTTTACAATAAAAATTTTTTCATAAGAAAAATTTTCTTTTAAAAATATTTTCATATGAAAAATTTTCTTTTAAAAATATTTTCATATGAAAAATTTTCTATTAAAAATTTTTTTGTAAGAACAATTTTTTATTTAACATTTGTTTATATGAAAAACTTTACATTAAAAATTTTTTCATATGAAAAAATTTTCTTTTAACAATTTTTTCATATGAAAAATTTTCTATTAAAAATTTTTGCATATAAAAGATTTTCTATTAAAAATTTTTTCATATGAAAAATTTTCTATTAAATTTTTTTTTTTAAAAAATTTTCTATTAAAAATTTTTCTATATGAAAAATTTTCTATTAAAAATTTTTTCATATGAAAAATTTTCTATTAAAATTTTTTTCATATGAAAAATTTTCTATTAAAAATATTTTCATATGAAAGCTTTTCTATTAAAAATGTTTTTATATGAAAAATTTTCTATTAAAAATTTTCTATTAAAAATTTTTTCATATGAAAAATTTTCTATTATGAAAAATTTTCAATTAAAAATTTTTTCATATGAAAAATTTTCAATTAAAAATTTTTTCATATGAAAAATTTTCTATTAAAAATTTTTCATATGAAAACTTTTCTATTAAAAATGTTTTTATATGAAAAATTTTCTATTAAAAATTTTCTATTAAAAATTTTTTCATATGAAAAATTTTCTATTAAAAATGTTTTGAAGTGAAAAATTTTTTATTAAAAGTGTTTTCATATGAAAAATTTTCTTTTAACAATTTTTTCATATGAAAAATTTTCTATTAAAAATTTTAGCATATGAAAAATTTTCTACTAAAAATTTTTTCATATGAAAAATTTTCTATTAATTTTTTTTTTTTGAAAACTTTTCTATTAAAAATTTTTCTATATGAAAAATTTTTTATTAAAAATTTTTTCATATGAAAAATTTTGTATCAAAATTTTTTTTGATTAAAAATTTTTTATATGAAAAATTTTCTATTAAAATTTTTTTCATATGAAAAATTTTCTATTAAAAATTTTTTCATATGAAAAATTTTCTATTAAAAATTTTTTCATATGAAAAATTTTCTATGAAAAGTTTTTTAATACGAAAAATTTTTAAATTATTATAAATTTTTTGTTATAAGAATTGTTTTTAACAATTTTTTCATATGAAAAGTTTTCTATTAAAAATTTTTTCATATGAAAAATTTTCTATAAAATATTCTTTCATATGAAAAATTTTCTATTAAAAATTATTTTATATGAAAAATTTTTATTAAAAATTTGTTCATATGAAAAATTTTCTATGCTTATTTTACAATCTGAAATACATTTTAATACGTTTTCATCACTTATGTAAAGACAAATAAATGTAAATTAATTTGAATAGTTTTTCGAACACTTCCTCCGTAAATTAGCTTACTTTCAAAAATCAAACAAAATGACTTAATTAACTAACAAGATTCCCAAACTAATTGCAACATAAAAAACAACCAACAGTCATCTTTCAATAAAACATTTAAAAACAGTTCACAAAATAAATTTACATATAAATGAAATCAAATATCATTAAAAATGTAACACTTTTCAAAATATCATAAAAACATAATGATCTATGACTAAAAAAATTTTATGCACAACAATTTGCATAAATTTTCTAGTAGTTTTTATTTTTTTTTTTCCTTATTATAATTTTTTCCACTTGCAATCAACAAAATTTTAAATTAAAAAAAATATTTTTATATTTGCATATTTAAAAAAAATAAACAATTTTCAACAGGAAATAAGTTTAGATTGCAAAATTGAAGAGAAAAAACAAGACCATAATCATTAATAACTTCTGTGAGACAATTTTCTTAAGCAAACAAAAGACTTAAGACACAAACTTTGAAGAGGTTTTTTTTGAATTGAAACAAAATGTTTTATGGATCCTCTGAATATTAAATATTTTTGCCTTTTTTAAACAAATAACACAAATGCAATTATTTTAAATGTATCACATTTACTTTATTGTTTTTGCTTTACAATTTTATACGAGTATCTATGGCTTTTTTCTTCTTACTATTGCTTGCCGACGACCTTGATAAATATCAATATTGTCTATTGCTAAAATGTTTAATTTTTTTTGTTTTATTCTTTTTTTTGCGTTTTTTAATAAACATTGATTGCAAAATATTTAACAGCTAAACCTGCCACCAAAAAAAGTACTGAACTGAATTAAACTAAATAACGAGAGCAACTTGTCTTATCTGTTTTAAAGTTATTTTTCAAAGTTTTGCATTAACAGCAATTGAATTGTATATATCGCAAGTTGAGCTTAAATAATTTTATTTATTTTTTTAAGAAGTTTGTGATTTGGCTGCCATGTAAAAAAAATCTGGTTTTAATATTCAAAAACAAGCAAAAAAAATCCAAAGAGTTGGCCAAATGCAGGTGGTATTGTTTTAAATAGTAAAAATAACAGAAAAATTAATTACGGGTCAGTTCGAAAATTTTAAATGCTATTAAAAAGGATAACAGCAATTGCAAGGTTGAACAAAGAACCATTTCAGAAAAGATAATGATAGAAGTAATTTTCTAAAAGTAGTAAGGTTGACGAAAGGAAGAGTTTTCTATATAAAAGAAAAAGTTTTCTATAGAAAAGATGACGATAGAAAGAGTTTTCTAAAGAAAAGATGACGAAAGGAAGAGTTTTCTATGGAAAAGATGACGATAGGAAGAGTTTTCTATAGAAAAGATGACGATAGGAAGAGTTTTCTATAGAAAAAATGACGATAGGAAGAGTTTTCTATAGAAAAGATGACGATAGGAAGAGTTTTCTATAGAAAAGATGACGATAGGAAGAGTTTTCTATAGAAAAAATGACGATAGGAAGAGTTTTCTATAGAAAAGATGACGATAGGAAGAGTTTTCTATAGAAAAGATGACGATAGGAAGAGTTTTCTATAGAAAAAATGACGATAGGAAGAGTTTTCTATAGAAAAGATGACGATAGGAAGAGTTTTCTATAGAAAAGATGACGATAGGAAGAGTTTTCTATAGAAAAGATGACGATAGGAAGAGTTTTCTATAGAAAAGATGACGATAGGAAGAGTTTTCTATAGAAAAGATGACGATAGGAAGAGTTTTCTATAGAAAAGATGACGATAGGAAGAGTTTTCTATAGAAAAGATGACGATAGGAAGAGTTTTCTATAGAAAAGATGACGATAGGAAGAGTTTTCTATAGAAAAGATGACGATAGGAAGTGTTTTCTATAGAAAAGATGACGATAGGAAGAGTTTTCTATAGAAAAGATGACGATAGGAAGAGTTTTCTATAGAAAAGATGACGATAGGAAGAGTTTTCTATAAAAAGATGATTATAGGAAGTGTTTTTTTTTTAATTTTTTAAAAAATTTTTCATTTAAAAAATTTTCTATCAATATTTTTTCATTTCAAAAATTTTCTACTTAAAATTTTTTTTAATGAAAATTTTTCGATTTAAAATTTTTTGATAAAAATTTTTTCATGTAATAAATTTTCAATTAAAAGTTTTTTCATATAAAACACTTTCCATAAAATTTTCTTCGTATGAAAACTTTTCTATTAAAAATTTTTCATATGATAAATTTTCTACTCAAAATTTTTTTATATGAAAAATTTTCTATTAAAAATTTTTTATATGAAAAATTTTCTATTAAATATTTTTTCGTATGAAAAATTTTTAACAAAAATTTTTTCATATGAAAAATTACGATATAAAATTTTTTCAAATGAAAAATTTTCTATTAAAAATTTTTTCATATAAAAAATGTTATAATACAAATTTTTCCATATAAAAAATTTTGTATTAAAAATTTTTTCATATGAAAAATTTTCTATTCAAAATTTTTTCATACATAAAATTGTCTATTAAAAATTTTTTCATATCAAAAATTTTCTATATGAAATTCTTTCATATGAAAAATTTTCTATTAACAATTTTTTCATATGAAAAATTTTCTATTATAATTTTTACATATGAAAAATTTTCTATTCAAAATTTGTTCATATAAAAAATATTCTATTCAAAATTTTTTCATTTAAAAAATTTTCTATTAAAATTTTTATTTGTATGAATATTTTTCTATTAAAAATTTTTTCGTATGAAACATTTTCTATTAAAAAAGTTTCATATGAAAAATGTTCTATTAAAAATTTTTTATATGAAAATTTTTCTATTAAAAATTTTTTCATATGAAAAATTTTTAATTAAAATTTTTTTCATATGAAAAATTTTGTATTTAAGATTTTTTGGTATGAAAAATTTTGTATTAACAATTATATAGAAACCTTTTTATAAAAAGTTTAAATTTAGTTCTTGGATTATGTATTACTTATTTTCCATGAATATACCTGGCGTGCCCATTTTGTAAAGTCTTCTAATGAACTTAATATACCGTCTTATTTCTACACAAGTGAAGGGTGTCGAATTAACTATTTTATGATTTAACTCCTTTGTAACAATAGACATAAGTAATAAAATATTTTTTTTAATTTTTAATTCTATTGCTATATTTTTTTTTGCCGAACAATACATTTTTATTTAACATTGTGTAAAATATATTTGTAGAGGTCCACACAAAAAAGTAATAATTCTTTTATATATAATTTTAAATAAGGTTTAAAATATTATATCACGATAAATTATTAAATAAGGTCATATTCTATTTATTGGGGTAGTTAGTATATAATGACATAAGACACTTTTGTATTTAATTAATTGAAACTTTAATCGATGAAGTAAAATATAAATAGAGAATTTCTAGTAAAAATTCAACGTTTTTGAAAAATGTCATGTTTGGGTGAAATCTATCATTTTTGATAGGTTTTTTGTAGAAATGTTTTTTGTTTTTTGCCACTTCATCTAATACAATCTTAGGATTCATTATTGATAGTAAAATGACAGCATTAACTTAATTCGTTCAAAAAAATAATTTTTTCGATTTTAGTGCGGACGTCTACACATGTTGTTGTTAGATTGTAGAAGTTTAAATGAAAAAAATATACATAGGGTTGTAACAATTATTATTTTGTTTCTTTAAATAGCCAATGGTTATTTGCATTAAGAATTAAAATTTAACTACGATTACGGTAATGCTTTTAAACGACCTTGATACAACTGCTACAAACGCAATAAAAGTTTAACAGAAATAATAAATGTTAAACAATTGATTGTAGTTTGATGTAAAACATAAGAAAATGTATACAAGTATGAAGAAAAAATAGTTTTATTTGTAGATCTAAAGTTTTTGTTATCAAGTATTTGAAATTTAAAATAAAAAATAAAATTTGAATTTGAATTTTTCTGTTGGCAACAAATTCAAGATCTTAAAACTAAGACATGAACCAAGAAAGTGTTTGGAAAACTACTATCTCTTGCTTCCCTATAAATTATGGTCTTTGAACAACAAAATAAAATATTTAAAGAAATTACTACAAAATCCTTATTTATGGTATTTCCTGAATTAATAACAATATTTTATAGAAAATAGTCATTAGTTTCTATAAAATATTGTTATTAAAAGAAACTAAGTAATTAAATATCAACGAACTATAGCCAACGATCAACAAATAAAACGACACAGTGACCAAACTGTGATGTTGAAAATAAATAAACAAACAAATAAATCAAATACATCCATAATAAGAAACATATATATATTTACTATCCAATTGTTTCGGGTTACCAGAAGTAATATATGAAAACAAAAGACTTAAGAAACAAACCTTGCATTGGCCAAATTGAATTAATGTGCGTGTGCAACTTAAAACAACAACAAACAACACAGCAAGAAAAACTTTAAACATTTTTAAACTACTGTTTATTTTATTTATGAGTGCTTAAACAAATACCAAAAAAAAAAACTATAAACATAGAAATTTATTTATTTGAGCAAATAAGCAGCTGCTACTAAACCATAAGTAGTTTCCTTACTTTCACTAGCACTCGACTCATACTATACTTAAATATTACATTGATGACGAGTTGGAAAATTTACTTTGGCTTTGATAGAGAAAATATAATCAAATTTATAAATATTCCCAGTAAATTTAAAATAAATTTTGTATTAGATAAATACCCGATAAGTTACGTATTAAGCTGTGGTTTATAGCCGCCAACAAAAAAATAAGAAAAAAACTCTTTAACAATAATTCAATATTTCTTTCGTATAATATTATTTTCTTCGAAATAATTTTTTTAACTGCAATATTTTGTATAAATTTTTGTTTCCATCAAACGGGTATTGTAGTAGCAATAAACTTTGTATCAGCATCAAAACTGACAACAACCATATCTGTTTACATCACAAACGCCTCTTCAATTCCACAATCCTTTCTTTTCATTTATTCAATCACTCATTTATGTCTTCGTCATGCATCATTCATTTATTAATAGTTTGAGGGTAACCTACTTTGACACATATTAATTGTCTAGGTATGAACTTTTTTTCTATGTAGATAAAAATTAAAAAAAATATAAACAATATAAATATAAGTTAGATTTGACGATTGGAAAAGTTTTCTATAGAAAAGTTGACGATAAGAACAGTTTTCTATAGAAAAGTTGACGATAGGAACAGTTTTATATAGAAAAGTTGACGATAGGAAGAATTTTCTATAGAAAAGATGACGATAGGAAGAGTTTTCTTTAGAAAAGATGACGATAGGAAGAGTTTTCTTTAGAAAAGATGAAGATAGGAAGAGTTTTCTATAGAAAAGATGACGGTAGGAAGAGTTTTCTATAGAAAAGATGACGATAGGAAGAGTTTTCTATAGAAAAGATGACGATAGAAAGCGTTTTCTATAGAAAAGATGACGATAGGAAAAGTTTTCTGTAAAAAAGATGACGATATGAAAAGTTTTCTATAGAAAAGATGACGATAGGAAGAGTTTTCTATAGAAAAGATGACGATAAAAGAGTTTTCTATAGAAAAGATGACGATAGGAAAGGTTTTCTATAGAAAAGATGATTATAGGAAGAGTTTTCTATGGAAAAGATGACGATAGGAAGCGTTTTTCATAGAAAAAATGACGATAGAAAGAGTTTTCTATAGAAAAGATGACGATAGGAAGAGTTTTCTATAGAAAAGATGACGATAGAAAGAGTTTTCTATAGAAAAGATGACGATAGGAAGAGTTTTCTATAGAAAAGATGACGATAGGGAGAGTTTTCTATAGAAAAGATGACGATAGGGAGAGTTTTCTATAGAAAAGATGACGATAGGAAAAGTTTTCTATAGAAAAGATGACGATAGGAAGAGTTTTCTATAGAAAAGATGACAATAGCAAGAGTTTTCTATAAAAAAGATGACGATATGAAAAGTTTTCTATAGAAAAGATACCGATAGGAAGAGTTTTCTATAGAAAAGATGACGATAAAAGAGTTTTCTATAGAAAAGATGATTATAGGAAGAGTTTTCTATAGAAAAGATGACGATATGAAGAGTTTTCTATAGAAAAGATGACAATAGGAAGAGATTTCTATAGAAATGATGACGATAGGAAGAGTTTTCTATAGAAAAGATGACGATAGGAAGAGTTTTCTATAGAAAAGATGACGATAGGAAGAGTTTTCTATAGAAAAGATGACGATAGGAAGAGTTTTCTATAGAAAAGATGACGATAGGAAGAGTTTTCTATAGAAAAGATGACGATAGGAAGGGTTTTCTATAGAAAAGATGACGATAGGAAGAGTTTTCTATAGAAAAGATGACGATAGGAAGAGTTTTCTATAGAAAAGATGACGATAGGAAGAGTTTTCTATAGAAAAGATGACGATAGGAAGAGTTTTCTATAGAAAAGATGACGATAGGAAGAGTTTTCTATAAAAAGGATGACGATAGGAAGAGTTTTCTATAGAAAAATTGACGATAGGAAGCGTTTTCCATAGAAAAGATGACGATAGGAAGCGTTTTCTATAGAAAAATTACGATAGAAACAGTTTTCTACAGAAAAGTTGTCGTTAGGATAAGTTTTCTATAGAATAGTTGTCGTTAGGATAAGTTTTCTATAGAAAAGTTGTCGTTAGGATATGTTTTCTATAGAAAAGTTATCGTTAGGATAAGTTTTCTATGGAAAAGTTGTCGTTATTTTAAGTTTTCTATAGAAAAGTTGTCGTTAGGATAAGTTTTCTATAGAAAAGTCGTCGTTAGGATAAGTTTTCTATAGAAAAGTCGTCGTTAGGATAAGTTTTCTATAGACAAGTTGTCGTTAGGATAAGTTGTTGTTAGGATAAGTTGTCGTTTTGATAAGTTCTATAGAAAAGTTGTCGCTGGGATAAGTTCTCTATAGGAAAGTTGTCGGTAGGATAAGTTTTTTCTGGAAAAGTTGTCATAAAGATGAGGTTTCTATGAAGAGTTGTCGTTATGATGAGTTTTGTTAAGAACATTAAAACATGGATTATGATAAAGTCTGGAACATAGTACATCCAAGATGTAAAATAATACACAAAATTTATGTTTTCTTGAATTTCCTAAAAAAAATTATTAATGCCTTCAAAAGAAGCGTTTGTTTGTCATAAAAATAAAGTGATACGAAAAATTTATATTTTATCACTTTCCAGTCACTAAAATTTATGCTTCCATTACAGCAGACATAAATCGTCATGTTAACTCTTCAATCATATGTTTAGTGAGTTTTATTATTTTTTTTTATTTTTCTGACGTTTCTAAATCAAAAGGTATCCGACAAGCAAATTTAAACCATATTGAGTTAACGACAAACAGACAGACTGGTTTTCGGGCGGACGACTTGTAATATTTTGCGTTTAAGTTGTTTGACTGAAATGATGTGAAATGAAAACCCATTTTTATTTCATCGGTCTTTAATGCAAACAGACTCAAAGACCTAGTCCGTTCAAGTGATTTTTGTTTATTTAACAAGTGATTGAGATTTTTATGTTTTCTTCACTTTTTTGGAAAACGGGAGTTTTCTCACTAGTTTTAGTGTTTGGCTTAAGCATCCAGTTTGTCACTTTCTGTGGAAAAAAAGTGTGTAAATATGAGTTTTTTTTAAGTGTTGGTTGCTTTTATATTAAGCTGGTAACTAAAGTGCTACAACGCACATTTATGGTCCATCGTTCGGCCGTTCGCTTCAGTGCAGGTTGTATTTGGTAATTATGTAATTGAGCTCTATTAGGCTTTGAGCCACATAAATATTCTGCTTAAGAGAAAAAAGTCATAAAATTTTATATTAAAACAAAAGAGGTGTACACAAATGCTAATAATACTAATATGTTACTATTTACAAGTCATCAACGAAAGGTGTTGCTAGTTTTCAATTTATTTACCACATGTAAGATATTAGAGGCAAATAAAATTATAGGTTTGGGTAAAAACGCTGCCACCTTAAATTGGAAAATAATAAACAAAATTTGCAATAAAATTTAAACTGTCTTCAGATAAAATTTTGCAAACATTTAGCTATATCCTATAACCTCACGGGTGAGGAGAGTATAAAGGAATTTTGATGATGGCAATACTGTATGAAAATACAAGGTCTGAGACCTCTGTTGACGACAGTACAAAATTTCTATATAGAAAAGTTGACGACAGTACAACTTTTCTATATAGAAAAGTTGACGACAGTACAACTTTTCTATATAGAAAAGTTGACGACAGTACAACTTTTCTATATAGAAAAGTTGACGACAGTACAACTTTTCTATATAGAAAAGTTGACGACAGTACAACTTTTCTATATAGAAAAGTTGACGATAGTACAACTTTTCTATATAGAAAAGTTGACGACAGTACAACTTTTCTATATAGAAAAGTTGACGACAGTACAACTTTTCTATATAGAAAAGTTGACGACAGTACAACTTTTCTATATAGAAAAGTTGACGACAGTACAACTTTTCTATATAGAAAAGTTGACGACAGTACAACTTTTCTATATAGAAAAGTTGACGACAGTACAACTTTTCTATATAGAAAAGTTGACGACAGTACAACTTTTCTATATAGAAAAGTTGACGACAGTACAACTTTTCTATATAGAAAAGTTGACGACAGTACAACTTTTCTATATAGAAAAGTTGACGACAGTACAACTTTTCTATATAGAAAAGTTGACGACAGTACAACTTTTCTATATAGAAAAGTTGACGACAGTACAACTTTTCTATATAGAAAAGTTGACGACAGTACAACTTTTCTATATAGAAAAGTTGACGACAGTACAACTTTTCTATATAGAAAAGTTGACGACAGTACAACTTTTCTATATAGAAAAGTTGACGACAGTACAACTTTTCTATATAGAAAAGTTGACGACAGTACAACTTTTCTATATAGAAAAGTTGACGACAGTACAACTTTTCTATATAGAAAAGTTGACGACAGTACAACTTTTCTATATAGAAAAGTTGACGACAGTACAACTTTTCTATATAGAAAAGTTGACGACAGTACAACTTTTCTATATAGAAAAGTTGACGACAGTACAACTTTTCTATATAGAAAAGTTGACGACAGTACAACTTTTCTATATAGAAAAGTTGACGACAGTACAACTTTTCTATATAGAAAAGTTGACGACAGTACAACTTTTCTATATAGAAAAGTTGACGACAGTACAACTTTTCTATATAGAAAAGTTGACGACAGTACAACTTTTCTATATAGAAAAGTTGACGACAGTACAACTTTTCTATATAGAAAAGTTGACGTCAGTACAACTTTTCTATATAGAAAAGTTGACGACAGTACAACTTTTCTATATAGAAAAGTTGACGACAGTACAACTTTTCTATATAGAAAAGTTGACGACAGTACAACTTTTCTATATAGAAAAGTTGACGACAGTACAACTTTTCTATATAGAAAAGTTGACGACAGTACAACTTTTCTATATAGAAAAGTTGACGACAGTACAACTTTTCTATATAGAAAAGTTGACGACAGTACAACTTTTCTATATAGAAAAGTTGACGACAGTACAACTTTTATATATAGAAAAGTTGACGACAGTACAACTTTTCTATATAGAAAAGTTGACGACAGCACAACTTTTCTATATAGAAAAGTTGACGACAGTACAACTTTTCTATATAGAAAAGTTGACGACAGTACAACTTTTCTATATAGAAAAGTTGACGACAGTACAACTTTTCTATATAGAAAAGTTGACGACAGTACAACTTTTCTATATAGAAAAGTTGACGACAGTACAACTTTTCTATATAGAAAAGTTGACGACAGTACAACTTTTCTATATAGAAAAGTTGACGACAGTACAACTTTTCTATATAGAAAAGTTGACGACAGTACAACTTTTCTATATAGAAAAGTTGACGACAGTACAACTTTTCTATATAGAAAAGTTGACGACAGTACAACTTTTCTATATAGAAAAGTTGACGACAGTACAACTTTTCTATATAGAAAAGTTGACGACAGTACAACTTTTCTATATAGAAAAGTTGACGACAGTACAACTTTTCTATATAGAAAAGTTGACGACAGAACAACTTTTCTATATAGAAAAGTTGACGATAGTACAACTTTTCTATATAGAAAAGTTGACGACAGTACAACTTTTCTATATAGAAAAGTTGACGACAGTACAACTTTTCTATATAGAAAAGTTGACGACAGTACAACTTTTCTATATAGAAAAGTTGACGACAGTACAACTTTTCTATATAGAAAAGTTGACGACAGTACAACTTTTCTATATAGAAAAGTTGACGACAGTACAACTTTTCTATATAGAAAAGTTGACGACAGTACAACTTTTCTATATAGAAAAGTTGACGACAGTACAACTTTTCTATATAGAAAAGTTGACGACAGTACAACTTTTCTATATAGAAAAGTTGACGACAGTACAACTTTTCTATATAGAAAAGTTGACGACAGTACAACTTTTCTATATAGAAAAGTTGACGACAGTACAACTTTTCTATATAGAAAAGTTGACGACAGTACAACTTTTCTATATAGAAAAGTTGACGACAGTACAACTTTTCTATATAGAAAAGTTGACGACAGTACAACTTTTCTATATAGAAAAGTTGACGACAGTACAACTTTTCTATATAGAAAAGTTGACGACAGTACAACTTTTCTATATAGAAAAGTTGACGACAGTACAACTTTTCTATATAGAAAAGTTGACGACAGTACAACTTTTCTATATAGAAAAGTTGACGACAGTACAACTTTTCTATATAGAAAAGTTGACGACAGTACAACTTTTCTATATAGAAAAGTTGACGACAGTACAACTTTTCTATATAGAAAAGTTGACGACAGTACAACTTTTCTATATAGGAAAGTTGACGACAGTACAACTTTTCTATATAAAAAAGTTGACGACAGTACAACTTTTCTATATAGAAAAGTTGACGACAGTACAAATTTCTAGAAAAGTTGATGTACTGTAGTCAACTTTTCTATAGAAAACTTGACGATAGTTTTCAATATTGTTTACGTGGTGTAGGATATATCATATTCGGGTTTTCTTAGTTACTTGTTTTGTATTATATAAGTAATACCAATTTAACGACCTCCTTGACTTGTAAACTAACCTCTTAATCCCTTATAACCAAAACTTCAATTTCGATTTTCCATTAAAGTACAACCAACTAAAAAGCTTAAACTAAAACAATGTATCGATTTTGCAATCTAAATACTTATTTTGTTTCTCTATTTTCATGCGACAAATAGTTTTTAAACTTTTTCAAGTATTTCAATACTTTTGTTTTTCCAATTTCCAAGGCAAATACCCAAAAAGCAAAAACTAAATAAATGCAAAATAAAAAAAAAACTCACCTACTCTATTTGTTAAAATCAGATTAAGCTTTCAAATTGTCAGCAAACAAACTTAAGTTAGACATGAGCATAATAGAGAAAATGTTTTGATAGACAAAACGTCACATAACAACAACTGAAACAACTTAAGCTACAACAACACCAGCAACCGTATTATCAGCAACAGTATTACCAACTGCATCAAATATAACTGCAACAACTTGCATTCGTAACAGAGACTGCAAATGTTTGAAGAGGGTGTTTCATTTCGTTTTGTATTGAAAATATTTGTTTACTTTTAAGGCAAAATTTGCTGCGTTAGCCAACCTTCAAAATAAATGGAGTGTGTAGACAAAAGTAATTTAATTTTATCTGATTACAATCGAAAATAATTTAATTTATTTTAATTGAAACATTTGTTTTTTGTAATGTCAAAATGAATATTTGTTAATTAAATTAAAAAAAAGATTGTAAGATGACTCTAAATAATTTAGGTGGAGATAAGATTCTAAAATTGTCTTTCAGAAACAACATCAGAAAGCAAAGAAATTTTTGTAAGTGGGATGACCTTTTAGAGAAAATGTGACAATAGAAAACATTTTTTTTGGAAAGTTCACACTGTAAAAGATAATCTTTAGAAAGTTTAAAGATTTTAATAGTTTATATGGAAAACTTGATGATGGAAGAATTTTATGATGAAAAGTTCATCACGAAGAAGTTTTTTATGCAGAGTCTATACAAAATGAAAAATGACTATAGGAAGAGCTTTCTATAGAAAAATTGACCATAGTAACAGTTTTCTATAGAAAAGATAGGGAGAGTTTTCTATAGAAAAATTGACGATAGGAAGAGTTTTCTATAGAAAAATTGACGATAGTAACAGTTTTCTATAGAAAAATTGACGATAGGAAGAGTTTTCTATAGAAAAATTGACGATAGGAAGAGTTTTCCATAGAAAAATTTACGATAGGAACAGTTTTCTATAGAAAAATTGACGATAGTAACAGTTTTCTATAGAAAAATTGACGATAGGAAGTGTTTTTCTATAGAAAAATTGACGATAGGAAGTGTTTTTCTATAGAAAAATTGACGATAGGAAGTGTTTTTCTATAGAAAAATTGACGATAGGAAGTGTTTTTCTATAGAAAAATTGACGATAGGAAGTGTTTTTCTATAGAAAAATTGACGATAGGAAGTGTTTTTCTATAGAAAAATTGACGATAGGAAGTGTTTTTCTATAGAAAAATTGACGATAGGAAGTGTTTTGCTATAGAAAAATTGACGATAGGAAGTGTTTTTCTATAGAAAAATTGACGATAGGAAGTGTTTTTCTATAGAAAAATTGACGATAGGAAGTGTTTTTCTATAGAAAAATTGACGAAAGGAAGTGTTTTTCTATAGAAAAATTGACGAAAGGAAGTGTTTTTCTATAGAAAAATTGAGGAAAGGAAGTGTTTTTCTATTGAAAAATTTACGATAGGGTGTGTTTTTCTATAGAAAAATTGACGAAAGGAAGTGTTTTTCTATAGAAAAATTGACGATAGGAAGTGTTTTTCTATAGAAAAATTGACGATAGGAAGTGTTTTTCTATAGAAAAATTGACGATAGGAAGTGTTTTTCTATAGAAAAATTGACGATAGGAAGTGTTTTTCTATAGAAAAATTTACGATAGGAAGTGTTTTTCTATAGAAAAATTGACGATAGGAAGTGTTTTTCTATAGAAAAATTGACGATAGGAAGTGTTTTTCTATAGAAAAATTGACGATAGGAAGTGTTTTTCTATAGAAAAATTGACGATAGGAAGTGTTTTTCTATAGAAAAATTGACGATAGGAAGTGTTTTTCTATAGAAAAATTGACGAAAGGAAGTGTTTTTCTATTGAAAAATTTACGATAGGGTGTGTTTTCTATAGAAAAGTTGACGATAGGAAGATTTTTTTGTAGAAGAGTTGACGATAGAAAGAGTTTTCTTTCGAAAAGTTGACGATATTTGTTAACTTTTTCAGTTATAATTAAACTGGATAGCAGACATAATGCAAAATATAATACAACAATATTTTATACCAAAAACCACAAAAATTTCCCACCGTCAAAACCTAAACATTGAATAACCATTAAATGCGACATAACACGTTCCACCAATTGTTGCACAGTTCACAGTTTAAGTTTCAATGAGTTTGCACGTGCCTGTATTGACTATGAAGAAATTAAAGTAAAAATCATCCACATAAAATAAATTTAGTAAAAAAAATGTTTACAAAACGAATAAAAATAAACATTTTTATCGTAAAATATTTTGAAAATTTTTGTTTTTCTTTTTTATCGTATCTCTGAAATGTTGGTTTTTGTGGTTAAACCTTTGGCACGTTATGTTGACAATGACTTCCTTGTTATATTTAGTTTTGGTTGAAAAGTGAACTATTATTCATTGAAAGAAATTTTCATAACTTATGCAAAATAATGTAGATTTGGCTTTAGCTAAAAGGTTTTTCAAATACTGGGTCGTAGAAGCTAATAAATAAGATGAACAAAAACAAAAAATATATAAGGAAAATACTTTAAGGCGGAAATTTTTGCAGAAAACTAAAACTTTATATTTGTTGAATATTTAAAATAAAATTATCAGGGTTTTTTGTAGACTGAGTATTAGTTCAAAAACGTGACGTTATATTTTTGGCTTTAAGATAATTTTATTTTTTTTTCTTATACTTAAGCAAAAATATGCTTAACCCTTTCCCATATAAATATGTTAACATATATTAAGGCAATTTTTCGAATTTCTTCATATTTCTCATTTAATATACATATACTTAAATTTCTTAAAATTAACTTAAGTAAGTCATTGTAATTCACTGGAAAAAAAATTTAAACTAAAAAAAAAATAATAAAATCATGTTATTACCTCATTTGTTGCATGTTGAAAACGCATTAAACAAGTGACGTAAAAAAATAGTCAGCAAATCGAGAAAAAAAAAAATACAAAATTAAATAAAAATTCAGACTGACATGTAAGCACAATTTACCACATATGTATCTTAAGTACATACCAACATATGAACGAATGTACTAGTAAACAAAATATTTGCTTAAAAGTTCAATGGCACTTCAACTCCCACCTTATCTTACAGGGGGATAATATGAACAGATACTTACAAATAATAAGCAGGAAAAAAAATTAAAATATAAGCAGCATGGAAAAAAAATTAAGCTGATCAAACCCAATCAAAAGGTACTCTATACAAATGAGTAAAGAAAATTAAATTTGCTCTGACTTCAAACAAACTTGACAATAATTCCTCTTTTACAAAGCTATATTTTTATTAACTTTAGAGTTAAACACTTTTAACACACTTTCACAAAAACATTAAACAAACATCACAAAACTGCTTTACAAATATTCTTAGTAACACTGTTCTCTTATACGCGTCTCAATTAAAACTGTTGTACAATATTTGCCCATCGGCCTTTTATAGTAGACAAGAGACTTTCTAGCATTTTTTGCAGACGTAAACAAAGATCTGCTGTCGTTGATTACACTAACAATGGGGCTTACGAAAGTTCATGCATGTTCTACTACATTCTCACATGATCAAGAACACGCTCACACATACATTGTACAAATAGATTATATAAAGTTAACAGTAACGGAGAGAGATAATGTAGATAAAAGAGAAAAATGTTACTATACTCTTTATAGCAAATAAGAGAAACATGTTGCTCTGCTTATAGACATAAACAGAATAACAAGAACATCAACAGAAACATTCTAGAAAACTAGGGGAAGAATTAACAGTAGTGAACTTTGCACAATAGGGCGGATAACATAAAAATTCTTGACAGTATTTAAGAAGAGAAATTTCTTTATAGAAGTTGTTTTTATAGAAAAGTTCCTCTTATATAATTTATCATGTTTCTTGATTACTTTTTTATAAGAGATTTCAACCATGGAGCCATAACTAAACATTTACCAAACCCAAACAACTTCAATTTTAAAGCACGACCTCTACTTTGTTCTTTTGTAAATATAAGCAGTTGGTCTGATATCTTAAAAATATCAAACCAACATTTCTATGTGTTACAAACAGGATTACAAAATTAGTATACCACTATCAAATGAAAGCTAAATGTAGGGTACAAAAATAACATGTTAACGATATTTATTTTACAAAAAGACAAAAACTAAAAACGTGGCTGATACGTAACACTTGCTGTAGCACAGCAAATGTTAACCACTAAACGATCCTCAGAAATTAAAATAAAATTTCTAAAGAAAAGTTAACGATAAAACAAGTTTTCTATAAAAAAATGTAAAATAAGAAAAAATAACGATAGGAAGAGTTTTCTACAGAAAAGATGATGATAGGACAAGTTTTCTATAGAAAAGATGACAATAGGACAAGTTTTCTATAGAAAAGATGACGAAAGGACAAGTTTTCTATAGAAAATATGACGACAGGACAAGTTTTCTATAGAAAAGATAACAATAGGACAAGTTTTCTATAGAAAATATGACAATAAGACAATTTTTCTATAGAAAAGATGACGACAGGACAAGTTTTCTATAGAAAAGAAGACAACAGGAAGAGTCTTCCAAAGAGAAGATGTCAATAGGAAGAGTTCTCTATAGAGAAGATGTCAATAGTAAGAGTTTTCTATAGAGAAGATGTCAATAGGAAGAGTTCTATATAGAGAAGATGTCAATAGGACTAGTATTCTATAGAAAGGATGACGATGGGACAAGTTTTCTATAGAAAAGATGACGAAAAGACAAGTTTTCTATAGAAAATATGACGACAGGACAAGTTTTCTATAGAAAAGATAACAATAGGACAAGTTTTCTATAGAAAATATGACAATAAGACAATTTTTCTATAGAAAAGATGACGACAGGACAAGTTTTCTATAGAAAAGAAGACAACAGGAAGAGTCTTCCAAAGAGAAGATGTCAATAGGAAGAGTTCTCTATAGAGAAGATGTCAATAGTAAGAGTTTTCTATAGAAAAGATGACAATAGGACAAGTTTGCTATATAAAATATGACAATATTACAGTTTTATATAAAAAAGTGGTTGATATTACAAGTTTTCCATAGAAAAGATGACGTCAGGATAAGTTTTCTATAGAAAAGTTAAAGATAGGAAGAGTTTTCTATAGAAAAGTTAACGATAGAAAGAGTTTTCTATAGAAAAGTTAACAATACGAAGAGTTTTCTATAGGAAAGTTAACGATAGAATGAGTCTTCTATAGAAAAGTTAACGATAGGTAGAGTTTTCTATAGAAAAATTAACTATATGAAGAGTTTTCTATAGAAAAGTTAAAGATATTAAGAGTTTTCTATAGGAAAGTTAACGATAGGAAGAGTTTTCTATGGAAAAGTTAATGATAGGAAGAGTTTTTTATAGAGAAGTTAACTATAGAAAGAGTTTTCTATAGAAAAGTTAACGATAGGTAGAGTTTTCTATAGAAAAATTAACTATATGAAGAGTTTTCTATAGAAAAGTTAACGATAGGAAGAGTTTTTTATAGAAAAGTTAACGATAGGAAGAGTTTTTTTATAGAAAAGTTAACGATAGGAAGAGTTTTTTATAGAAAAGTTAACAATTGGAAGAGTTTTCTATAGAAAAATTAACGATAGGAAGAGTTTTTTATAGAAAAGTTGACAATACGAAGAGTTTTCTATAGGAAAGTTAACGATAGAAAGAGTCTTCTATAGAAAAGTTACCGATAGGTAGAGTTTTCTATAGAAAAATTAACTATATGAAGAGTTTTCTATAGAAAAGTTAACGTTATTAAGAGTTTTCTATAGGAAAGTTAACGATAGGAAGAGTTTTCTATGGAAAAGGTAATGATAGGAAGAGTTTTTTATAGAGAAGTTAACTATAGAAAGAATTTTCTATAGAAAAGTTAACGAAAGAAAGAGTTTTCTATAGAAAGTTTAACGATAGAAAGATTTTCTATAGAAAAGTTAACGATAAAAAGAGTTTTCTATCGAAAAGTTAACGATAGGAAGAGTTTTCTATAGAAAAGTTAAAAAAAGGAAGAGTTTTCTATAGAAAAGTTAACGATAGGGAGAGTTTTCTATAGAAAAGTTAACGATAGGGAGAGTTTTCTATAGAAAAGTTACCGATAGGGAGAGTTTTCTATAGAAAAGTTAACGATAGGGAGAGTTTTCTATAGAAAAGTTAACGATAGGGAGAGTTTTCTATAGAAAAGTTAACGATAGGGAGAGTTTTCTATAGAAAAGTTAACGATAGGGAGAGTTTTCTATAGAAAAGTTAACGATAGGGAGAGTTTTCTATAGAAAAGTTAACGATAGGGAGAGTTTTCTATAGAAAAGTTAACGATAGGGAGAGTTTTCTATAGAAAAGTTAACGATAGGGAGAGTTTTCTATAGAAAAGTTAACAATGGGAAGATTTTTCTATAGGAAAGTTATCGATAGGAAGAGTTTTCTACAGAAAAGTTAACGATAGGAAGAGTTTTCGATAGAAAAGTTAACGATAGGAATAGTTTGCTATAGAAAGCTTAACGATAGGAAGAGTTTTCTATAGAAAAGTTAACTATAGGAAGAGTTTTCTATAGAAAAGTTAACGATAGGAAGAGTTTTCTATAGAAAAGTTAGCGTTAGAAAGAGTTTTCTATAGAAAAGTTAACGATAGAAAGATTTTCCTATGGAAAAGTTAACGATAGGAAGTGTTTTCTATAGAAAAGTAAACGATAAGAAGAGTTTTTTATAGAAAAGTTAGTGATAAGAAGATTTTTCTATAGAAAAGTTAACGATAGGAAGAGTTTCTTTAGAAAATTTAACGATAGGTAGAATTTTGTTTAGAAAATTTAACGATAGAATAAGTTTTCTATGGAAGAGATGGCGATAGGAAAAAATTAACAAATCATTTCTGTTGGGTTGCCTGTCTTATTTTATGGTTAAAGCCGGTAACCATCAAATGTCTGTCCTTTTATAGTGATGCTGTAGTTATACGGGTATTTCTCAGTTTTTTTTTTGTGATTAATGCCTTTTTATTCCACTAAAGATGTAACAGTTGTTGTCATGTTCCATACTTCTTTTCCACCAACAGAAGGAAGTTTTTCTTTTTCTGTAGTTATGGCTTTATAGTTCCATTATTTTAGTTTGTGCTTTAAAATCACTTTAACTACTGTTAAAGCATAAATACCGTCAAGAAAGTCGGCGGTAAAAAGTTGACTTTAAAAAACATAGACACTTTATTTACTGGAGGCTAAAGAGAGCTATCGCAAACTATTACTTACTAAAATTCATGTATAAAAGCCAAGATTCCGGATAAAAGAAAGAAAAATGGTATCACAGAGGAAAAAAAAAGATTAACCAGCTCAAAGACAAACTGAAAGACAACATTTTTGAAGACGACCTTGAATATTTGCAACAAGTGTTTTGAGTTTGTTTTTAGTTTTTTTTTTTTCAAAAATGTCTTGATCTTATATACGAAAACCGTTTAAATTGAAAATATTTTGCAGACAAACTTTAATTTACTTTATTTTAAATTTATTTTTCTTTGTTCATTTCGTTTCTTTTACATAATTATTTTGTCTATGATTTTTATACCCTTCACCACCAGGTGGAAAGGGTATTATAAGTTTGTGCTGATGTTTGTAACGCATAGAAATATTTGTCTTAGACCCACCTTTTAGTATACCAATAGGCTTAGAATCACTTTCTGAGTCGATTTAGCGATGTCCGTCCGTCCGTCTGGCTGGCTGGACCCCCATGTAAACCTTGTAATCAAACTACAGGTCGCAATTCTAAAGATAATTTGATGAAATTTGGCACAGATCATTTTTTTGATAATGGGACCATGGCTATTGAATTTGGTCAAAATCGGTCCATTATTTATGGTACCTCCCATAGGTCACACTTCCCGGAATTGCTATATTGGCCACAAATATCAATATTTTTTCATGAAATTTAAAACAAATACTGCTTAAGTCAACTAAAATCACTGTACCAAATTTCGTTGAAATCGGTCCACATTTGACCATAGCTCCCATACAAATTCTTCTTTAAAAACCCACTAAATGAGACAAAAAATCACTAAAACACTCGTAAATCTAAAGATAATGGAAATTTTGAGTCTATTTTTTGCATACGTAATTTTTGTAACAACTGTAATCAATCTGCCAAATTTCGAGATAATCGGTCCACATTTGACCCTAGCTCTCATATAAGTCCAAATGACGGAAACAGGTTGAATATATAAGTTTTGAGAAAATGTTTGTATGATCGCAAAATTTAGAAAATATTTGTCTTTATACAGAAAAAATCGTTATCATGTTGAAACACCCATCGAAGTGGCATATTCCACTCGGCATATGGCAACATCTTATTTTCTAAAATGTCCCTATACACAAATCTGTCCATTTTGGTAGAAATTCTGTGGAACGGCCCTAAACCATGACCTGAAAAACACGTCCACACCATCACATTGCCACCCCCATGCTTAACAGTTTTTTTACAATATCGTGGGTTAAGCTTTTCACCTCTATTGCGCCTCACACGACATACGCCATCGGAGTTAAACAAATTAAATTTGCTCTCGTCACTAAATAGCACACTTTTCCACTTTGTAACTGACCAATCAAGATATTTTTTTGCAAATTCGAGCCTAAAAAAAATCAGGCATCAATGGTTGACTTGCATAGCTTAAAAATACATACCGTTTTTTAACGTGACGTTTTGTAAGAAGAGGTTTTTTGGAAGCTGTATAACTTTTCAATCCAGCCTCTCTCGCCCGTCTGCGGACTGTGCTGGCATCAACACTTAAGCCTAATTCTGACACAATGACGAGATGAAGGGTTTTTTTTTTATTATCTTCTTGATATTTCTATCATCACGAACTGATGTTTTACGAGGTCTTCCTCCAGAATTAATATTGACAACAGTTCCTTTATCTTTATAAAGATTTATCCATTTGGAAACCATTGATTTGCTTACATTTAACAAATTTGCAATTTCAGCCTGTGATTTGCCTTCATTATAATGCGTTATAGCATTCAATTTAAATGCTTCACAATATTTTCTACGTTGCATATTATTTTAATTTTACAATGCGCAATTTTATCGTTAAACGCTTTCAAATGCATACTAGATCACTTTTTCACAAGAAATCATCGAAAGAAATAAGAAATTACCGTTATCTTAAAAAAAACAAATTTCTTGTACAAAAGCAAAAAGTTTCTTAGGTTTTGCCCAATGAATTTTTGAGTATTTTTTGTTGTTGTACTAAAAGAACCGTTAGGTAAGAGATAATTACAATTTTTTTTTTGTAATTTTATATGACACAGTAACTAATAAAACTGCATTAAAGCATTGAATTAAAATATGTTCATTTAAATATAATTTGACTAGAAACTAAAATCAAGCAGCGTTTCTTAGGTTTTGCCCAATACTGTATAAGTTTTGAGAAAATGTTTGTATGATGGCAAAATTTAGCAAATATTTGTCTTTACACAGGAAAAATAACACCTTTGACCTTAGTGGTGAAGGGTATCGTATGGTCGGCTTGACCGACTATATCGCTTTCTTACTTGTTCATAGATATGTATGTATTTACATTTGATGGAATATTGTTAACTATCGAAAATGTTGCTAAAATTGATGTTTCAGTGTTGACATACAAATATTTGGTCAGACAATTAATTTATTAGTTTAAAATGTTTATGTTAATTTAAAGTTATTTTTAGTTATCTCTATGAAGTTTCGGTTAAAATATGATTTTTTTGTGTTTATTTAATCTTTTTAGTTTTCATTAATCTTTTGCATAAATTAATTTTGTTTCCATTTCTTTTAATTTCAGGTATTTACGTTAACATTTTGATTAAGTCCATTATAAACACATAATAACTATAAAATACATAAGTATGTAAGTATAACAGTTTCATAAATTAATTAGCGCTGCATCCGCGGATTATTAAAATAGATTTGCTTAGGCAATTTAAATCAAATAATCTTATAATAACACAAAAAGAGTCATTAGGCTTTTGCTATGATAAAAAAGAAATGGTAATAATTTGTGTAAAATTGACATAACAATGACCCAGTTTTTAAAAACTTAGCAACTAAAATATTAGATTTTTAATTAATATACTTATACTGAAAGCTTTTATACTGAAGAGCTTTTATACTGAAAAGCTTTTATACAGAAGAGATTTTGTACCGAAATGATATTATACTGCAAGCATTTATACTGAGAGCTTTTATACTGGCAAGATTTCGATATAGAAGAGCTTTTATACTGAAAAACTTAAATACTGAATATGTTTTATACTGTTTATTTTTTATACTGAAAAGCTTTAATACTTAAAAGTTTTTATACTAAGATATTTATACTGCAAAGATTTAATTCTAAAAAGCTTTCTTGCTGAAGAGTTTTTATACTGAAAGCTTTTCTACTGAAGAGCTTTTATACTGGCAAGCTTCGTTATCTAAGAGTTTTTGTACTGAAAAGCTTTATACCTAATATCTTTTATACTGAAAAGCTTTTATACTTAAAAGCTTTTAGATTTAAAAATGTGTATACTGAAAAGCTTTTATACTGAAAATCTCCTATACTCTTATATTTAATACTAAAAAACTTTTTAGTACAGCTTTTATTTATACTTTTAATTAAATGAGTAAAAAGCTTCATTTGCAAATCCATTATTGTTTAAAAAATTGTTCGAATGACTCCAATTTCTGTAATTACAGTATTCATATTTTCGATAGAACACACTCCTCAGGTCAAAAAATATATAAACGCATGCAAAAGTTCATTATTTATTGACTTTCCTCCTTTAAGCTTATTCGTAGATTTTCCCAGAACTGTTTATGATTTTTTTTCTGACAATCTGTTAATCGGATTTTTAGCTCCATACAAATTTACATTCTTAATTTCGTAAAAATGGATCTGCATTTGCCTGATTAAGAAAAAAAATTCTTAACAATTTCTGGATATTATCGGTTGATCCCTTTTAGTTAAAACTAGATCAATTTGTACGATAATCTATCATAACCTGGCGTAGGCAACCCATACCACCAGAAGCCGATGACTTTTTGTAATTTTCGTAAATATAACGATCAGTTATTAAACTTGTGAATATGAGTATTAAAAGTGTTCAGTTGGAATTTGGATGTTAGCAAAGTCGGTTGATGCCGCTTTTTTAAAGAAAATACAATAACAAAACTTATAAGAAACAAACAACAAAATCCAATTTATGGCAACATTACTTTAACATTGTTGCCACGATACTATTATTTTTGTAAACATTGTTTCAAATAAATGCAACCGAATTGAGAATATTTTTCGAAACATAAATAAATTCCAGTATTAAACAATTTTATATTTTTTAGATACAAAAATATTTTTTAGATATTTTCGATACAAAAATTTTACTATACAGAAAAATTTTTTTGGAAAGAAATTTTTGATATAAAAAAAATTTTCTAAAGAAAAATTTTTGGTAAAAAAATTTTCTATAGAATTTTCTTATAGAAAAAATTGTCTATAGAAAAATGTTTGATAAAAAATTTTTTTATAGAAAAAATTTTGATAAAAAAAAATTATCTACAGAAAATTTTTGATAAAAAAAATTTTCTATAGGAAACTTTTTGTTAAAAAAATTTTCTAAAAGATATTTTTGATAACAAAATTTTTTAAAGAAAAATTTTCTATTGAAAAATTTTTGATAAACAAATTTTCTATAGAAAACTTTTTATAACCAAATTTCTGTATAAAATTTTTAAGAAAAAAATTTCTATAGAAAAATTGTTGATAAAAACAAACAAAATATTTCTATAGAAAAATTTTTTTGATAAAAAAAAATCTATAGAAGAATTTTTGATAAAAAAAAATGTTTATAGAAAAATTTTTGATAAAAAAATTTTCTATACAAAAATTTTTGATAAAAAAAATTTTCTATAGAAACATTTTTGATAAAAAAAATTTTCTATAGAAAAATTTTTGATAAAAAATTCTCTATAGAAAAATTTTTGACAAGAAAATTTTATGTAGAAAAATTTTTGATAAAAAAATTTTCTATAGAAACATTTTTGATAAAAAAAATTTTCTATAGAAAAATTTTTGATGAAAAAATGTTCTATGGAAAAATTTCTGATAAAAAAATTTTCTATATAAAAATTTCTGATATAAAAATTTTCTATAGAAAAATTTCTGATAAAAAAATTTTCTATAGAAAAATTTTTGACAAGAAAATTTTGTGTAGAAAAATTTTTGATAAAAAATTTTCTACAAAAAAATTTTATAAAAAATTTTCAATAGAAAATTTTTGATAAAAAAATTTTTTATAGAAACATTTTTGATAAAAAATTTTTCTATAAAAAATTTTTTGATAAAAAAATTTTCTATAGAAAAACTTTTGATAAAAAAATTTTCTATAGAAAAATTTTTGATAAAAAAATTTTTTATAGAAAAATTGATACAAAAATTTTTGATAAAAAAAATTTTCTATAGAAACATTTTTGATAAAAAAAATTTTTTATAGAAAAATTTTTGATAAAAAAATTCTCTATAGAAAAATTTTTGACAAGAAAATTTTGTGTAGAAAAATTTTTGATAAAAAAATTTTCTATAGAAACATTTTTGATAAAAAAATTTTCTATAGAAAAATTTTTGATGAAAAAATGTTCTTTAGAAAAATTTCTGATAAAAAAATTTTCTATAGAAAAATTTTTGACAAGAAAATTTTGTTTAGAAAAATTTTTGATAAAAAATTTTCTACAAAAAAATTTTATAAAAAATTTTCAATAGAAAATTTTTGATAAAAAAATTTTTTATAGAAACATTTTTGATAAAAAATTTTTCTATAAAAAATTTTTTGATAAAAAAATTTTCTATAGAAAAACTTTTGATAAAAAAATTTTCTATAGAAAAATTTTTGATAAAAAAATTGTTTATAGAAAAATTTTTGATAAAAAAATTTTCTATAGAAAAATTTTTGATAAAAAAATTTTCTATAGAAAAATTTTTCATAAAAAAATTTTTTATACAAAAATTTTTGATAAAAAAATTTGTATAGCAAAATGTTTGATAAACAAATTTTGTACAGAAAAATTTTTGACAAGAAAATTTTGTATAGAAAAATTGTTGATAAAAAATTTTCTACACAAACATTTTTTATGAATAATTTTCTATAGGAAAATTTTTGAAAAGAAAATTTTCTATAGAAACATTTTTGGTAAAAAATTTTTCTATAGAAAATTTTTGATAAAAAAATTTTCTATAGAAAAATTTTTGATAAAAAAATTTTCTATAGAAAAATTTTTGATAAAAAAATTTTCTATAGAAAAATTTTTGATGAAAAAATGTTCTTTAGAAAAATTTCTGATAAAAAAATTTTCTATAGAAACATTTTTGACAAGAAAATTTTGTGTAGAAAAATTTTTGATAAAAAATTTTCTACAAAAAAATTTTATAAAAAATTTTCAATAGAAAATTTTTGATAAAAAAATTTTTTATAGAAACATTTTTGATAAAAAATTTTTCTATAAAAAATTTTTTGATAAAAAAATTTTCTATAGAAAAACTTTTGATAAAAAAATTTTCTATAGAAAAATTTTTGATAAAAAAATTGTTTATAGAAAAATTTTTGATAAAAAAATTTTCTATAGAAAAATTTTTGATAAAAAAATTGTTTATAGAAAAATTTTTGATAAAAAAATTTTCTATAGAAAAATTTTTGATAAAAAAATTTTCTATAGAAAAATTTTTCATAAAAAAATTTTTTATACAAAAATTTTTGATAAAAAAATTTGTATAGCAAAATGTTTGATAAACAAATTTTGTACAGAAAAATTTTTGACAAGAAAATTTTGTATAGAAAAATTGTTGATAAAAAATTTTCTACACAAACATTTTTTATGAATAATTTTCTATAGGAAAATTTTTGAAAAGAAAATTTTCTATAGAAACATTTTTGGTAAAAAATTTTTCTATAGAAAATTTTTGATAAAAAAATTTTCTATAGAAAAATTTTTGATAAAAAAATTTTCTATAGAAAAATTTTTGATAAAAAAATTTTCTATAGAAAAATTTTTGATGAAAAAATGTTCTTTAGAAAAATTTCTGATAAAAAAATTTTCTATAGAAACATTTTTGACAAGAAAATTTTGTGTAGAAAAATTTTTGATAAAAAATTTTCTACAAAAAAATTTTATAAAAAATTTTCAATAGAAAATTTTTGATAAAAAAATTTTTTATAGAAACATTTTTGATAAAAAATTTTTCTATAAAAAATTTTTTGATAAAAAAATTTTCTATAGAAAAACTTTTGATAAAAAAATTTTCTATAGAAAAATTTTTGATAAAAAAATTGTTTATAGAAAAATTTTTGATAAAAAAATTTTCTATAGAAAAATTTTTGATAAAAAAATTTTCTATAGAAAAATTTTTGATAAAAAAATTTTCTATAGAAAAATTTTTCATAAAAAAATTTTTTATACAAAAATTTTTGATAAAAAAATTTGTATAGCAAAATGTTTGATAAACAAATTTTGTACAGAAAAATTTTTGACAAGAAAATTTTGTATAGAAAAATTGTTGATAAAACATTTTCTACACAAACATTTTTTATGAATAATTTTCTATAGGAAAATTTTTGAAAAGAAAATTTTCTATAGAAACATTTTTGGTAAAAAATTTTTCTATAGAAAATTTTTGATAAAAAAATTTTCTATAGAAAAATTTTTGATAAAAAAATTTTCTATAGAAAAATTTTTGATAAAAAAATTTTCTATAGAAAAATTTTGATAAAAAAATGTTCTATAGAAAAATTTTTGATAAAAAAATTTTCTATAGAAAAATTTTTGATAAAAAAATTTTCTATAAAAAAATTTTTGATAAAAAAAATTTTCTATAGAAAAATTTTTCTTAAAAAAATTTTTTATACAAAAATTTTTGATAAAAAAATTTTATATAGAAAAATTTTTGATAAAAAAAATTTGTGAAGAAAAATGTTTGATTAAAAAAATTTGTATAGAAAAATTTTTGACAAGAAAATTTTTGACAAGAAATGTAGAAAAATTGTTGATAAAAAATTTTCTACAAAAAAATTTTTTATGAAAAATTTTTGAAAAGAAAATTTTCTATAGGAAAATTTTTGAAAAGAAAATATTCTATAGAAACATTTTTGATAAAAAATTTTTCTATAGAAAAATTTTTTAGAAAAAAATTTTCTATAGAAAAATTTTTGATAAAAAAAATTTTCTATAGAAAAATTTTTCATAAAAAAATTTTTTATACAAAAATTTTTGATAAAAAAATTTGTATAGAAAAATGTTTGATAAAAAAAATTTGTACAGAAAAATTTTTGACAAGAAAATTTGTGGAGAAAAATTTTTGATAAAAAATTTTCTACACAAAAATTTTTTATGAAAAATTTTCTATAGGAAAATTTTTGAAAAGAAAATTTTCTATAGAAACAGTTTTGATAAACAATTTTTCTATAGAAAATTTTTGATAAAAAAATTTTCTATTGAAAAATTTTTGATAAAAAAATTTTCTATAGAAAAATTTTTGATAAAAAAATGTTCTATAGAAAAATTTTTGATAAAAAAATTTTCTATAGAAAAATTTTTGATAAAAAAATTTTCTATAGAAAAATTTTTAATAAAAAAAATTTTCTATAAAAAAATTTTTCTTAAAAAAATTTTTTATGCAAAAATTTTTGATAAAAAAATTATACACAGAAAAATTTTTGATAAAAAAAATTTGTATAGAAAAATGTTTGATTAAAAAAATTTGTATAGAAAAATGTTTGATAAAAAAATTTTGTACAAAAAAATTTTCTATAGAAAAATTTTTAATAAAAAAAATGTTGATAAAAGTATAAAAAACGGCAACTCTGTCGACGATTTTTTGTTCTGTTCTCTTTGTGCCGACCTCTGATCATAACCATAGTACCTACTACTTATATATAAAGCTAACCACTGCTTTACATATAAATATTATGTACACAATTAGTATAAGTTTATTTTGATATTTTTTTAAAAAACATTCAAATACTATTTTTTGATGGTAATGCACTGATTTCTGGGTGTCCCGGTATATTTTTAGATGTAGACGCATTAGTCCCGGTTGTGCTTAATTTTGAAACTACATTTTCAAATTCTCTGGAATTTCTATTTGTCCATTCATCACATTAAAAATATTTGTCGTGTGTATGTTTGACAAGGTGAAAGGAGGTAGAATATTAAATTGCTTTCCATGTTCATCATTTAACAAACATATTTTTATTTAAATCATAGTAAATTTTACCACATGTGGGGTATGATTTTACAAAACATTAACCTGAAAGAAATAGTTCAATATTTGTAGCTCATAAATTTTGATTGAAAACTATTTCTAAATTATCTAAAATATCATAAAATGTTTATTGCTCATCCATTGAACTTTCATTCGAAAGCTTTTAAATTAATTTAAGATTCTGGTTTTTTCCCAACACACCCATTTCTGTTTCGAAATTAAATCTCACTTTTTGGAGTTACAAATTAATTTTAAAGTTGCATGAAATTTTACATGAAATGTTAAATCTTTTTTTATAAAAAGTTTTTTATTATTTTCTTGTAACAGAAAAAAATCATTAATTATGCTCTAAAATTTGATTTGTAGTTGCTATATAAAATTAAATACCAGCAGCAAATGAGCCATTAACTTAATTATTTTAAAGCGAAAAGGTAATTCACCTGCTCAGCTTAAGGTGATTTTTACTTTGTTACAATATATTTCAAAGATTTGTTTTTTTTTCATAATTAAGTTAAAGAAACTTTAATATTTAAATAATTACATTCTTTATGATATTATAATACGAGTACAGCAAAGCTTTTGTCTGCCTTCAAATTATGTGTCGGTTTAGACATTGAGGCATTTTACTCGATTTGCTTCGACAATTAACACTTTCATGGAATAAAAAGTTTTTTTTTATGATTTTCTGCTACTGCTCGTAAAAGTCGGTCCGGTAAAAGTCTTTTGGATATTATAAACTAATTAAGTTTTTTAATTAAATTTCACTTTTTTATCGTATGGAATATTTTTAAGTTTTGAATTATTTAGAAGTGCCATATAAAAAAAAGAAAAATTTTTTTAATTGAAAATTTTACTACAGAAAAATTTTTCTATTTGAAAATTTTTCTATAGAAAAATTTTTCTAATTGAAAATTTTTCTATAGAAAATTTTTTCTATTCTATTAAAATTTTTCTATAGAAAAATTTTTCTATTGAAAATTTTTCTATAGAAAAATTTTTCTATTGAAAATTTTTCTATAGAAAATTTTTTTTATTGAGAGTTTTTCTATAGAAACATTTTTTTGTTGTTGTTCTATGGAAAAATTTTTTTGTTGAAAATTTTAGAATTTTAGAAAAATTTTTTTATTGAAAATTTTTCTATAGAAAATTTTTTTTATTGAAAATTTTTCTATAAAAAATTTTTTTTATTGAAAATTTTTCTATAGAAAAATTTGTTTATTGAGAGTTTTTCTATAGAAACATTTTTTTTGTTGTTGTTCTATGGAAAAATTTTTCTATTTGAAAATTTTTCTATAGAAAAATTTTTCTAATTAAAAATTTTTCTATAGAAAAAATTTTCTAATTGAAAATTTTTCTATAGAAAAATTTTTCTAATTGAAAATTTTTCTATAGAAAAATTTTTCTAATTGAAAATTTTTCTATAGAAAAATTTTTCTAATTGAAAATTTTTCTATAGAAAAATTTTTCTAATTGAAAATTTTTCTATAGAAAAATGTTTCTAATTGAAAATTTTTCTATAGAAAAATTTTTCTAATTGAAAATTTTTCTATAGAAAAATTTTTCTAATTGAAAATTTTTCTATAGAAAAATTTTTCTAATTGAAAATTTTTCTATAGAAAAATTTTTCTAATTGAAAATTTTTCTATAGAAAAATTTTTCTAATTGAAAATTTTTCTATAGAAAAATTTTTCTAATTGAAAATTTTTCTATAGAAAAATTTTTCTAATTGAAAATTTTTCTATAGAAAAATTTTTCTAATTGAAAATTTTTCTATAGAAATTTTTTTATTGAACATTTTTATGTAGAAAAATTCTTTTATTGAAAAAAAAAAAATATATTGAAAATTTTATTATCATAAAGAAATTATAAAACTGAAAAATGTTTGTGTGTTTCTATTCAGATCATAATTTTCGCATTATATTGATATTTGTTGGACACAATAATAATTCGTATTTGTTCTGTCCCTCTAAATAAAATATAAGGTATATAATTGTAATAAATTGGAATCTTAGTACAATAGACTATAGTAGAACTTTTTAATTAAATGTTTAACGTCCCAAAAATTTTTGAAAACCCCTTTTCAAAAAATTTTTTTATTGAAAATTTTTCCATGGAAAAGAATTTTCATTGAACATTTTTGTATAGAAAAATTTAATTTTCATTCATTAAAAATTAAATTTTACCTCTGTTGCGAAGGGTATCATTTAGTCGAGCTTGACCGCCAATAATACTTTCCCACTTGTAATTCAAACACTTTTTTCTATTAACTCGTATAATGAAAAAAAAAAAAATAAAAAATTTGCATTATGCGTGTAAATTAACTTCTATGAATAATTCATTAATGGCTTTTATTGAAATTGTTGGCTGTTAAGTAAGAATTTTTCCAAAGAGCAAACTACCTTGGCCTTAAACTGTAACAACATTAGAGAGTTTGAAACGTAATATTTGGTTAGATATTGAGTTATGCATAAATATTTAAATCAATTATTGCTATACAGGGTGCAGCAAATAGAGTGTTTATATAAAATAAATAGAACTTTTTTATTCTAGGACTTGGTTTATTAGTCTAAGGTCTTATATCTTTACAAATCATATCTCTTAGATGAATACCAATCAATAGCTACTTAAAGTTACCAACTTATTTGGTCTGTTTTGCTTTTAATCTCTAGTACTTTTGGTCTATACTTAACTGCTAAGCCAATGGGTTATCATGAAACAATATCATGAAATCATGAAACATGAATTCATCGGACCAAACAAAATTAAATTTTTAGAGTAAATATCTTCCAGATTATTAATACTTGATTGTACTCTAGCTGATGTGCTCCAACTGATGTATGAGTTTCGGGAACCATATCTCTAATTTCATCGGAGCACTTGTCATTGTAGTGAAACACATCTCACATTGCGACGATACTCCAGTGAATCAATAGAATTTGAAGACCATACATGAGATTTGTATTTGATCTTTGTCCGAATGTAGGTGGTATAAATACTAAGAAGATCAGATGAACTAAATTAAACCGGGGTATTTGAATGCTTCTTTAGATACAAACATGTTGTGTTGAGCACTGTATTTTCAAGAACTTCTGATTCCTCAATATTTGTACCAGGTGAAGCAACATTTTCTGTTGCACGTTTATGTGTTAACCTACAACATTTTCCTAGCATTAAAATCCACCCTGTTCAAACGGCCCCATTAAGAAATAACCATTAGGTCCGAATTTAATGTATCGTTCATTTTGTTTCTATCAATCTCTAAGAGACATGGCCTATAAATAGGAGTAGGCAGCCCATACCACCAGCAGCCGATGAATTTTTTTAATTTTCGTTTATACCACGATCTTTAATTAAACTCGTGAAAATGAGTATTAAAATCATTCAGTTGGAATTTGGATGTTGTATAGCAACAAAATACATGGTTCGAGAGAGCAAAGATATATAATCTTGAACATTGTTGCCACTACATTTTATCTTTGTAATATTTTTGTAAATATTGGGAATAGTTTTCAAAACAGAAATAAATTCTAATATTAAAAAATTTTAGATTTTTATATTTTTTTTAGATATTTTCCAATAATAAAAGTTTTTCCATAGAAAATTTTTGATAAAAATTCTCTATAGAAAAATTTTAGGTAATAAAATTTTCTAAAGAAAAAAATTTAAAAATTTTATAGAAAAATTTCTGATAAAAAAATATCTAAAAATTATTGATAAACAAATTGTTTTTATCAAATTTTTTTATCACAAATTTTTCTATACAAAATTTTTTATCAAAAATGTTTCTATAGAAAATCTTTTTATCAAAAAATTTCTTTAGAAACATTTTTGATAAAAAATTTTCTATAAAAAAATTTTTGATAATAAAATTTTCTAAAGAAAAATTTTTGATAATTTTCTAAAAAAAAAAAATTTAATAAAAAATGTTTTTTTTTTTCATTTATAGAAAAATTTCTGATAAAAAAATATCTAAAAATTATTGATAAACAAATTTTTTTATCAAAAATTTTTCTATACAAAATTTTTTCATCAAAAATATTTCCATAGAAAATTTTTTTATCAAAAAATTTCTTTAAAAACATTTTTGATAAAAAAATTTTCTATAGAAACATTTTTGATTAAAAATTTTCTATAGAAAAATTTTTGATAATAAAATTTTCTAAAGAAAAATTTTTGATAATTTTCTAAAAAAAAAAATTTAATAAAAAAAATTTTTTATAGAAAAATTTCTGATAAAAAAATATCTAAAAATTATTAATAAACAAAATTTTCTGTAGAAAAATTTTTGATAAACAAATTTTCTGTGGAAAAATTTTTGATAAAAACTTTTCTATAGAAAAATTTTTGATAAAAAAAATTTCTATAGAAAAATATTTGATAAAAAATTTTTCTATAGAAGACTTTTTGATAAAAAAAAATTTTTATAGAAAAATTTTTGATAAAAAAAAATTCTATAGACAAATTGTTGATAAAAATTTTTTCTATAGAAAAATTTTTGATAAAAAAATTTTCTATAGAAAAATTTTTGATAAAAAAATTTGCTATAGAAAAATTTTTGATAAAAAAATTTTCTATAGAAAAATTTTTGATAAAAAAATTGTCTATACAAAAATTTTTGATAAAAAAATTTTCTATACAAAAATTTTTGATAAAAAAATTTTCTATAGAAAAATTTTTGATAAACAAATTTTCTATAGAAAAATTTTTGATAAAAAAATTTTCTATAGAATAATTTTTGATAAAAAAATTTTCTATAAAAAATTTTTTGACAAAAAAATTTTCTATAGAAAAATTTTTGATAAAAAAATTTTCTATAGAAAAATTTTTGATAAAAAAATTTTCTATAGAAAAATTTTTGATAAAAAAATTTTCAATAGAAAAATTTTTGATAAAAAAATTTTCTATAGAAAAATTTTTGATAAAAAAAAATTTTCTATAGAAAAATTTTTGATAAAAAAAATTTTCTATAGAAAAATTTTTGATAAAAAAATTTTCTATAGAAACATTTTTGATAAAAAAAATTTTCTATAGAAAAATTTTTGATAAAAAAATTTTCCAAAAAGAAGAGTATTCGCATTTGATCCCTAATCTGTTACATATATTTATTAATGTAACAGACCAATTTATTGATAAAAAGCCAAAAAATGTTTGCGGAAAAACCAAAGTCCTCAACGCGTTTCGATGGTTGGTTAAGCCATCTCTTCAGTCAGGAGGATTATCCCCAATTTAGACAGATCGAAAACCTCGCATTATTACTACATTTACAAACACAACTTTTCAGAATTATGTTCATAAACCATAAGAAAAAGCGTAGATCATCGACTGAACAAAAACAAACATTTTTCAGTTTTCATTTGATAAAAAAATTTTCTATAGAAAAATTTTTGATAAAAAATTTTCTATATAAAAATTTTTGATAAAAAAATTTGGAATATAAAAATTTTTGATTAAAAAATTTGGAATATAAAACTTTCTCTTTTAAAACGTTGGAACTGCACATTGAAATAAAACCCTATTTAAGTTAAAAGTTAAAAAAAAACGGCAACTCTGCCGATTATTTTTTTGTTCTATTCTCTTTGCGCCGACCCTTGCCTATCAATAAACGAGTTCGAATGACAAATGTAGCTATCATCAAGTGAATAGGAGGAAGAACAGAAAATTATGATATTCTTGAGTTAATTTTGAACTCGTTGGATGATATCCTATCTATTACAACTCTTATAGAGCCATTTCTTACAAATCTAGATATGAATTTAGTGCAGTAGCACACCAAGTCAATTAGTGCAGTCTTCGAAAGAAACTTCTATAACATCCAAGGAGACAAGTCTACTTTGTAATGCACCTTCTAGTAATTGAAACTAGATCGATATTCTTTGGATTTTATTTCTAGCTCCTTATATCATATCATCTGTATATAGGAATACTTTTACATAAACCTTTCCTAATGAGAAGATAATATCTTGCCGGGCAAGTTAAGTACGGAAATATGACACCGCCTTCAGATATTTTTCTACCAATAATGACAAGAGGAGATAGGTCTTACTAGTGGAGCTTTTGAATTAAAACTACTTCGATCTTGTTTGGATATTTCGTAAGACCGTTATTGTTCGCCCATTTCTTAATAGTGAAATCTGCCCTTTAAGAAGTCTCTAAACGTTTCGATTTTTATTAATCCTGATATCATACCATTTTTACATAAACCTCCTCTAGAGAAGCAAACTACTTTTTAGGCAAGTTTTCATAGTAGGAAAATATAACTTCTAAGGGACTTAGAACAGCCCTCGAAGAAAACTTCAGTACTTAAGTTTTTTTATTTCTGATGAAACTTTATACATACCTTCTAGTAATTAAAACTAGTTCATAAGGCCGTTATCGTCACCCATTTTATTACAGTTCGATGGGATTTCTCAAAGGTCTCCGAATACACTTGGAAACTATGCGACCACCTTTGCATTAACCTCCTCTAGAGATAATATGTATAACACGTTTCAGGGCAGGTTTTCATAAAAATGAAAAAGAACACCAGCTTCAGATGTTCTTCTACCAGCTATGACCTTCCAAGGATATGGGATGGATACTTGTACCATCTTGTAATTAAAACCAATCTGATATTGTTTAGATATACCTTAAAACCGTTATTGTTTACTCGGAAAGATCCCTCTAATTGTTAATATCACATCATCTGTGTTTACCTTTACATAAATCTCCTCTAGTGAGGGCAGAACACAGTCTTTTGGTGTTCTTGTACCAGCTATGACTTAAGCTACAACTTGAGCTATTACTAGAGATTATGGCTAGAGATTATATAGATCTGTAAATAGAAACTATGTACAGCGAAAAAAAAACTAAGTCTTTAAATAGAGGAATGACTAGAAATGAAAAGAATCCATAATTAGAAACTTTAATTAGGGACTATGACTATATTTATGGCTAGTTTTATGGCTAGTATAGCCATGGCTTGCAATATGACTAGAGTTTTGACTAGAAGTATAACTACAACCATGGCTAAAGCCATAACATGATAACCTAATAAACGCTCCTCTCAAAACAAAAGACTTAAGACGCAAGCATTGATAAAAGCTACTATTTAGATTCATTAAATCTAAAATGCCCTAGAATATTTGATAGGCTACAAATAGCCTTAATCTATAGTGTTCTTAAAAAATTGACTATATAATTAAAACATAACTCACAAAATTCTTTTTCGAAATCCGTTATTGACCATAATTATACAGTTAACCCTTCAATAACGCACGATTTATGCATAATTCATTCAATTAAATACAAATTAGAAAATTTGATGAAAAAATAAAATTGCGTTGGCTTTTTTTATGTAAGTGTTTATTGGTTTTTTGTTTTTTTTTTTTGCGGTTGCCACAATTTATACAAACGTACGAGTACTTTATGTAGTAACATGTAAATCACATGTTAAAACGCCTGCACTTGATATTGTCACGGCTGCTGGTGAAAAATTGGAAAGAAAAAAAAAACAAAATACGAATTACTTTAGTTCAGTTAAATTCAGTTTAGTTTAATTTAGCTGTGAGTGAGTGAGTGAGTGAGTGAGTACATTTTTAACTACTGCTAATGGTGGCTGCCATGGCTGCACTAAATCTGTCTGATGTTGTCGTTGTCGGTCTTGTTTCTATGTTTTTGTTGTTGTTGTTGCAGCAACTGCTGCTGTTGCCAGAAATTGATGTGGTTGTTGAAAACTTAAAAGGCATTTGTCATTTTCAAAACTCCAACATGTGCGTAGTTTAATTTGTTGTTATTTTTTTAATTTTAGCATTTTTTTTTTGCAACAAAATTTGCCAAGTTGACTAAAAAACATTAGAAAAATCTTAATTTTAGACATAATCAGATTTAAGTTGTCGCAGCTAAAACTAAAAACAAAAACCGCTTAAATATAGTTTTGAAATAAATAAGATTAATTAATCCTTCCTTACGTTCACCAGCCGATGTCGATGATGTGAAAAAAATTAGAAATTTATAATTGTTAATAATACATTAGAGATCAAATAAACGTTTCTATGTTCAATTATATAGCCCGTGTCCAGTGGCATGTCCGATGAACACGAGCCTAAAGTAAAATTATCTTAAAATTATATCTCCCGTCATATTAATTACAGATTATAGTGAAATCTCTACATTAATCGTATTAAAGGGGATTTGGAAAAAAATGAAATACTTAAAAATAATAAACCGTTATTTTAAGAAATTTTGTTTAACCAACATTTAATAATACACATATAACGCACATGTAAAGATTTAAATTGAACAGAAAAATTAATAATTTGTAACTTAACTCTTAAAGGAATATGTGTAGTTCTAGTAGAAATCTTACCTTATATTCTTAAATCTATGTTTTATTAAAAACCTATGATTAAGTATACTAGTATGTCTTACTTTTTATGACTTAATCTGAACTAATAACTTAGTATAAATCTCTATCTATATTAAGTCCTATGTTTAGGCTTATCTTTCTTAGTTCTAAGATTCAGCATGGATTCAGTGAATGGACTACGACCATCACAGCTCGTGGTACATGATTGAACTAAGGCTTTTGTCACTTGAAAAAATTGTCTTAATCTAAATCTTAGTTTACGTCTTCGTCTATGTCTTAGTCTATGTCTTAGTCTATGTCTTAGTCTATGTCTTAGTCTATGTCTTAGTCTATGTCTTAGTCTATGTCTTAGTCTATGTCTTAGTCTATGTCTTAGTCTATGTCTTAGTCTATGTCTTAGTCTATGTCTTAGTCTATGTCTTAGTCTATGTCTTAGTCTATGTCTTAGTCTATGTCTTAGTCTATGTCTTAGTCTATGTCTTAGTCTATGTCTTAGTCTATGTCTTAGTCTATGTCTTAGTCAATGTCTTAGTCTATGTCTTAGTCTATGTCTTAGTCTATGTCTTAGTCTATGTCTTAGTCTATGTCTTAGTCTATGTCTTAGTCTATGCCTTAGTCTATGTCTTAGTCTATGTCTTAGTCTATATCTTAGTCTATATCTTAGTCTATGTCTTAGTCTATGTCTTAGTCTATGTCTTAGTCTATATCTTAGTCTATGTCTTAGTCTTAGTCTATGTCTTAGTCAATGTCTTAGTCTATGTCTTAGTCTATGTCTTAGTCTATGTCTTAGTCTATATCTTAATCTATGTCTTAGTCTATGTCTTAGTCTATGTCTTAGTCTATGTCTTAGTCTATGTCTTAGTCTATGTCTTAGTCTATGTCTTAGTCTATGTCTTAGTCTATGTCTTAGTCTATGTCTTAGTCTATGTCTTAGTCTATGTCTTAGTCTATGTCTTAGTCTATGTCTTAGTCTATGTCTTAGTCTATGTCTTAGTCTATGTCTTAGTCTATGTCTTAGTCTATGCCTTAGTCTATGTCTTAGTCTATGTCTTAGTCTATATCTTAGTCTATATCTTAGTCTATGTCTTAGTCTATGTCTTAGTCTATGTCTTAGTCTATATCTTAGTCTATGTCTTAGTCTTAGTCTATGTCTTAGTCAATGTCTTAGTCTATGTCTTAGTCTATGTTTTAGTCTATGTCTTAGTCTATGTCTTAGTCTATATCTTAATCTATGTCTTAGTCTATGTCTTAGTCTATGTCTTAGTCTATGTCTTAGTCTATGTCTTAGTCTATGTCTTAGTCTATGTCTTAGTCTATGTCTTAGTCTATGTCTTAGTCTATGTGTTAGTCTATGTCTTAGTCTATGTGTTAGTCTATGTCTTAGTCTATGTCTTAGTCTATGTCTTAGTCTATGTCTTAGTCTATGTCTTAGTCTATGTCTTAGTCTATGTCTTAGTCTATGTCTTAGTCTATGTCTTAGTCTATGTCTTAGTCTATGTCTTAGTCTATGTCTTAGTCTATGTCTTAGTCTATGTCTTAGTCTATGTCTTGTCTATGTCTTAGTATATGTCTTAGTCTATGTCTTAGTATATGTCTTAGTCTATGTCTTAGTCTATGTCTTAGTCTATGTCTTAGTCTATATCTTAGTCTATATCTTAGTCTATGTCTTAGTCTATGTCTTACTCTATGTCTTAGTCTATGTCTTAGTCAATGTCTTAGTCTATGTCTTAGTCTATGTCTTAGTCTATGTCTTAATCTATGTCGTAGTCTATGTCTTAGTCTATGTCTTAGTCTATGTCTTAGTCTATGTCTTAGTCTGTATCTTAGTCTATATCTTAGTCTATGTCTTAGTCTATGTCTTAGTCTATGTCTTAGTCTATGTCTTAGTCTATATCTTAGTCTATGTCTTAGTCTATGTCTTAGTCTATGTCTTAATCTATGTCTTAGTCTATGTCTTAGTCTATATCTTAGTCTATGTTTTAGTCTATGTCTTAGTCTATGTCTTAGTCTATGTCTTAGTCTATGACTTAGTCTATTTCTTAGTCTATGTCTTAGTCTATGTCTTAGTCTATGTCTTAGTCTATGTCTTAGTCTATGTCTTAGTCTATGTCTTAGTCTATGGCTTAGTCTATGTCTTAGTATATGTCTTAGTTTATGTCTTAGTCTATGTCTTAGTCTATGTCTTAGACTATGTCTTAGTCTATGTCTTAGTCTATGTCTTAGTATATGTCTTAGTCTATGTCTTAGTGTATGTCTTAGTCTATGTCTTAGTCTATGGCTTAGTCTATGTCTTAGTATATGTCTTAGTTTATGTCTTAGTCTATGTCTTAGTCTATGTCTTAGACTATGTCTTAGTCTATGTCTTAGTCTATGTCTTAGTATATGTCTTAGTATATGTCCTAGTCTATGTCTTAGTCTATGTCTTAGTCTATATCTTAGTCTATGTCTTAATCTATGTCTTAGTCTATGTCTTAGTCTATGTCTTAGTCTATGTCTTAGTCTATGTCTTAGTCTATGTCTTAGTCTATGTCTTAGTCTATGTCTTAGTCTATGTCTTAGTCTATGTCTTAGTCTATGTCTTAGTCTATGTCTTAGTCTATGTCTTAGTCTATGTCTTAGTCTATGCCTTAGTCTATGTCTTAGTTTTTTTTTTTTTTTTTGGTATGGGTTTCGGAATCCTGTTTACGGATGCAAATTGGCATTCATATTCATGGCTTACGGATATGAACAGCAATCTACTATGTGAGACTCGAACTACGTCCATACTCACTAAACCATATTCCCATGCATCGACCACTCTCCCCGCGGCACTGCTGTTAGGTATTACTTCGCGGGGCTGGTTAGCGCTACGGCTATCTACATATTTGATACAGCTCTGTTATTTTCTTTGCGAATGTCTTCTTCATTCCTTAGTTGAAGGTGTATTTCACATATAAAATTTGACACTAGAGCCCATTTTTCTTTAGATTGTAGCATTAAATCTACTATATTGTTGGGATTTATAGGGTCTCCCACTTCGCTCATTATCAAGTTTCTCTGTACTTGGAATCTTGGACAGTTAAAAACTACATGCTCTGCATCTTCAGTTATTGAACACATTGGACAGTTTGGAGAATTATCTAGACCATACTTGAATAGATATCCTCTGTACCCTCCATGGCCGCTTAAGAATTGTGTTAAGTAGTAATTAACATCACCATGTTTACGTGTTATCCATTTACTAATGTTTGGAATCAGTTTGTAGGTCCATCGACCTTTTTCTGTATTTTCCCACCTTCTTTGCCATTTCACAATAGTATCATCTCTTTCAATTTGTTTTCTCTCGCGGGGGTTTTCTTCTCTATTGTTTTCCTTGGCTACATAAATGCTATGTGCCTCAAAGGAAGACAAGTCAATAGGGATCATACCAGCAATTATCGCTGAAGCTTCAAGAGATATTGTTCTGTATCCGCTACAGACTCGGAGGCAACTCTGACGGAATAGTGAGATTATGTTTTTATGTGTCGTGTTTTTAATGGACCTGGCCCAAATAGGAGCTCCATACAGTAAGATCGACATTGTTACTCTAGTTAATAAGATTCTACGGCTTTGTCTTGGCCCTCCAACATTTGGCATAATTCTGCTGAGAGCATTACTAACTGCTGCGGCTTTTTTATATGCGTATTCCATATGCGCCTTAAAGTTTAGTTTATCATCAATCATAACTCCTAGGTACTTCAGCGAAGGGGATGACGTTATAATAGTCTCACCTACTTGGATATTTAATGTTTCTTTTTTCCTACGGTTACTAATTAAAACTGCTTCTGTTTTATGTTCTGCTAGTTCTAAACCGGCTTTATCTAGCCATGATTTCACAATACTAATTGTCTCGTTGGTATACATTTGAACTTCATCTAGGAATCGTGCACATACGACTATAGCTATATCGTCTGCGAGTCCTATAATATTCGCCTCTTCAGGGATATTCAACTCCAGCACTCCGTTATACATTACATTCCATAGTAATGGTCCAAGTACTGAGCCCTGGGGTACTCCTGCTGAGGTTTCATATGATTTCATACCATCATCCGTATTATACCAGAGTGTTCTGTTGTTGAAATAGTCTCCTACAATTCTAATAATGTAATTTGGGACATCTAGGTTTCTTAGTGTTGACATAATAAAATTCCAGCCAGCGCTATTAAAAGCATTTTTAATATCTAAAGTAACAACCACACAGTACTTTTTATTCGCTCCTTTACCCTTTATCGCATTTTCTGCAATTGTTTTCATTTGATTTATCGCATCTATCGTCGATCTTGATTTACGAAAACCATACTGTCTGACCGAGAGTCCATTTACACTTTCCACAGCTTCTAGCAGTCTATTATAAATCACTCTTTCTAGGACTTTACCTAGAGTATCCAATAGACATATTGGTCGGTACGATGACGGCTCGCCGAGGCGTTTGTTGGGCTTTGGAATTAAGACCAGTTTTTGCTTTTTCCATACTTCTGGAAATTCTCCAGTGCGAAGGCAGGAGTTAAAGACATCTGCAAATACTTGTGGATTAGCCTTAAGCGCAGTTTTAAGTGCTTTTTCGGAATTCTATCTAAACCAGGGGCTTTCTTGTCACCAATATGGGAGCAGGTTTGGAGAACTTCTTCTTCTGTCACTTCTTCTATATCGGCTATAGGATATATCGGCATACTCTGCGTCGGCTGCCCTTTTAGAAACAATACTTCTATTATTTTTCTAAGGAGGTATGGGCATGTTACTTCTGGGGTTCTTTGGGTTCTTAACCTTGTCATAACTATGCGATATGCATTTCCCCATGGATTGGAATCAACTTCATTGCAAAGCAGTTTAAAACTTTCCTGTTTGCTTTTCCTTATAGCCTTTTGAAAGTTACGCCTAGTTTGTATGTATAGTTGACGTTTACTCTCGGAATCTTGTCGTGACTGCCCCCTTTGGAATATACGTCTTGCTTTAAGACAGGCTCTTCTTAGTTCAGCAATTTCGGAGTTCCACCAATAATTTGGTTTCCTGCGATTTGCTTGTACTTTTCTAGGCATTGATGCATCACATGCTTTTTTTAGAGCTTCAGTTATTTGTTTTCTTGTTACATCGTGTGTAGCTCCGGGTGTTAACCTGGATGAGAATTCGGCCAAGAACGATTCTGTATCAAATTTCTCTTGGGCCCAGCCTATCGTTTGGGAACGATTTTTTGATTTAGAGGGGTTGATTTCTTCGATGTTATATAATATAGCCTGGTGGTCGTTATGTGTATAGTGCTCACTTACTTTCCAATTTATATTTCTTGCCAGAGATGGGCTAGTGAACGTGATGTCAATGTCTATGTCTTAGTCTATGTCTTAGTCTATGTCTTAGTCTATGTCTTAGTCTATGTTTTATTCTATGTCTTAGTCTATGTCTTAGTATAAGTCTTAGTCTATGTCTTATTCTATGTCTTAGTTTGCCTTAGTCTCAGTATAATCTTTACCTGTGTTTGATATAGTATCTAAGTTCATGTCTTAGTCAGCCTTAGTCTAAGTTTAAATATATAAGGTCATTTGTCTTATATTTTTTAGGAGTATCTCCAAAAACTGTTCAAATACTTCAAACGAAATACTAAAGAAATATAAACGGTTTTTTTACAATCGACACTGACATTTATTACTACGAAAAACAACAAAAAGTTTACATAGGTTAATACAATATTTGTAGTTATTCAAAAAAGTAATAAACGTGTCTAAGCTACTGTGCAGGCAGCAAAATCATCTTTTTGTAATAATTGTTTTTAAATGCAATATAATGCAAGGTCTTACCATCGAAACGTTGACACTGAATCTATTATAAAAGTCGTTAAGAAAAAACCCCAAATGCAGTTTGGCTGAAAGGTTCAATGTTTTCTTTAGATATAAATCTTAAAAAAAAGCTTAAAGATGTTATTAAAATTGAAAGAAAATTTGCTCAATTCAATTTGACATTTGCAGGTGTCTTGTTTATTTTGTTAACTTTTGGGAAAATTTCATTTCCAAAATAAAATTTCACCAATTTTTTGCTGTTTGTTAAATTTTTATAAAATAACTTTACAAAATTTTTTTGTGTAAACTTTTGTTTTGTTTTTTTCTTATAAACATATAATTATTAACAAAATTTTCTTAGTCACGTTTTTAAGCTTTTTTGTTTTTTCTTTAATGTTGACATTGAAATGTAATTACTACTTTTTTTTGAATGAATTTTCAGTTGTTGTTAGCATTTAGGGAAATCGAAAAAGTTTCTCTTTGTTAAATTTAATTTGCATAAATGAATGTATATGTAGATTTAACTTTGACACTTAAAATGTTATAATTTTATGTGTTTAATGTAAACAATAACAATTGCCAATGTAATTGAAAATACCATATCAAAAACCAAGATTTTAAAAAAATTACCTTTCCATATGACTTTATTTTTTTTAAAGGTACACTGGCTATATTTTAATTGTATTTAGTTTAAATATTTTTTGAAGTTGCATCAATTCCACTTTTTCTTATTATAAACAATACCAAAGACTTAGAAACGAACTTTGTAAGAATCTAACAACTAATAAAAACTCTTATGTAATACTTAGCCTATGCCTTAGTATAGGTCTTAGTCTGTATCTTAGTTTATGTCTTAGTCTGTATCTTAGTTTATGTCTTAGTTTGTGTCTTAGTTAATGTCTTAGTCTATGTCTTAGTCTATGTCTTAATCTATGTCTTAGTCTATGTCTTAGTCTATGTCTTAGTCTATGTCTTAGTCTATGTCTTAGTCTATGTCTTAGTCTATGTCTTAGTCTATGTCTTAGTCTATGTCTTAGTCTATGTCTTAGTCTATGTCTTAGTCTATGTCTTAGTCTATGTCTTAGTCTATGTCTTAGTCTATGTCTTAGTCTATGTCTTAGTCTATGTCTTAGTCTATGTCTTAGTCTATGTCTTAGTCTATGTCTTAGTCTATGTCTTATTCTATGTCTTAGTCTATGTCTTAGTCTATGTCTTATTCTATGTCTTATTCTATGTCTTAGTCTATGTCTTAGTCTATGTCTTAGTCTATGTCTTAGTCTATGTCTTAGTCTATGTCTTAGTCTATGTCTTAGTCTATGTCTTAGTCTATGTCTTAGTCTATGTCTTAGTCTATGTCTTAGTCTATGTCTTAGTCTATGTCTTAGTCTATGTCTTAGTCTATGTCTTAGTCTATGTCTTAGTCTATTTCTTAGTCTATGTCTTAGTCTATGTCTTAGTCTATGTCTTAGTCTATGTCTTAGTCTATGTCTTAGTCTATGTCTTAGTCTATGTCTTAGTCTATGTCTTAGTCTATGTCTTAGTCTATGTCTTAGTCTATGTCTTAGTCTATGTCTTAGTCTATGTCTTAGTCTATGTCTTAGTCTATGTCTTAGTCTATGTCTTAGTCTATGTCTTAGTCTATGTCTTAGTCTATGTCTTAGTCTATGTCTTAGTCTATGTCTTATTCTATGTCTTAGTCTATGTCTTAGTCTATGTCTTAGTCTATGTCTTAGTCTATGTCTTAGTCTATGTCTTAGTCTATGTCTTAGTCTATGTCTTAGTCTATGTCTTAGTCTATGTCTTAGTCTATGTCTTAATCTATGTCTTAGTCTATGTCTTAGTCTATGTCTTAGTCTATGTCTTAGTCTATGTCTTAGTCTATGTCTTAGTCTATGTCTTAGTCTATGTCTTAGTCTATGTCTTAGTCTATGTCTTAGTCTATGTCTTAGTCTATGTCTTAGTCTATGTCTTAGTCTATGTCTTAGTCTATGTCTTAGTCTATGTCTTAGTCTATGCCTTAGTCTATGCCTTAGTCTATGTCTTAGTCTATGTCTTAGTCTCTGTCTTTGTCTAAGTCTATGTCTTAGTCTATGTCTTAGTCTATGTCTTAGTCTATGTCTTCGTCTATGTGTAAGTCTTTGTCGTAGTCTATGTCTTAGTCTATGTCTTAGTCTATGTCTTAGTCTATGTCTTAGTCTATGTCTTAGTCTATGTCCTAGTCTATGTCTTAGTCTATGTCTTATTCTATGTCTTAGTATATGTCTTGGTCTATATCTTAGTCTATGTCTTAGTCTATTTCTTAGTCTAAGTCTATGTCTTAGTCTATGGCTTAGTCTTGGTACCGGGACAAACAAAAGACTTAGGAAGCAAACTTTACGGACAGCTGAAAAGTGTAACTTCCTCGAACTCTAAAAAGTTTGTTTTCTAAGTCTTTTGTTTTCGACTCTTTTAGCGAAATGACACACTTATATTACCTATTTTAGACTTAGTAGCGGTAAAAAAAACACTCAAACCACCTTCTTCCTGTTTTAATTACGATCTTTATGTTTAACTTATGTGATTAAGATAAATTTTCATTTATCGAAATTTTGTTAGCAGAAAACTTGAAACAGACATTGTATCTGATTTGGCTTCATGTACAAGTGAAAGAGGTGTTGTTTACATGGAAACACAACTTTAAGATATTTTGGAAAATTTATGGGTTTTTATGTGAAATCAAAATAATAAAAAATTCCACATACATAAATATTATGGCCAAATGAATTTTATAGAAAATAGATTAAAAAAACTAAATAAAGTAAGAAAATAATAAAATTCATAAAATGAGTAATAGTTAATGTTGTTTATTTTTTCTTAATTTTTAAAATTTAATAAAAAAAAGTTTTGCGGCTTTTTTGGTAAATTAATGAACATTTTAATAAAAGCATTTTTTACAGATTTATTTTAGCATTAATATTTAATATTAATATTTTTATAAAAAACTAACATATATTTTTTTAAACTTTAAATTGCAATAACTTAAGCACATTAATGTTAATTAAAAATCACGGAAAAACTTGTTACATTCAAAGGTGTTTGCATAAATTTCTGCCTTGGATAGTTAAGGAAAAATATACAGAAAAATTTTGAACATGTTGCAACAATGTTGCATGTAACTAAAAAGACCGCAGTAATAAAACAACCAGTCAAAAAAAAAAACACAATAATTAAGGAAAAAGGAAAACATAGTTCAGAAAACCAAAACACAAACATACTCGAAAGCTATAAAATTATAGCACGTTTGATAGCGAAGACTAATTTATAAAAATTGATATGAATTGAAAAACCTGATTAAATTTTTTCTATTTGATGGCTTGATTGATACCAGGGTGGTATGCAATTGCCAAATGGTTAAGTTCCTTAGAGAAAAATTGACTAAGGGTCAAGTTTTCTATAGAAAAGTTCACAAATTATCAAGTCTTCTATAGAAAAGTTGACAAATTGTCAAGTTTTCTATAGAAAAGTTGACAAAAAGTCAAGTTTTCTATAGAAAAGTTAACAAAAAGTAAAGTTTTCTATAGAAAAGTTGACAAAAAGTCAAGTTTTCTATAGAAAAGTTGACAAAAAGTCAAGTTTTCTATAGAAAAGTTGACAAAAAGTCAAGTTTTCTATAGAAAAGTTGACAAAAAGTCAAGTTTTCTATAGAAAAGTTGACAAAAAGTCAAGTTTTCTATAGAAAAGTTGACCAAAAGTCAAGTTTTCTATAGAAAAGTTGACCAAAAGTCAAGTTTTTTATAGAAAAGTTGACCAAAAGTCAAGTTTTCTATAGGAAAGTTGACAAAAAGTCAAGTTTTCTATAGAAAAGTTGACAACTTTTCAAGTTTTCGTTAGAAAAGTTGACAACTTTTCAAGTTTTCGTTAGAAAAGTTGACAACTTTTCAAGTTTTCTTTAGAAAAGTTGACAAGTTGTCAAGTTTTCTTTAGAAAAATTGACAAGTTGTCAAGTTTTCTTTAGAAAAGTTGACAAATTGTCAAGTTTTCTTTAGAAAACTTTACAAATTGTTAAGTTTTCTTTAGAAAAGTTGACAAATTGTCGAGTTTTCTTTAGAAAAGTTGACAAATTGGCAAGTTTTCTTTAGAAAAGTTGAAAAATTGTCAAGTTTTCTTTAGAAAAGTTGAAAAATTGTCGAGTTTTCTTTAGAAAAGTTGAAAAATAGTCAAGTTTTCTTTAGAAAAGTTGACAAATTGTCAAATTTTCTTTAGAAAAGTTGACAAATTATCAAGTTTTCTTTAGAAAAGTTGACAAATTGTCAAGTTTTCTTTAGAAAAGTTGACATATTGTCAAGTTTTCTTTAGAAAAGTTGAAAAATTGTTAAATTTTCTTTAGAAAAGTTGAAAAATTATCAAATTTTCTTTAGAAAAGTTGACAAATTGTCAAGTTTTCTTTAGAAAAGTTGACATGTTGTCAAATTTTCTTTAGAAAAGTTGACAAATTGTTAAGTTTTCTTTAGAAAAGTTGAAAAATTGTCAAATTTTCTTTAGAAAAGTTGACAAATTGTCAAGTTTTCTTTAGAAAAGTTGACAAATTGTCAAGTTTTCTTTAGAAAAGTTGACATATTGTCAAGTTTTCTTTAGAAAAGTTGAAAAATTTTCAAATTTTCTTTAGAAAAGTTGAAAAATTATCAAATTTTCTTTAGAAAAGTTGACAAGTTGTCAAATTTTCTTTAGAAAAGTTGACAAATTGTCAAGTTTTCTTTAGAAAAGTTGACAAATTGTCAAGTTTTCTTTAGAAAAGTTGTCAAATTATCAAGTTTTCTTTAGAAAAGTTGTCAAATTATCATGTTTTCTTTAGAAAAGTCGACAAATTGTCTAGTTTTCTTTAGAAAATTTGACGAATTGTCTAGTTTTCCATAGAAAAGTTGACGAGTTTTCAACTTTTATGGGCAGAAGCTCAAGTTTTCTATGTTGACAGAAGATCAATTAGAAAAGTATATTTATCAAATAAAATTCCAAAATTTATCTATTGAAATTAAATTTGTGTCCCAGTGTTATGTCTGTTATGACTTCCAAAGACTATAAAACATCAAAATTATGAAATGATCTCATAAATATTAAAATTCACTGTGTCTCTGTTTTGTATTACCAAAAGCAAAAGTGTTAATAATTTCCCATTTAAAATGAATTAATAACAGTTTAGTAATTTTCAGCTTAGGAAAACAACCCAAGCTAATTATTACAAACAATTTAAATATACATTTCATGCTAGTCAATTCTTTTGGCCCTTTTTCCCTATTAACTTGTTTAAATTATGCAAATTTATTTCTGTAATCCAACAAATATTAGTTTACTTTTTGAAATAAAAATCTCTGCATATCAAAAAAATGATTGAATTTGAATATTTTTGCATGCTTTCATCATAATTCAATTCGTGTTTAGGTTGAAAATTCATTTCCACGTTTATTGTGTTGAGTTGAATATGATTAAATATAATGGAAAAATTTTGTTTGAAAATTAAGAAATTGCTTGGATAAAATATTTATTAAGTTCGAAATTAGACGTTTACATTTCATAAAAAATTTCGGAGTTAATGACCATAAAATACGAAAAGTAAAAATTAAAGAAAATAATTATCCAGCTTTCAAAGTTTTCTATGGAAAAACTTTTGGTCCTACTGTCAAATTATCTATAGAGAATCTTCTGGTCCTACCGCCAACTTTTCATCAGAAAAACTTTTGTTCCTACTTTTTTTATAGAAAAACTTGTCCAACTCTCAAGTTTTCTTAGAAACGATCATGTAAATGTTATTATTAAATTTATGATACTTCTTCTTGTCATCAACTGCAAATCGTCTTAAAAAATATGTGCATTTTAATAAATACTTAATTAATTTAATATCATAAAATCATTTGCTATAAAACTGAAACTTTTCTTAATTTAAAATAAATAAAAATGTTCTTTTTTCTAGTTATAAATAAAGAAAATAATTATTAATTAAACATTGGATATAAAATATCGAATGTAATATAAATTTTATAATAGGTCTATTGGATTAGCATTTTAATATAATTAATAAACTATACTTTAGCATCAAATTAACGGCAGTTTTATGTTAATTTTTAAATAAATGCTTAAAAATAATTAAATATAAAAAAATGATGAAAGTTATTTCAATTTTATTTACTTACTGATTAATTAAATCTAATGGTTTTAAATGATGTTAAATGTTTAATGAATATGTTTATTTAATTATAATTAAAAAAAATAAGTTCCTTTTAAAATTTAAAGTCAAGTATAGTTTCAAAAATTCTTAACAGATCATAAACTTGTAATCACAAATTTATTGTAATTGAAACACCAAATTAACAGATTCTTATGAAAATAAAGCCTTACTGCCCATTTAACCCAACTAAATACTAGTAAACTTAATTATAAACAATTAAAATTGAATATAAACTAATAAATTATACGAAGACTTAGTTAAAAATAGGTTTTGTATACAAATTAAAAACTTTTACAGGAATTTAGTGTTAGAAAACAAAAGACTTAAGCAACAAACTTTGTTGTAGTAATTGAGGGTTTTGAAAACTTTCGTTTATGAAAATACATACATACCTATATAATTTATTTAAAAACTTGTTGGTATGTAATTAAACAAACTAATTATTAATTAAATTTTATTTATATAAATGATAGAGTTAGAAGATCTTTAATAATTTATATTGACTTATCAATAATTATGTAAATTTGATTTATTTCAAAAATCTTATTTATGTATTAATATTGGAAAATTAACGGTTTATAGTGATTTTTAATATTGTATTATCATAAATTATACTATATTAGTGTTAAGAAATTTTAATTGAATTACAATTAATTGCAAATCCTAACCTATACCATAATTTACATTTAGCTACGTGATTTCAAAGACTAACATTGCAGAATTTTTTATAGAAAAAAATTTATAATAAAAATTGTTATATAGAAAAAATTTTGTAATGAAAATTTTTCTATAGAAAAATTTTATAATGAAAATTTTTATTATGAAAATTTTTCTATAGAAAAATTTTTATAATGAAAATTTTTCTATAGAAAAATTTTTATAATGAAAATTTTTCTATAGAAAAGTTTTTCTAATGAAAATTTTTCTATAGAAAAATTTTTCTAATGAAAATTTTTCTATAGAAAAATTTTTCTAATGAAAATTTTTCTATAGAAAAATTTTTCTAATGAAAATTTTTCTATAGAAAAATTTTTCTAATGAAAATTTTTCTATAGAAAAATTTTTCTAATGAAAATTTTTCTATAGAAAAATTTTTCTAATGAAAATTTTTCTATAGAAAAATTTTTCTAATGAAAATTTTTCTATAGAAAAATTTTTCTAATGAAAATTTTTCTATAGAAAAATTTTTCTAATGAAAATTTTTCTATAGAAAAATTTTTCTAATGAAAATTTTTCTATAGAAAAATTTTTCTAATGAAAATTTTTCTATAGAAAAATTTTTCTAATGAAAATTTTTCTATAGAAAAATTTTTCTAATGAAAATTTTTCTATAGAAAAATTTTTCTAATGAAAATTTTTCTATAGAAAAATTTTTCTAATGAAAATTTTTCTATAGAAAAATTTTTCTAATGAAAATTTTTCTATAGAAAAATTTTTCTAATGAAAATTTTTCTATAGAAAAATTTTTCTAATGAAAATTTTTCTATAGAAAAATTTTTCTAATGAAAATTTTTCTATAGAAAAATTTTTCTAATGAAAATTTTTCTATAGAAAAATTTTTCTAATGAAAATTTTTCTATAGAAAAATTTTTCTAATGAAAATTTTTCTATAGAAAAATTTTTCTAATGAAAATTTTTCTATAGAAAAATTTTTCTAATGAAAATTTTTCTATAGAAAAATTTTTCTAATGAAAATTTTTCTATAGAAAAATTTTTCTAATGAAAATTTTTCTATAGAAAAATTTTTCTAATGAAAATTTTTCTATAGAAAAATTTTTCTAATGAAAATTTTTCTGTAGAAAAATGTTTCTAATGAAAATTTTTCTATAGAAAAATTTTTCTAATGAAAATTTTTCTATAGAAAAATTTTTCTAATGAAAATTTTTCTATAGAAAAATTTTTCTAATGAAAATTTTTCTATAGAAACATTTTTCTAATGAAAATTTTTCTATAGAAAAATTTTTCTAATGAAAATTTTTCTGTAGAAAAATTTTTCTAATGAAAATTTTTCTATAGAAAAATTTTTCTAATGAAAATTTTTCTATAGAAAAATTTTTCTAATGAAAATTTTTCGATAGAAAAATTTTTCTAATGAAAATTTTTCTATAGAAAAATGTTTCTAATGAAAATTTTTCTATAGAAAAATGTTTCTAATGAAAATTTTTCTATAGAAAAATGTTTCTAATGAAAATTTTTCTATAGAAAAATGTTGCTAATGAAAATTTTTCTATAGAAAAATGTTTCTAATGAAAATTTTTCTATAGAAAAATGTTTCTAATGAAAATTTTTCTATAGAAAAATGTTTCTAATGAAAATTTTTCTATAGAAAAATGTTTCTAATGAAAATTTTTCTATAGAAAAATGTTTCTAATGAAAATTTTTCTATAGAAAAATGTTTCTAATGAAAATTTTTCTATAGAAAAATTTTTCTAATGAAAATTTTTCTATAGAAAAATTTTTCTAATGAAAATTTTTCTATAGAAAAATTTTTCTAATGAAAATTTTTCTATAGAAAAATTTTTCTAATGAAAATTTTTCTATACAAAAATTTTTCTAATGATAATTTTTCTATAGAAAAATTTTTCTATAGAAAAATTTTTCTAATGAAAATTTTTCTATAGAAAAATTTTTCTAATGAAAATTTTTCTATAGAAAAATTTTTCTAATGAAAATTTTTCTATAGAAAAATTTTTCTAATGAAAATTTTTCTATAGAAAAATTTTTCTAATGAAAATTTTTCTATAGAAAAATTTTTCTAATGAAAATTTTTCTATAGAAAAATTTTTCTATAGAAATATTTTCATTATAAAAATTTTTCTATAGAAAAATAAAAATTTTTATAATGAAATCTATCTAGTGTGTGAAGAAAACTTAGATCCGAATATTCTTTATAAAGTTTTATTATTGCTAAATACCTTATACTTGTTTTGTTTTCTCAAAAAAACATTAAATTCTAAATTTTTCACAATTTATATTCCAATCAGACAAATAAAACATGGCACGTACGAGCACTGGCTTGAAAAAAAAAACAAAACAACAACAAAATAAGTAATAAAATTGCATAATCTTAAACCCAAAGCCCTTTTGGGAAAATCAAAAACAAAGAATATATAAAGCATTAAGATTTTAAAGTCTCTATTGTTCTAAAAATCATACAAAACTAGTTACCATGTTTTTTTTTCGATGGCTTCAAGTTTAGCCAACGGATTAGCCGTTAGCTAATAAAGTATTTTCAGTTAAATTCTTAATTTTTCAAAACCATAAACAATACTAAAGTTAAATTTATTTAGTATCGTTTTAAGCGAATTGTACTTTTTTATATTGTATTTACTTCTTTAACGAGTACAAATCGGGGTTAAATTTATAAATCAAAGCAACACGTTCAGTTGTTTAGGTTGGCAGCAAAAAATTAACTAACTCCAATATTTAAAAAAATATTCAAAAATTTGCAAAAAATTAAACAATCTATAAGAAATAAATAAATTAAGAAATGCCAAAAATTTACAATATTTAGCTTGTTCTTCTTTCAATATAAAAAACATAGATAATAGGAAATTAAAAAATGCAAGTGGACCAAATTAGGTTTTTAAACACCCTATAGGAACTTGAATTTTTGGCATCAGACATAAACATCATATACCTCAATTTCTGGAACAGAAAAATATCGTTGGTGACGAGATTTTTTTATAAGGATGTAAACAAAAGTGTAATTTTTCTATAGACTAAAGTCATGCCCAATAAACCAACTCAATAAACGACAACTTATCTAATATATGCAGCTTTAACAAAATGACAGTTATTAAGTTTAAAAATCACCGTTGAAAGACCCTTTATATGGAAATTATTAATAACAGGATATTGAAATATTTTTTGCAAATTAAAGACTCTAACTAGTAGAGGCTGAAGGTTATAATCAAATATCTTAACGAATAAACATAAATATTATATTATTTATAAGAAACACCTCTAGCCAAAAATTAACTTACCCGCATACACAGTTTAAGTTAACGACTACTTGTTAAATATTTTTATTTTTTGTTTATATCAATAGAAGTTACAATTAAAATCTATGAACCTCAAAACATGTTTAAACTTTACGCAAGTGTAAAATTGTACGTCTTTATATGTAAAATAAAGTAATACCAGTATCTGGTATTGGCCATTGGCAAAAGATAATTATATGTTTGTCCATTGATATTTAAAATTAGTATCTTTGTGGTTTATGTTACGCAGTTTTTAATTTACAATAATTTTTGTGATTTTTGTGACTTTATTTTTTTTTTTCTTTGAATTTCTTATTTTGAAGGGGCCATTTAGAATGAATTTCTGATAATGCTGGGGGCTTAAATATATTTATATATATATCATTATTAAACGCATAGTGACAGCAAATTTCAAATTTAACAAGATTTCAAAAATTTGTATTCTATAAATTAAAAAAAATATGAAAAATTATCTAAATTACGACTTAAACGAAATATTTAAAATTTTACTGTTTAAAGAAAATTTTATAAAATTTTTCTATTTTAAGGAATTTTTATAAAATTTTATTATTTAAAATGAATTTTATAAAATTTTACTACTTAAAAAAAAATTTATAAAATTTTACTACTTAAAGGAAACTTTATAAAATTTTAGTATTGAAAGAAACTTTTATAAAATTTTACTATTTAAAGGAAATTTCACAAAATTTTTGTACTTAAAAGAATTTTTATACCCACCATCAAAAAGAATGGGGGTATATTGAGATTGTCATTCAGTTTGTAATTTCCTAAATATTGTCTGTTGTTGGCACGATAAAACAAGGGAAACGAAAAGAGCTAGAGGGATACAATTTTACAAAAGTATTGTCTATATCCTTCTTATGTACTGAAAATGGGCGAAATCGCATTCACATTTAGTTAGAGCTCCCATACAACACCGCCTCGGGAATCACATTAATGCTGATAAATTGAATACAATTGTATAATAGATATGACAATTTAATTTAGAACAGAGGGGTTTTATGCTACTATTGGTCAGTATATCAAATTTTAAAGCTATAGGTCCATATTTGACCATATGTAAAAACCATTTACGAAAACCACTTAAATGCCACAAAAGCCAGTTAAAAGCTATTAAATTATAAACTATGACAGCTATGACCACTAAATTTTGCATAAATAAGCTTTATATAAATACCAGTCAGTATATTAAATTTTGTGACAATCGGTCAACATTTGACTAAAGTTCTGATATTATATACAATATCTTTTTTTTTTCTTTTATACCCACCATCGAAAAGAATGCGGGTATATTGAGATTGTCATTCCGTTTGTGATTTCCCTAATATTGGCTCAAAAATCAAAATTTAAGTATATTGTGAATCCTTATGAAATTCTAAGACGTCTGTCTGTCTGTCTTTCTGTCTGTCTGTCTGTCTGTCTGTCTGTCTGTCTGTCTGTCTGTCTGTCTGTCTGTCTGTCTGTCTGTCTGTCTGTCTGTCTGTCTGTCTATCTGTCTGTCTGTCTGTCTGTCTGTCTGTCTGTCTGTCTGTCTGTCTGTCTGTCTGTCTGTCTGTCTGTCTGTCTGTCTGTCTGTCTGTCTGTCTGTCTGTCTGTCTGTCTGTCTGTCTGTCTGTCTGTCTGTCTGTCTGTCTGTCTGTCTGCCTTTCTGTCTGTCTGTCTGTCTGTCTGTCTGTCTGTCTGTCTGTCTGTCTGTCTATCTGTCTGTCTGTCTGCATTTCTGTCTGTCTGTCTGTCTGTCTGTCTTTCTTTCTGTCTCTCTGTCTTTCTGTCTGTCTGTCTGTCTGTCTGTCTGTCTGTCTGTCTGTCTGTCTGTCTGTCTGTCTGTCTGTCTGTCTGTCTGTCTGTCTGTCTGTCTTTCTTTCTGTCTCTCTGTCTTTCTGTCTGTCTGTCTGTCTGTCTGTCTGTCTGTCTGTCTGTCTGTCTGTCTGCCTTTCTGTCTGTCTGTCTGTCTGTCTGTTTGTCTGTTTGTCTGTATGTCTGTCTTTCTGTCTGTCTGTCTGTCTGTCTGTCTGTCTGTCTGTCTGTCTGTCTGTCTGTCTGTCTGTCTGTCTGTCTGTCTGTCTGTCTGTCTGTCTGTCTGTCTGCCTGTCTGCCTGTCTGCCTGTCTGTCTGTCTGTCTGTCTGCCTTTCTGTCTGTCTGTCTTTCTGTCTCTCTGTCTTTCTGTCTCTCTGTCTGTCTGCATTTCTGTCTGTCTGTCTGTCTGTCTGTCTGTCTGTCTGTCTGTCTGTCTGTATGTCTGTCTGTCTGTCTGTCTGTCTGTCTGTCTGTCTGTCTGTCTGTCTGTCTGTCTGTCTGTCTGTCTGTCTGTCTGTCTGTCTGTCTGTCTGTCTGTCTGTCTGTCTGTCTGTCTGTCTGTCTGTCTGTCTGTCTGTCTGTCTGTCTGTCTGTCTGTCTGTCTGTCTGTCTGTCTGTCTGTCTGTCTGTCTGTCTGCCTGTCTGTCTGTCTGTCTGTCTTTCTGTCTCTCTGCCTTTCTGACTGCCTGTCTGTCTGTTGTCCGTCCGTCCATCTGTTGTCGGCACGATAAAAGCTTAACGAAAGGATATAGGTCACTAAAATTTGGCATTAATATTCTTCATTTCTTGGAAAATTTTGGTATTGAAATCGGACAAAATCGGTTCACATTTGACCATAGCTCCCGTATAACCTCATCTAGGCTAATTGCGTATTTGCTAATAAAAGACAAATTATAATAGCTATGATGATAAAATTTGGTATATAGAAGTTTTACATAAGTACTAGGCAGCACATAAAATTTCATTCAAATCGGTTCTCATTTAACCATATCTCCCATACAAAAAACTTACGGAAACAGCCTAAATTCAACCTAAAATACACTTTAATGTCAATAAATGATAAACTTTAATAGCTTAGGCCACTAAATTTGGCATAAGTAAGTCAATGCCAACTAGTGTGCAAAATTTTGTCATAATCGGTCACCATTTGACCATAGCTTCCATATAAAAAACTTACCGAAACACAAAAATACAAAAATAAAAGGGGGTTTATGTCCGTCAGATAAATGCGCGATAGCGCCTTAACGAAAAGAGCTAGAGGAACAAAATTTTACAAAAGTATTTTGAATATTGTGAGAAAATTGTGTATTGAAAACAGACGAAATCGATTCAAATTTAGTTAGAGCTCCCATATAACCCCGATCCGGAAAACACATTAATGCTGATAAATTGAATACAATTGTAATAGCTATGACGACTGACTTTAAATACGGTAGATAAATTAGGAACTTCTAACAAAATACATAAATGGATCTGTTGTATTGCTATCAACGTGTTTGGCCTAACTACAAATTAAATACAACGAGAATTTTGTTCAAAATAAATACTAGGAAAACAACTTAGATACTTTTAAATGTTGAACTATAAAGCTACTGCAATCTAATTTAGTCCAAAGATTTTACCAAAAATACCAATAAGCTTTTTTCAAAATTTAGCTCTTACTTGTTTTTTTTTATAAAATTTAAATCATTTAGTTTCTTTAGAACTTTTAGTTATCACAATTTTTAAGCTGACAAAAAAAACTACTAACAAACATGATAATAAATATTTATGACCAAAATTATGACTTTAATTAAAATCCGTTTAATAAAATATTGCATTTTAAATTAATAACTATTTACATATTTTACTTTTTTAACTATTTTATAAATTGTTCATATCAAAAAATTCTTGCCAAGTATTAATTAAAATTTCAATGATAATAGACTCAGCAGCCGTTATTTTTTATTTATGCTAAAGGGTTTTTGATAATGACAAATATTAAAATTCAAATTGATATTTTTGTAACATTTGGTTAATAACAAAAAATCCCATATAATTTTTAAAGAATGTCAAATTTTTGTAATATATGATCAAAGGGGTTAAATTTTAACGATTTTTTTACTAAACAACTTTTACTTTTTGTACGCTTATAAACTGTATTATTAGAGCATTATAATTCTAGGAATTTTTTTAAATTATGATAGAAAACATGTAAGAGTGTCTTTTTCGGCTGTAACAAATGTTACATACCCATCATCAAGTTGTATTTAATTTAGAAACATATCTCATATATCTACGAGGGTGCAGCTTATTCAAAATGTGGACCAAATTCGAAAAAAAATTGTTGTGCTAGTTCATGTTGTTGGTAAAAAATTTGGACTAAGTTCGGTTGCAGTAGCTTTATAGTTCAACATTTAAAAGTATGTAAGTGATTTCCCTTTTGATTGTTGAACCGCCGTAGTATAGCAGGTTAGTCATCCGCCTAGCATACCAGAGGCCAAGTTCGAGACCTGGCCAGACTCACTTGAAAAAATAAATTTTCAAAAAAGCTGCTGTTCACCTATTAACTCAGCTAGCCACTGGTTATTGAGTATTAGGCTATGTAAAACTTCTCTAACTAATGCATTTGCCGTTCGGAGCCGGCGTTAAAACGTAGGTCCCTTTTAATGAGTCTAAAAATAGAACCGGATGCAGCTCATTGTCTGGAATTATATGTAAGCGATTTCCCTGGTATTTACTTTGCACAAAATTTGGTCCCGTAACCGGGTACAGTTTTACATTAATAAGCTCAAATACTTTTCGTTGTGCTTAATAGTTAGGTCAAACAAATCGAAAATAATACGGCAAGTCTATAATTATGTTAGGAGTTCCTAATGAATCCACCGTATATAAAGTCTGGACTTAACATAGATTAATAGCTACATATCTATTTTCGTTGGTGCAATCTTAATTTACTGAATATACCTCCAAATCTTTTTGATTATACGTAAGAACTAAAGTTAAATGGTGACCGATTGACACAAAACTTTATACACTGACTGGTATTTATAAAAAGCTTATTTATGAAAAGTTAAGTAACCATAGCCGTCATAGCTTATAACTTAATAGCTTTTAACTGGCCTTTGTGACATTTTAGTGGTTTACGGGAGTGGTTTTTATATGAGAGCTATGGACCGAATCCTATAAAATTTAATATACTGACCAATAGTTACATAAAACTTCTCTGCTCTAATTTTAGTCATCATAGCTATTACAATTGTATTCAATATATCAGCATTAATATGATTCCCGGGGAGCTCAAACTAAATATGAACCGTTCTGGTCCATTTTCAATACACAACTTTATCAACGTACTGAAAATACTTTTGTAAAATGTTGTCTCTCTAGATCTTTTAGTTAAGGGGCTATCGCACTTTCATTTGACGATCAGACGGACACAAACCCACTTTTTACACCCTTCACCACAATAGGTGGAAAGGGTATTATAAGTTTGTGCTGATGTGCGTAACGCATAGAAATATTTGTCTTAGATTTAGTATACCAATAGGCATAGAATCTCTTTCTGAGTCTATTTAGCGATGTCATTCCCTCCGTCCGTCTGGCTGGACCCCCATATAAACGATGCAATCAAAGTACAGCTCGCAATTCTAAAGATAATTTGATGAAATTTTGCACACATCATTTTTTTTTTGATAGTGCGACCATGGCTATTGAAATTCGTCAAAATCGACCGATTATTTATGGTACCTCTCATAGGTCCCACTTCCCGGAATTGATATTTTGGCCACAAATATCAATATTTTGTCATGAAATTTAAAACTGATACTGCTTAAGTAAACCAAAATCACTGTACCAAATTTCGTTGAAATCGGTCCGAAAGTTTTTATATGGAAGCTATGGTCAAATGTTGACCTATTGCGACAAATTTTTTCACACTGGCTAGCATTGACATAAGACTTCCATATACCAAATTTAGTGGTTTTAGCAAGTATATTTTGTCTTTTTTTCTCACTTAGTGGATTTTTTTCGTACGCTGCAAAATGTTCTTGTAAAACTTTTCTGTGATAAATTTTATCATCATATTTGTTATAGTTTGTAATTTATTAGCAAATAAGCGATTGATCTATGCGTGGTTATACAGACGCTATGGTCAATTGTAAACCATTTTGCCCAATTTTAATACCAAACTTTTCTAAGAAATGAAGAATATTTTTTGCAAAAAAAATACCCATCTCTTTTTGTTTAGGCCATATCGTGCCGACAGAAGACATAAAAAAAGACAGACAGACAGACAGACAGACAGACAGATTAAAGTTTTTCTGTAAAAAAAACTTTAGGTATTAAAGTTTTTCTATTGAAAAAATTTCTTTATTAAAGTTTTTCTATAGAAAACATTTCGGTATTAAAGTTTTTCTATAGAAAAAATTTCGGTACTTAAGTTTTTCTATAGAAAAAATTTCGGTATTACCGAAAGTTTTTCTATAGAAAAAAGTTTTTCTATAGAAAAAATTTCGGTATTACCGAAAGTTTTTCTATAGAAAAAATTTCGGTATTAAAGTTTTTCTATAGAAAAAATTTCGGTATTAAAGTTTTCTATAGAAAAAATTTCGGTATTAAAGTTTTTCTATAGAAAAAATTTCGGTATTAAAGTTTTTCTATAGAAAAAATTTCGGTATTAAAGTTTTTCTATAGAAAAAATTTCGGTATTAAAGTTTTTCTATAGAAAAAATTTCGGTATTAAAGTTTTTCTATAGAAAAAATTTCGGTATTAAAGTTTTTCTATAGAAAAAATTTCGGTATTAAAGTTTTTCTATAGAAAAAATTTCGGTATTAAAGTTTTTCTATAGAAAAAATTTCGGTATTAAAGTTTTTCTATAGAAAAAATTTCGGTATTAAAGTTTTTCTATAGAAAAAATTTCGGTATTAAAGTTTTTCTATAGAAAAAATTTCGGTATTAAAGTTTTTCTATAGAAAAAAGTTCAGTATTAAAGTTTCTCTATAGAAAAAATTTCGTTATTTCGTTTTTCTATAGAAAAAATTTCGTTATTAAAGTTTTTCTATGGAAAAAATTGCGTTATTAAAGTTTTTCTATAGAAAAAATTTCGTTATTAAAGTTTTTCTATAGAAAAAATTTCGTTATTAAAGTTTTTCTATAGAAAAAATTTCGTTATTAAAGTTTTTCTATAGAAAAAATTTCGTTATTAAAGTTTTTCTATAGAAAAAATTTCGTTATTAAAGTTTTTCTATAGAAAAAATTTCGTTATTAAAGTTTTTCTATAGAAAAAAATTCGTTATTAAAGTTTTTCTATAGAAAAAATTTCGTTATTAAAGTTTTTCTATAGAAAAAATTTCGTTATTAAAGTTTTTCTATAGAAAAAATTTCGTTATTAAAGTTTTTCTATAGAAAAAATTTCGTTATTAAAGTTTTTCTATAGAAAAAATTTCGTTATTAAAGTTTTTCTATAGAAAAAATTTCGTTATTAAAGTTTTTCTATAGAAAAAATTTCGTTATTAAAGTTTTTCTATAAAAAAAAATTCGTTATTAAAGTTTTTCTATAGAAAAAATTTCGTTATTAACGTTTTTCTATAGAAAAAATTTCGTTATTAAAGTTTTTCTATAGAAAAAGTTTCGTTATTAACGTTTTTCTATTTTGTTATTAAAGTTTTTCTATAGAAAAAATTTCGGTATTAAAGTTTTTCTATAGAAAAAATTTCGTTATTAAAGTTTTCTTATAGAAAAGATTTCGTTATTAAAGTTTTTCTATAGAAAAATTTCGTTATTACAGTTTTTCTATAGAAAAAAATTTCGTTATTTAAGTTCTTCTTTAGAAAAAGTTTCGTTATTAAAGCCTTTCTATAGAAAAAAATTCGTTATTAAAGTTTTTCTATAGAAAAAATTTAGTTATTAAAATTTTTCTATAGAAAAAATGTCGGTTTTAAAGTTTTTCTATAGAAAAGATTGCGTTATTAAGGTCTTTCTATAGAAAAAATTTCGGTTTTAAAGTTTTTTATAAAAAAATTTCGGTATTTAAGTTTTTTTTAAATTTTGTTTGTAGAGCCAATATTAAAGAAATTACTTGCGGAATGACAATCTCAATATACCTCCATTCTTTTTGATGGTGGGTATAAAAAAAGTATTTTTGTTTAAATAAATGATAACTTTAGTAATAAAACTTCAAAGACAAAGTCATATTTCCTAAAACTAGAATCGCACAAGAAATGCACTCAGGCCGAACATAAAAAGTGACTTTAAAATAAAAATAAAAATTACTTTTTAAATGTTTTATTTAATTCAAGCATGACAGAAATTGACAACCGAGTTTTCTTGAACTAAATGAAAATGGAAAATATTTTTTTCTTGTTCGCAATGCACGTGTTGCAAACTAGACGACGTAAATATGACGATGATGATGAAAATGTTAAGAAAATTATTACTTTTTCTAATAATAATTTTTATAGTTTTCAAATATTTTTATTACAATTTTTTTAACAACATAAACTTGTTTTTATTTGTTAATAGAGCGAGGAAATTTAAGACAAAACAACTTCTTCGTTATAAAGAAGTAAACAAAAAATTTTTCTTAAATTTTATTTCATAAGGCCAATAATTTAATAAAACTTTTAATTAAGGACATTATTTGGTCAATAAATTAAATAATCAATATACCAACAGTTTAAAGTTTAAATGTCATTTCACAAACACTAAATTATAGCAAACGCAAAAAATCTTGGTCCAAGTCTGAATGTCAAAAAATTTGCATATAAAAGGCGTAAACCTACATTTCGAAGTACATTGACTTTGAGCGTTTAAACAAACTGATTTATGTGTTAAAAAAAATTTTCAGTTTTTTGCATTTTAATTATTATACAGAGTTGTATATTTATAATTAATTTTAAAATTTTACATATTTTTTGTGTATATTTAATAATGGGATTGAGATAAATAAAGTTAAAATATTGTGAAAGCCAAGTTCACTTTCAACACCTCAATTATGGTAAAATTTTGCGAATTTTTAGTTTAAATATTAACCCAAACATTTCAATTTTGCAAAAATTGAGGTAAACGGCTCAAATAGTTACAAATTCGTGGCAAAGGTCAATATTAAAAATGAAGTCAAACTACAAAAAATTTGCATATTAAAATTGTATGTAAATATTTTTAAGAGTTAGAATCAAAGCTTTGTTTGACTGACTTTATTCTTCTTATGCTTCTGCCACTTTGCAAATTTCTATAAAATTTTTTTTTTCTGAAAAAAAGTTATAAAGAAAAATTTTTCTAAAAAAAATTCGATAGCAAAATTTTTCTAGAGATAAAATTTCAAAACAAAAATTTTTCTTAAGAAAATATTTTGATAGCAACATTTGTTTAAAGCAAAAATTTCGTTATGAACATTTTTTTAGAAAAAAAATTTCGAAAGGAAATTTTACTAAAGAAAAAATTTTGATAGGATAACTTTTTTTTAAGTAAAAAGGAAAATTTTTCTAAAGAAAAAATCTCGATAGGAAAATTTTTCTAGAGACAAAATTTCACAAGAAAAATTTTTCTAAAGAAAAAATTTTGATAGCAAAATTTTTCTAAAGCAAAAATTTAGTTAAGAAAAATTTTTTTAGAAAAAAAATTTCGAAAGAAAAAGTTTTCTAAAGAAAAAAATTACAACAGAAAATTTGTCTAAAGAAAAAATGTTGATAGGAAATTTTTTTTAAGTAAAAATTTTTATAAAAAAAATTTTTTATAAAAAAAAATTTTGTTAGGAAAATTTTTCTAAAGAAAAAATTAACGACAGAAAATTTGTCTAAAGAAAAAATGTTGATAGGAAATGTTTTTTAAGTAAAAATTTTTATAAAAAAATTTTTTCTAAAAAAAAATTTCGTTAGGAAAATTTTTCTAAAGAAAAAATTTCGCTAGGAAAATTTTTCTATAGAAAAGTAAATTTTTTCTATATAGAAAGAATATACAAGTAAATTTTTTTTCTTTATAGAACAAATTTACTAACAAATTTATTTCTATACAGAAAAATTTATTAATGACATTTTTTCTATATAGAATAAATTTTTCTAACGAAACTTTTTCTATAGAAACATTTTTCTGACGAAATTTTTTCTATATTTCACATTTTATATATAAATTTCGATAGTAAAGACTTTCAACACAAAAATTTCGATAGTAAAGTTTTGCTTTAGAAAAATTTTTCTATAGAAAAAATTTCTATACAAAATTTTTCTAACAAAAAAAAAATTTTCTAAAAAAACATTTTGATTGAAAATTTTTTCTAGAGACAAAATTTCAAAAGAAAAATTTTTCTAAAGAAAAAATTTTGATAGCAAAATTTTTCTAATGCAAAAAATTTCGAAAGGAAAAGTTTTCTAAAGAAATAATTTTGACAGAAAATTTTTCTAAAGAAAACATTTTTACAGGAAAATTTTTTTAAGAAAAAATTTCTATAAAAAAATTTTTCTAGAGAAAAAATTTCGAAAGGAACATTTTTCTTAAGAAAAAATCTCGCTAGGAAAATTTTTCTATAGAAAAGTAATTTTTTTCTAGAATATACCAGTGAAATTTTTTCTTTATAGAACAAATTTACTAACAAATTTTTTTTCTATGCAGAAAAATTTATTAACGAAATTTTTTCTATATAGAATACATTTCTCTAACTAAACTTGTTTGTAGAAACATTTTTTTTGACAAAATTTTTTCTATATAGAACAAATTTTTCTAACAAAATTTTTTCGAAAGAAAAATTTTTCTTACAAAATTTTTTATACAGAAAAATTTTTATAAAGAAATTTTTTAGAAAATAAAATTTTGTTAGAAAAATTTTGCTATAGAAAAATTTTTCTACAGAAAAAATTTCTCAAAAAAAAAATTTAGGAAAAAGTTTTCTAAAGAAAAAATTTCGATACAAAAATTTTTCTAAAGACAAAATTTAAAAACAAAAAAAAATTTAAGAAACAATTTTTATAGCAAAATATTTCTAAAGAAAAAATTTCTATAGGACTATTTTTCTAAAGCAAATTTTTTATTAGGAAAATTTTTCTAGAGAAAACATTTCGAAAGAAAAAGTTTCCTAAAGAAAAAATTTCAATAGAAAAATTTTTCTAAAGAAAAATTTTGATAGGAAAATACAATAGGAAATTTTTTTAAGAAAAAAATTCTATAGGAAAATTTTTCTAAAAAAATTCGTTAGTGAAATTTTTGTAGAAAAAAAATTTCGATAGGAATATTTTTCTAAAGCAAAAATTTCGTTAGCAAAATTTTTCTAGAATATAAAATTTCGAAAGGAGAAGTTTCTAAAGAAACAATTCCGATAGAAAAATTCTTCTAAAAATAAATTTTGATAGCAAAACCCGATATTAAAATTTTTGTAAAGAAAAAAGTTTGATAGCAAAATTTTTCTAAAGAAAAAATTTCGATAGGAATATGTTTCGAAAGCAAAAATTTCGTTAGGAAAATTTTTCTAAAGAAAAAATTTCGATAGCAAAATTTTTCTATAGAAAAGTAAATTTTTTCCACTCAAGAAATTTTTCCTATATAGAAAAAATTTTTCTATAGAAAAAATTTCTAAAAAAAAATTTTTGGAAAAATTTTTCTAAAGAAAAAATTTCGATACAAAAATTTTTCTAGGGACAAAATTTAAGAACAAAAAAAAGATTTTAAGAAAAAATTTTAATAGCAAAATATTTCTAAAGAAAAAATTTCGACGGGAATATTTTTCTAAAGCAAATTTTTCGTTAGGAAAATTTCTCTAGAGAAAAAATTTCGAAAGAAAAACTTTTCTAAAGAAAAAATTTCAATAGAAAAATTTTTCTAAAGAAAAAATTTTGATAGGAAAATACAATAGGAAATTTTGTTTTAAGAAAAAATTTCTATAGGAACATTTTTTTTTTTTAAAATTTGTTAGTGAAATTTTTGTAGAAAAAAATTTCGATATGAATATTTTTCTAAAGCAAAAATTTCATTAGGAAAATTTTTCCAGAAAATAAAATTTCAAAAGGAAAAGTTTTCTAAAGAAACAATTCCGATAGAAAAATTCTTCTAAAAATAAATTTTGACAGCAAAATCCGATATTAAAATTTTTCTAAAGAAAAAATTTTGATAGCAAAATTTTTCTAAAGAAAAAATTTCGACAGGAATATTTTTCGAAAGCAAAAATTTCGTTAGGAAAATTTTTCTAAAGAAAAAATTTCGATAGCAAAATTTTTCTATAGAAAAGTAAATTTTTTCTAAATTGACATACTCAAGAAATTTTTCCTATATAGAAAAAATTTCGTTAAAAATTTCCTAATGAAATTTTTTCTATATAGAAAAATTTGCTATTGAATTTACTAACGAAATTTTTTCTATAGAAAAATTTTTCTAACAAAATTTTTTCTATAGAAAAATTTTGATAGGAAAAGTTTTTCTAACGAAATTTTTTCTATAGAAAAATTTTTCTAACGAAACTTTTTCTATAGAAAAATTTTTCTAACGAAATTTTTTCTATAGAAAAATTTTTCTAACGAAATTTTTTCTATAGAAAAATTTTTCTAACGAAATTTTTTCTATAGAAAAATTTTTCTAACGAAATTTTTTCTATAGAAAAATTTTTCTAACGAAATTTTTTCTATAGAAAAATTTTTCTAACGAAATTTTTTCTATAGAAAAATTTTTCTAACGAAATTTTTTCTATAGAAAAATTTTTCTAACGAAATTTTTTCTATAGAAAAATTTTTCTAACGAAATTTTTTCTATAGAAAAATTTTTCTAACGAAATTTTTTCTATAGAAAAATTTTTCTAACGAAATTTTTTCTATAGAAAAATTTTTCTAACGAAATTTTTTCTATAGAAAAATTTTTCTAACGAAATTTTTTCTATAGAAAAATTTTTCTAACGAAATTTTTTCTATAGAAAAATTTTTCTAACGAAATTTTTTCTATAGAAAAATTTTTCTTACGAAATTTTTTCTATAGAAAAATTTTTCTAACGAAATTTTTTCTATAGAAAAATTTTTCTAACGAAATTTTTTCTATAGAAAAATTTTTCTAACGAAATTTTTTCTATAGAAAAATTTTTCTAACGAAATTTTTTCTATAGAAAAATTTTTCTAACGAAATTTTTTCTATAGAAAAATTTTTCTAACGAAATTTTTTCTATAGAAAACTTTTTCTAACGAAATTTTTTCTATAGAAAAATTTTTATAGAAAAATTCCTATCGAAATTCTTTCTACAGAAAAATTTTTCTATCGAAATTTTTTCTGGAGAAAAATATTTCTATCGAAATTTTTTCTATAAAAAAATTAACCTTCGAATCTAAATGAACTTGTTACATCTCAAAATCACTTCATTCTGTAGTTTTCCCAAGTCTGTATTTAATTAAATTTCTTGTTCATGCCTAAAAAAATTGTTAGTTGCCTCAAAAGAGTAATTACAAATTTTTCATCTAAAAAACAAGTTAAAATTAAAAATTTTGTTGAAACATGTAACGGATACTGTTTTTACAATGAGTTTATTTTACGTTAGCACCATGATACAACCTTCAAATTTGGTGCACCAAAATTTGTAAAAAAAAAATTAAATTAAATTTTGTTAAAATCATTTTGCAAATTATCTTTTATAAGAGAAAAAAAACAGTTTGCAATTTCAGAAACAAGATTAGACAAATTTTGGAGGCAGTGTCACGGATGACTAATAGAAAATTAACAATGATTTGCAATCGCTGTCAAGATTAATTGTTCTTTCAAGTTGTTAAAATTTTGAAAAATATTGATATTTAGTCTGTTTGATGATTATACTAATACCAATATTAATACTTTTTCTAGTATTATACTCACGCTAATAATGATCTTAATTTCCATATAGAAAAAATTTCTTTAGTAAATTTTTTCTATATAGAAAAAATTTCTTTAGTAAATTTTTTCTATATAGAAAAAATTTCTTTACTAAATTTTTTCTATATAGAAAAAATTTCTTTAGTAAATTTTTTCTATATCGAAAAAATTTCTTTATTAAATTTTTTCTATATAGAAAAAATTTCTTTAGTAAATTTTTTCTATATAGAAAAAATTTCTTTAGTAAATTTTTTCTATATAGAAAAAATTTCTTTAGTAAATTTTTTCTATATAGAAAAAATTTCTTTAGTAAATTTTTTCTATATAGAAAAAATTTCTTTAGTAAATTTTTTCTATATAGAAAAAATTTCTTTAGTAAATTTTTTCTATATAGAAAAAATTTCTTTAGTAAATTTTTTCTATATAGAAAAAATTTCTTTAGTAAATTTTTTCTATATAGAAAAAATTTCTTTAGTAAATTTTTTCTATATAGAAAAAATTTCTTTAGTAAATTTTTTCTATATAGAAAAAATTTATTTAGTAAATTTTTTCTATATAGAAAAAATTTCTTTAGTAAATTTTTTCTATATAGAAAAAATTTCTTTAGTAAATTTTTTCTATATAGAAAAAATTTCTTTAGTAAATTTTTTCTATATAGAAAAAATTTCTTTAGTAAATTTTTTCTATATAGAAAAAATTTCTTTAGTAAATTTTTTCTATATAGAAAAAATTTCTTTAGTAAATTTTTTCTATATAGAAAAAATTTCTTTAGTAAATTTTTTCTATATAGAAAAAATTTCTTTAGTAAATTTTTTCTATATAGAAAAAATTTCTTTAGTAAATTTTTTCTATATAGAAAAAATTTCTTTAGTAAATTTTTTCTATATAGAAAAAATTTCTTTAGTAAATTTTTTCTATATAGAAAAAATTTCTTTAGTAAATTTTTTCTATATAGAAAAAATTTCTTTAGTAAATTTTTTCTATATAGAAAAAATTTCTTTAGTAAATTTTTTCTATATAGAAAAAATTTCTTTAGTAAATTTTTTCTATATAGAAAAAATTTCTTTAGTAAATTTTTTCTATATAGAAAAAATTTCTTTAGTAAATTTTTTCTATATAGAAAAAATTTCTTTAGTAAATTTTTTCTATATAGAAAAAATTTCTTTAGTAAATTTTTTCTATATAGAAAAAATTTCTTTAGTAAATTTTTTCTATATAGAAAAAATTTCTTTAGTAAATTTTTTCTATATAGAAAAAATTTCTTTAGTAAATTTTTTCTATATAGAAAAAATTTCTTTAGTAAATTTTTTCTATATAGAAAAAATTTCTTTAGTAAATTTTTTCTATATAGAAAAAATTTCTTTAGTAAATTTTTTCTATATAGAAAAAATTTCTTTAGTAAATTTTTTCTATATAGAAAAAATTTCTTTAGTAAATTTTTTCTATATAGAAAAAATTTCTTTAGTAAATTTTTTCTATATAGAAAAAATTTCTTTAGTAAATTTTTTCTATATAGAAAACATTTCTTTAGTAAATTTTTTCTATATAGAAAAAATTTCTTTAGAAAATTTTTTCTATATAGAAAAAATTTCTTTAGTAAATTTTTTCTATATAGAAAAAATTTCTTTAGTAAATTTTTTCTATATAGAAAAAATTTCTTTAGTAAAGTTTTTCTATATAGAAAAAATTTCTTTAGTAAATTTTTTCTATATAGAAAAAATTTCTTTACTAAATTTTTTCTATATTGAAAAAATTTCTTTACTAAATTTTTTCTATATAGAAAAAATTTCTTTAGTAAATTTTTTCTATATAGAAAAAATTTCTTTAGTAAATTTTTTCTATATAGAAAAAATTCCTTTACTAATTTTTTTCTATATAGAAAAAATTTCTTTAGTAAATTTTTTCTATATTTACTAAAGAAATTTTTTCTATATAAAAAAAATTTCTTTAGTAAATTTGTTCTATATAAAAAAAATTTCTTTAGTAAATTTTTTCTATATAGAAAAAATTTCTTTAGTAAATTTTTTCTATATAGAAAAAATTTCTTTAGTAAATTTTTTCTATATAGAAAAAATTCCTTTACTAATTTTTTTCTATATAGAAAAAATTTCTTTAGTAAATTTTTTCTATATTTACTAAAGAAATTTTTTCTATATAAAAAAAATTTCTTTAGTAAATTTGTTCTATATAAAAAAAATTTCTTTAGTAAATTTTTTCTATATAGAAAAAATTTACTAAAGAAATTTTTTCTAATTTTTTTTTTATATTATCTTATTTTCTCTAACATTATGTTTTTTTTTTTTCTATTTACTTGCAGGTGAGTTTGTCTTTTTTAAAAAAACGCTTACAAAATAAAATTAGCCAATCGGTAAGTCTTTTCCAATGGATATTCGCAAACATGCCTCCACCTTCGGTCTTAACTGATTAATGACAATTTTCAAAATTTATTATTGAAATGTGTTTTATCGCTTTAATCTCTTGTTTTAAATCATTCGAAATTAACAATAAAATGTTGTCATTTATTTTTCTACAATTTGTAATTGTTGTTTCTTAAGTTGTTTGTTCATTTGTTTAAATGATTGTTAATTTGTGTATTAAATGATTATTTTAGCCAGACGCAAAGGCGTCATTTGAATAAAATACAAAACATTCAGAAAAATTTAGTAACAAAAAAAGTTTGTATGTGAGCAAATGTTATAAATTGGTAGACATGAACTCGTACTTGTACCTCAACATGAATATGAATGAACGGACGGATGGATGGATGAAAATATATACATATGATATTTGTGTGGTCGAATCTATATTATAGATATGTTTAATATTTGTACTTAAACTAAATGGAATACAAAAATTTTGCATAAAATTAAATGTAACAGAAAAATGCCTAGAATTTTTTTTTTTTAAATCAAAATATCTTAAATTAAGCAAAAAACTATATCATTTAAAGTTGTTTTGTGAAAAGTTGTAAAACTTAAATTTACTACATTTCAAACATTATTCATGATTTATAACCTGACATTGTTTTTGTGTTCACAATTTTAATAAAAATACAAATTTTGAAAACATTTATCTAAAAATTTGAGTTAAACTGTTCAACGCTGAACTCGTACCATTAACTTTTTTCCATAAAAATATTTTAGAAAAAACTGATTTTTTAGTGGTCAATGTCAGTCAATGTTTTTTACTTTTCTGTCTATTATAATCGTTTGTATGTATCAAGCGTGTACCTTTCAGGTGTAGCTGAATGTTAATGTAAAATAACAAATCAAAACACTCGTTAATTTATTTGTATAATTTTTTTTTTCTAATTTAGATTGTTAGACAAAAAGTAGTTTTACAAATTATTCATTAAGTTTTAGCTATCATTAGGGATTATCATTATATATAGAAAAAATTTACTAAAGAAATTTTTTCTATATAGAAAAAATTTACTAAAGAAATTTTTTCTATATAGAAAAAATTTACTAAGGAAATTTTTTCTATATAGAAAAAATTTACTACAGAAATTTTTTCTATATAGAAAAAATTTACTAAAGAAATTTTTTCTATATAGAAAAAATTTACTAAAGAAATTTTTTCTATATAGAAAAAATTTACTAAAGAAATTTTTTCTATATAGAAAAAATTTACTAAAGAAATTTTTTCTATATAGAAAAAATTTACTAAAGAAATTTTTTCTATATAGAAAAAATTTACTAAAGAAATTTTTTCTATATAGAAAAAATTTACTAAAGAAATTTTTTCTATATAGAAAATCTTTAGTAAATTTTTTTTTATAGAAAAAATTTCTTAGTAATTTTTTTCTATATAGAAAAAATTGCCTTAGTAAATTTTTTCTATATAGAAAAAAAATTTTTAGTAAATTTTATCTATATAGAAAAAATTTCTTTAGTAAATTTCTTCTACATAGAAAAAATAGACTAACCCAAAGACTAAGAAACAGACTAAGACATAGACAAAGACATAGATAGTAAATTTTTTGTATACATAGAAAAACATTTCTTTAGTAACGTTTTCTATATATAAAAAAATTAATTTTTTCTATATAGAAAAAAATTCTTTAGTAAATTTTTTCTATATTGAAAAAATACCTTTAGTAAAAAATTTCCTTAATAAATTTTTTGTATACACAGAAAAAATTTCTTTACTAACGTTTTCTATATAGAAAAAATTTATTGTTTTCTATATAGAAAAAATTTCTTTAGTAAATTTTTTCAATATAGAAAAAATTTCTTTAGTAAATTTTTTCTATATAGAAAAAATTTCTTTAGTAAATTTTTTCTATATAGAAAAAATTTCTTTAGTAAATTTTTTCTATATAGAAAAAATTTTTTTAGTAAATTTTTTCTATATAGAAAAAATTTCTTTATTAAATTTTTTCTATATAGAAAAAATTTCTTTATTAAATTTTTTCTATATAGAAAAAATTTCTTTAGTAAATTTTTTCTATATAGAAAAAATTTCTTTAGTAAATTTTTTCTATATAGAAAAAATTTCTTTAGTAAATTTTTTCTATATAGAAAAAATTTCTTTAGTAAATTTTTTCTATATAGAAAAAATTTCCTTAGTAAATTTTTTCTATATAGAAAAAATTTCCTTAGTAAATTTTTTCTATATAGAAAAAATTTCCTTAGTAAATTTTTTCTATATAGAAAAAATTTCCATAGTAAATTTTTTCTATATAGAAAAAATTTCCATAGTAAATTTTTTCTATGACATAAACTAAGATATAGACTAAGACATAGACTAAGACATAGGCTAAGACATAGACTAAGACATAGACTAAGACATAGACTAAGACATAGACTAAGACATAGACTAAGACATAGGCTAAGACATAGACTAAGACATAGACTAAGACATAGACTAAGACATAGACTAGGACATAGACTAAGACATAGACTAAGACATAGACTAAGACATAGACTAAGACATAGACTAAGACATAGACTAAGACATAGACTAAGACATAGACTAAGACATAGACTAAGACATACACTAAGACATAGACTCAGACATAGACTAAGACATAGACTAAGACATAGACTAAGACATAGACTAAGACATAGACTAAGACATAGACTAAGACATAGACTAAGACATAGACTAAGACATAGACTAAGACATAGACTAAGACATAGACTAAGACATAAACTAAGACATAGACTAAGACATAGACTAAGACATAGACTAAGACATAGACTAAGACATAGACTAAGACAAAGACTAAGACATAGACTAAGACATAGACTAAGACATAGACTAAGACATAGACTAAGACATAGACTAAGACATAGACTAAGACATAGACTAAGACATAGACTAAGACATAGACTAAGACATAGACTAAGACATAAACTAAGACATAGACTAAGACATAGACTAAGACATAGACTAAGACATAGACTAAGACATAGACTAAGACAAAGACTAAGACATAGACTAAGACATAGACTAAGACATAGACTAAGACATAGACTAAGACATAGACTAAGACATAGACTAAGACATAGACTAAGATATAGAATAAGACATTGACTAAGACATAACCTAAGACATAGACTAAAAAATAGACTAAGACATAGACTAAGATATAGACTAAGACATGGGAAAACTGACGTTAGTAAATTTTCTAGTATTAGTAAAAGAGAAAGGGAACTTAGCCATTATGTTATTAAATATATAACTTTTATCGATTCTTCATTTTTCCTGAAAACAATTATAACTCCCAGATGTTTCTAATTGTTTTTCATTGAACAGTTCAAAAATATTCATTATTTCATTTTAATCTCAATAAAATCTTAATGAATATTTTTATTAGTTTTCAATATTTTTGCATACTTTTGCCTCAATTTGTTTAACAATTTTATGATCAACATAAAATTTACTTAAATAAATTGCTTAAACATTTTGTGAATCATTGTCAATGTCAAATTGTTTAATATTTGTTAAGATTTTTCTCAATTTGTTTAAAATTCATTGAAATTTAAATTGCAAATAAATTCTCCTTTTGATTAGACAAATTAGTTTTGAAATTGAACAAATGTTTAGAAACAAGATATTTTTAATTAGATAAGACAAAAAAAACTTTTGGAAAATTTATGAGTAATTTATTTGCTATTTATTTTATTTTTTCTACAATATTATAGATAGCAATATATCAAAAACGGCTTTTTGCGAAAAAGAACTTTTTTATTGTAGAAAATGAATCTCTGGGATTATAAAAATAATGTTTGTCTTACAACTTTTTTGTTTCTAAATTCTGCTAAAAGATGGCGCTATTTTTAGGTTACATATGAAAATCGCATTTTTAATAATTAAAAGATACAAATTTGGTTTGACAATGTTCCGCGACTTTGTTCAGGAGTATTTGGTCTAACTTTTTTCTGAATGTACCAACATCGAAAAAGATCCAAATAATATGTATTTGATACATTTGTAAGAAACATGTCAATACCGCCACCTTGCGGCAATCTTTTGTAGCATTTTTAAAAACACAAAAATAGATGCTTTCAAAAACTTTCAAAAGAGATATCTGCGATGAAATTCAGACAAAAAATAAGAATTCTAGGGACAAAAGTAGTTAACAGTATTCCAATTCTGATACTTTTTTGAACGATTGTTTTAAAATTTTGTGTAAAATTTAGTCACTGTTTACAATATTAGAAGTAAAAATAATGTTTTTGTAATGAGAAAGGGTATGGCTTAAATTCCATATAAAAGTGAAAGTCTTTAACTTTTCTTTAACTTCAGCATCCATATGCAAAAATCTTGTTAGCCAGATTTCGCAGATTTCGCGAAATTGGTTAGTTTCTCAATATGTTAATTTGTTTTTTAAGTCCATTTCATTTTCCATCTCTACTTTTAAAAAATATAATCGCTGTAAATCGATGAGGTATTGAAAACATTTTTTTCGTCGGACTTTTTTTTGGTGGCAAGTTTCCATATTACTAAATATTTAATTTTTAGATTCCTAGAACACAAAATGATCAGAAGCCACTGTTGTCTTGTTACATTTTACGAATTTAAGAGGTTCAATGTAGGCTGTATACATACTTTAAGATGTAGAAGAAAATCAATGGTCGCGATTTAATCGCGTATTATTTTTGCTTCACTGTAGGCCTCAGGATATTTGTTCGTGAATTTGAGCAATATAGTTTTAAGTACCACATTGCTATCATACATCAATGTGTCTTTCGAAGGTGAACAAGTGAAAAATGACACAAATAGGCTTGCTTGTTTTTTAAATGGCACAAAAATGGCTAAATATTTTTCTCGAAAAATTTGCACACATATTAAGAACATGTTTATCTAAAATTTTGATATGGCGCTTCTCGATGCGTTTCTTAGTTAATGAGTTATAGGAAGACAAATATTAAAAATGCAGAATTTTTACCCTTTTTTCATTTTTTTTGATAGTTTTTCTCAATTTGTCGAAGAACCAAACATTTAATCGGGAAGCGCCATATCAAATTTTTAGATATCAATAGTAGCTATCTGTATGTAAAATTTGGTCTCAAAATCTTTATCCGCTTTTGTGCCATTTTAAATGCAAATTTTATACTTTTTTCACTCCTGCATTATCTTTTATATATATCTTTTCTCTAAGTGTACTGATGTTTTTTTTATGGTGATGAAATCTTTTACACTTATCTAACTATACAAATTTGAAAAAGTTTAATTTATGACCTATTAAGAAAGTTACAGCGCCAAATTTGCTTCTAGTTTAAAAGCCAAAATTATAGAAAACACCGTGTATTTCAGGAACCAAAATAGCTTGGGCCATTTTATGAAGCACGAAGGATAGCTGAATATGTGTCTGAAGAAATGTATATAAATTCATGTGATTATCTTGAAATTTAAAAACCTACTTTTTTTGATATATTGCTAATTATAGAATTTTAAAATATATTTGAAATTTGGGTTAATTTGTAAATGTTTAGAATAAAAATGCAATTAGTTTGGATTTATTAAAAAAATGTATTTGACGCCCATTATAACTTTAGAAACAGAATAAGCACGTAATTCAAAAAAAAATCTAGTAACTAAATAAATTACTAGAATAAATAATTCTAGTATTTTAAAAGAAACCAAGTGCTTCAAATACATTTTAATGATTAAGATCAAAACTGAAAAAAGTCATAATCCAAGAATGGTCTCTGCCTGCAAAAGGCGTTTTAAGGCAAAGACTTCTTTTGGGAATCAAAAGTATTTGAATGTAAAATCTCAAATCGTTTTGAGCTCAGCACCAATTATCGCAAAGCGGTCATTGTCCAAATAAGGAAACACTTGGTGTTTCTGAGCTCATGTTCGACTGACTAAAACAGATCTTAGGAACAAGAATAAATGATTTTAATTTAATGTGAATAATTGTACGAATGGGTGTTATTTTGTAGTTCTTATTATTTATGAGCTGAAAAAAAATTAATCTGAAAGTTGTAAAGACTTTTTAGTATGATGAAATATTATGGGATTTTTGACAATAAATACCATTAAAATTCAGTTTGGGAAAAAATTTATTTTGACTTAGAAAAATTTCGTTAGTAAATTTCCTCTATATGGAAAAAAGTTCTTTAGTTAATTTTTTCTAAATTTACTAAGGAAATTTTTTCTATATAAAAAACCTTTTCTAACGAGAAATTTCTTAAGTCAATTTTTTCTATATAGAAACAATTTCTTTAGTAATTTTTTTCTATATAGAAACAATTTCTTTAGTAAATTTTTTCTATATAGAAAAAAATTTTACAGTAAATTTTTTTTATATAAACAAAATTTGTTTATTAATTTTTCTCTATAGAAAATTTTCTTTACTAAATAGTTTTCTATATAGAAAAAATTTCTAAAGTAAATGTCTTTAGTAAAATTTTTTAGTTTTCATTCAAAATAAAAAGCAAACAGATCCATTAAACAATAACGCCTACAGACTTAAGTTTTTAATATACAAATTTTTTAAATTAAGTTAAATTTATTATATTATAAAAAATTGTGAAAATACTCGAACATATATTTATAGAAAACCTATTTAATATTAAAAGCTTTATTTATTAATTTGTTGGTATTCATAAATTTTAATAATATTTTTAATAGAGTTTTATTTTGATGCTATTTTAGTTAATTCTCGCTGCTATGTACATGTTATGTAAACAGTTTAAATAAAATAGTTTTTGGCGAACGAAGTAATTAAATGTGTTGAGGTTTTAATTGAAAACATAAATCAAAACCCATTTAAATCTTTTCATTAAATGGTTTTGATAAAAAAAAAATATTTTTTGTTCCTTGCTTTCTAGTCTGTGTTTTTGTTTATGTATTAGTCTTTAATATAGTCTATGTGTTAGTATGTGTCTGAATTATAGTCTATGTGTTAGTTTATGTCTTAGTCTTTATCTAAGTCAATGCCTTATTCTACGTCTTATTCTATGTCTATGTGATAGTCTGCGTCTTCGTTGAAGTCTATGTCTTAGTTTATGGTTTAGTCTATATTTTAATCAACGCCTTAGTCTTAGTGTATGTCTTAGTCTATGTCTTAGTTTATGTCTTAGTCTATGTCTTAGTCTATGTCTTAGTCTATGTCTTAGTCTATATCTTAGTCTATATCTTAGTCTATGTCTTAGCCTATGTCTTAGTCTATGTCTTAGTCTATATCTTAGTCTATGTCTAAGTCTATGTTTTAGTCTATGTCTTAGTCTATGTCTTAGTCTTTGTCTTAGTCTATGTCTTAGTCTATGTCTTAGTCTATGTCTTAGTCTATGTCTTAGTCTATGTCTTAGTCTGTGTCTTAGTCTATGTCTTAGTCTACGTCTTAGTCTACGTCTTAGTCTATGTCTTAGTCTATGTCTTAGTCTATGTCTTAGTCTTTGTCTTAGTCTATGTCTTAGTCTATGTCTTAGTCTATGTCTTAGTCTATGTCTTAGTCTATGTCTTAGTCTATGTCTTAGTCTATGTCTTAGTCTATGTCTTAGTCTGTGTCTTAGTCTATGTCTTAGTCTATGTCTTAGTCTATGTCTTAGTCTATATCTTAGTCTATGTCTTAGTCTATGACTTAGTCTATGTCTTAGTCTATGTCTTAGTCTATGTCTTAGTCTATGTCTTAGTCTATGTCTTAGTCTATGTCTTAGTCTATGTCTTAGTCTATGTCTTAGTCTATGTCTTAGTCTATGTCTTAGTCTATGGCTTAGTCTATGTCTTAGTCTATGTCTTAGTCTATGTCTTAGTCTATGTCTTAGTCTATGTCTTAGTCTATGTCTTAGTCTATGTCTTAGTCTATGTCTTAGTCTATGTCTTAGTCTATGTCTTAGTCTATGTCTTAGTCTATGTCTTAGTCTATGTCTTAGTCTATGTCTTAGTCTATGTCTTAGTCTATGTCTTAGTCTATGTCTTAGTCTATGTCTTAGTCTATGTCTTAGTCTATGTCTTAGTCTATGTCTTAGTCTATGTCTTAGTCTATGTCTTAGTCTATGTCTTAGTCTATGTCTTAGTCTATGTCTTAGTCTATGTCTTAGTCTATGTCTTAGTCTATGTCTTAGTCTATGTCTTAGTCTATGTCTTAGTCTATGTCTTAGTCTATGTCTTAGTCTATGTCTTAGTCTATGTCTTAGTCTATGTCTTAGTCTATGTCTTAGTCTATGTCTTAGTCTATGTCTTAGTCTATGTCTTAGTCTATGTCTTAGTCTATGTCTTAGTCTATGTCTTAGTCTATGTCTTAGTCTATGTCTTAGTCTATGTCTTAGTCTATGTCTTAGTCTATGTCTTAGTCTATGTCTTAGTCTATGTCTTAGTCTATGTCTTAGTCTATGTCTTAGTCTATGTCTTAGTCTATGTCTTAGTCTATGTCTTAGTCTATGTCTTAGTCTATGTCTTAGTCTATGTCTTAGTCTATGTCTTAGTCTATGTCTTAGTCTATGTCTTAGTCTATGTCTTAGTCTATGTCTTAGTCTATGTCTTAGTCTATGTCTTAGTCTATGTCTTAGTCTATGTCTTAGTCTATGTCTTAGTCTATGTCTTAGTCTATGTCTTAGTCTATGTCTTAGTCTATGTCTTAGTCTATGTCTTAGTCTATGTCTTAGTCTATGTCTTAGTCTATGTCTTAGTCTATGTCTTAGTCTATGTCTTAGTCTATGTCTTAGTCTATGTCTTAGTCTATGTCTTAGTCTATGTCTTAGTCTATGTCTTAGTCTATGTCTTAGTCTATGTCTTAGTCTATGTCTTAGTCTATGTCTTAGTCTATGTCTTAGTCTATGTCTTAGTCTATGTCTTAGTCTATGTCTTAGTCTATGTCTTAGTCTATGTCTTAGTCTATGTCTTAGTCTATGTCTTAGTCTATGTCTTAGTCTATGTCTTAGTCTATGTCTTAGTCTATGTCTTAGTCTATGTCTTAGTCTATGTCTTAGTCTATGTCTTAGTCTATGTCTTAGTCTATGTCTTAGTCTATGTCTTAGTCTATGTCTTAGTCTATGTCTTAGTCTATGTCTTAGTCTATGTCTTAGTCTATGTCTTAGTCTATGTCTTAGTCTATGTCTTAGTCTATGTCTTAGTCTATGTCTTAGTCTATGTCTTAGTCTATGTCTTAGTCTATGTCTTAGTCTATGTCTTAGTCTATGTCTTAGTCTATGTCTTAGTCTATGTCTTAGTCTATGTCTTAGTCTATGTCTTAGTCTATGTCTTAGTCTATGTCTTAGTCTATGTCTTAGTCTATGTCTTAGTCTATGTCTTAGTCTATGTCTTAGTCTATGTCTTAGTCTATGTCTTAGTCTATGTCTTAGTCTATGTCTTAGTCTATGTCTTAGTCTATGTCTTAGTCTATGTCTTAGTCTATGTCTTAGTCTATGTCTTAGTCTATGTCTTAGTCTATGTCTTAGTCTATGTCTTAGTCTATGTCTTAGTCTATGTCTTAGTCTATGTCTTAGTCTATGTCTTAGTCTATGTCTTAGTCTATGTCTTAGTCTATGTCTTAGTCTATGTCTTAGTCTATGTCTTAGTCTATGTCTTAGTCTATGTCTTAGTCTATGTCTTAGTCTATGTCTTAGTCTATGTCTTAGTCTATGTCTTAGTCTATGTCTTAGTCTATGTCTTAGTCTATGTCTTAGTCTATGTCTTAGTCTATGTCTTAGTCTATGTCTTAGTCTATGTCTTAGTCTATGTCTTAGTCTATGTCTTAGTCTATGTCTTAGTCTATGTCTTAGTCTATGTCTTAGTCTATGTCTTAGTCTATGTCTTAGTCTATGTCTTAGTCTATGTCTTAGTCTATGTCTTAGTCTATGTCTTAGTCTATGTCTTAGTCTATGTCTTAGTTTATATCATAGTCTATGTCTTAGTCTATGTCTTAGTCTATGTCTTAGTCTATGTCTTAGTCTATGTCTTAGTCTATGTCTTAGTCTATGTCTTAGTCTATGTCTTAGTCTATGTCTTAGTCTATGTCTTAGTCTATGTCTTAGTCTATGTCTTAGTCTATGTCTTAGTCTATGTCTTAGTCTATGTCTTAGTCTATGTCTTAGTCTATGTCTTAGTCTATGTCTTAGTCTATGTCTTAGTCTATGTCTTAGTCTATGTCTTAGTCTATGTCTTAGTCTATGTCTTAGTCTATGTCTAAGTCTATGTCTTAGTCTATGTCTTAGTCTATGTCTTAGTCTATGTCTTAGTCTATGTCTTCGTCTATGTCTTAGTCTATGTCTTGGTCTATGTCTTAGTCTATGTCTTAGTCTATGTTTTAGTCTATGTCTTAGTCTATGTCTAAGTCCATGTCTTAGTCTATGTCTTAGTCTATGTCTTAGTCTATGTCTTAGTCTATGTCTTAGTCTATGTCTTAGTCTATGTCTTAGTCTATGTCTTAGTCTATGTCTTAGTCTATGTCTTAGTCCATGTCTTAGTCCATGTCTTAGTCTATGTCTTAGTCTATGTCTTAGTCTATGTCTTAGTCTATTTCTTAGTCTATGTCTAAGTCTATGTCTTAGTCTATGTCTTAGTCTATGTCTCAGTCTATGTCTTAGTCTATGTCTTAGTCTATGTCTCAGTCTATGTCTTAGTCTATGTCTATTTCTATGTCTTAGTCTATGTCTTAGTCAATGTCTTAGTCTATGTCTTAGTCTATGTCTTAGTCTATGTCTTAGTCTATGTCTTAGTCTATGTCTTAGTCTATGTCTTAGTCTATGTCTTAGTCTATTTCTTAGTCTATTTCTTAGTCTATGTCTTAGTCTATGTCTTAGTCTATGTCTTAGTCTATGTCTCAGTCTATGTCTTAGTCTATGTCTTAGTCTATGTCTTAGTCTATGTCTTAGTCTATGTCTTAGTCTATGTCTTAGTCTATGTCTTAGTCTATGTCTTAGTCTATGTCTTAGTCTATGTCTTAGTCTATGTCTTAGTCTATGTCTTAGTCTATGTCTTAGTCTATGTCTTAGTCTATGTCTTAGTCTATGTCTTAGTCTATGTCTTAGTCTATGTCTTAGTCTATGTCTTAGTCTATGTCTTAGTCTATGTCTTAGTCTATGTCTTAGTCTATGTCTTAGTCTATGTCTTAGTCTATGTCTTAGTCTATGTCTTAGTCTATATCTTAGTCTATGTCTTAGTCTATGTCTTAGTCTATGTCTTAGTCTATGTCTTAGTCTATGTCTTAGTCTATGTCTTAGTCTATGTCTTAGTCTATGTCTTAGTCTATGTCTTAGTCTATGTCTTAGTCTATGTCTTAGTCTATGTCTTAGTCTATGTCTTAGTCTATGTCTTAGTCTATGTCTTAGACTATGTCTTAGTCTATGTCTTAGTCTATGTCTTAGTCTATGTCATAGTCTATGTCTTATTCTATCTTTGTCTATGACTTAGTCTAAGTCCTAGTCTATGTCGTAATACATGTCTTAGTATATGTCCAAGTCTATGTCTTAGTCTATGTATTAGTTTATATCTTAGTCTATATCTTAGTAAATTTCTTAGTCTATATCTCAATCTAAAACTTAGTCTATATCTTAGCCTATGTCAAAGTCTATTTCTGTTCTCTGTCATGGTTTTGTCATTATAAAAATTACAATCTTATGACTTCTTAATCAAATTCTCATTAATTTTTAATATATTCTCAGAATAATTAATCAATTTGATAAAAATTTCATTTGTAGATTTTAGCTTCCCACACTGTTAATTAAAAAAACAGAATCTGGCAATGCTGGGCAAGAATCGTGTCATTAACTTCCTTTAAAATACACTTAAATATTTTATATTATTAATATTTACCAACAAAACTTCAACTCCTGAGAATCGTCTCAATGTATGAATTAAAACGAAAGACTTAAGAAACGAACGTGATTATCATTACCCAACCGACAAACAAAAATTATGTCATTTTAAGAAAACTTTAAAAATTTGTTTAATCTAAAAATAATATTCATTGAGAAAATTATATTTAAGAAAATAATATTGCAGAAATATTTATATTTAATAGAAATTAATCACGATACTCTGATAGAAAACAAACTTAATTTATTAAATAAACAATAAATAATTTATTTCTTTATCGTTAAATTAACTTTTTTTGAAAAAAAAACTCAAAATTAAATAAATAAAACGTGATTGTTGTCAACGTTGTCACAGTAATTATGTTTTTTTAAATAAATTAAAAAATAATGATAACCATTGCCTCGTTTAAATGAAAACTTTGTTCTTTGTATTTTGTATGCAACAAAAAAATCTCAAGTTCTAAAATGTAGATTTATTTAAGATTTCATAATTTATTTAATCATAATTGAAAATAATTAAATTGAAATTGTTTTTTGTTTTTCAAAATTTCAACATTAGTAAGTAGATAAATTAATAAAAAACATAAAAAATAATTTCATAGTAATGATGATGACTGTGATCAAAACTAAGTCAATGTCGGGGTTTAAGACTTTTTGTGTTTTTTATTTCAAGAATTTTTTGTTATTCTATTAAAGACTTAAGAAAATTTTTAGTTTTTTATATTAGGAACTAGTCATGGTTTATTGTAATTCCTTGAGAATTGTATTATAACTCAAGTTAATTGAAAATTTGTGGTAGAGAAGCGGAAAACAATGGTATTTTTTTTATTTAAAATAGTTCGAGACATAGAACTGAAAATGCTAAGACTAGAGTACTACAAAGGCTAAAAGATGTGGACTAAGTTCGGAATAGGACATTAACTCCTAAGATGGTTATCGATATACATGTACATTAGGGCGTCTCAAAAAAATAAAGTTCACCGTACACCATCGAATATAGAGCATTGCTATAAGACAGCTGTAAAAAAAATTTCTTAATTTTTTTCGCCGCACATTGGGGTCGCCAAAACACATTTTTCGTTATATTTTCGCCATTTGCAGTCGGATCTTAAAGTGTGATATATCGATGTTTTTGTCTCAAGGAGGATAATATTTTGCTTTATAGTCATTATTCTCAGGCATCCGGTTCTAGTATTTATCTATCAGACCTCTGTTCCTACCACCCTAATGTACCACCCTAATATCAGAAAATTAAAGCTGTTAAAAATTCGTTAAACTTTTACTAAGAAAGTTTTTCGATTTTTCAAACCGATCTATTAAAAACAAGGAATTTCTTATTTTGCCGCACATAGGGATCTCCAAAATAAATGTTTCGCTATATCTTTGCCATTTTCAATCGGATCTTAAAGTGTAATATATCGATATTATAATAACCCCAAGCGCAAAAAGTTATATGTTAAGTCCGACCAGCCAAGCAGCAGAAGCGAAAATTTATGATGGGATCAGATGGGTATTTTTACCCTTCACCACCATAGGTGGAAAGGGTATTATAAGTTTGTGCTGATGTATATAACGCATAGAAATATTTGTCTTAGACCCAACTTTTAATATACCAATAGACTTAGAATCACTTTTTGAGTCGATTTAGCGATGTCCGTCCGTCCATCTGGCTGGACCCCCATGTAAACCTTGTAGTCAAACTACAGGTCAAAATTCTCAAGATAATTTAATAAAATTTGGCACAGATCAGTTTTTTGATACTAGGCTATTGAAATTCGTCAAAATCGGTCCATTATTTATGGTACCTCCTATAGGTCCCACTTCCCGGAATTGATATATTGGCCACAAATACTAATATTTTTCCATGAAATTTTAAACAAATACTGCTTATGTAAATTTAAATCATTGTACCAAATTTTGTTCAAATCGGTCCACATTTGACCATAGCTCCCATACAAACTCTTCTTTAAAAAAGCACTAAATGAGACAAAAATCACTAAAACGATTGTAAATCTAAAGATAATGGAAATTTCAAGCTTATTTTTTGCACACATAATTTTTGTAACAACTGTAATCAATTTGCCAAATTTCGAAATAATCGGTAAACATTTGACCCTAGCTCTCATATAAGTCCAAATGACGAAAACGGCTTAGATATATAAGTTTTGAGAATATGTTTATATGAGGGAAAATAATACCTTTGACCTTAGTGGTGAAGGGTATCGTATGGTCAGGCTTGACCGACTATAGCACTTAGAAAAATTTTTCTGAAGAAAAATTTTCTAAAGAAAAATTTTTTGAAAACAAATTTTCTACAGAAAAATTTTTGATTAAACATTTTTTAATAAAAAAAAATTTTCTATAAAAAAATTTCTGATAAAAAAAAATTAAAAAATTTTTGGTAAACAAATTTTCCATAGAATAACTTTTTAAAAACAATTTTCTATAGGAAAATTATTGATAAAAAAATTTTCTATATTTTCTACAAAAAATTTTTCTATAAAAATTTTTGATAAAAAAATTTTGTTGGACACAATAATAATTCGAATTTATTTTGTGCCTCTAAATAAAATATAAAATGTGTGGTTTTCGCTTTGTCTAGAATTAGAGATAATCCTGCTGATGAGATGGCTTAACCAACCATCGAAACGCGTCGAGGAAAGGTTTCCCCACCAACATTTTTTGGTTTTATCAAACTATTTATTAGTGTTTAATGCTGTATGAAATATGACCAAGCACCCTGTTTTTTAGTAACGGTCCTACAATAATGTCATCATTATTTATTATTAATTTTCTCATTTTTTCCTTATTCTTATTTTAAAATCTACAGCTTGATTTGCCTTTACATATTACTTTCAAGTCACTCTAGTTTGAACTGTTAAGCTAAAAGCATAAATGTGACCCAACAAAAAAGTGAACAAACATTGTAAAACATAAAAGTGAAAAAGAACAAAAATTGAATTATTAAAAAGAAAAAACATAAAATTAAACAAATAAGAAAAAACATACAATTAAACAAATAATAAAAACATAAAATTTGTAAACTTGAATATTTAAATAAAAAACAAAATCAAATACAAAAAAAAAAACAATAAAAGAATTTTTATTAAAAAAGGAACCAAAAATAAAATACAGTCCACAGACTCTAACAATAAACAATTAGAATAATAAATAATTGAAATAAATTGGGATCTTAGTACAATACACTACAGTAAAACTTTAAAAAAAATTTTCTATAGAAATTTTTTTTTTTAAATTTCTACAGAAAAATTTTTTGATAGAAATATTTTCCATAGAAAAATTTTTTATATAAAAATTTTTGAAAAAAAAAATTTCTATAGAAAAATTTTTGATAAAATTTTCTATAGAAAAATTTTTGATAAAAAAATTTTCTATAGAAAAATTTTTGATAAAAAAATTTTCTATAGAAAAATTTTTGATAAAATTTTCTATAGAAAAATTTTTGATAAAAAAATTTTCTATAGAAAAATTTTTGATAAAAAAAATTTCTATAGAAAAATTTTTGATAAAAAAATTTTCTATAGAAAAATTTTTGATAATAAAATTTTCTATAGAAAAATTTTTGATAAAAAAATTTTTGATTTTCCATAGAAAAATTTTTGGTAAAAAAATTTTCTATAGAAAAATTTTTGATAATAAACTTTTCTATAGAAAATATTTTTTAAAAAAATTTTCTACAGAAAAATTTTCCATAGCAAAATTTTCTATAGAAAAATTTTTGATAAAAAAAATTTCAATAGAAAAATTTTTGATTTTCCATAGAAAAATTTTTGATAAAAAATTTTTGATAAAAAATTTTCTATAGAAAAATTTTTGATAACAAAATTTTCTATAGAAAAATTTTTGATAAAAAAATTTTTTATAGAAAAATTTTTGATTAAAGAATTTTCCATAGAAAAATTTTTGAAAAAAAAATTTCTATAGAAAAATTTTTGATAAAAAAATTTTCTATAGAAAAATTTTTGATAAAAAAATTTTTTATAGAAAAATTTTTGATAAAAGAATTTTCCATAGAAAAATTTTTGATAAAAAAATTTTCTATAAAAAATTTTTGATAAAAAAAAATTTCTATAGAAAAATTTTTGATAAAAAAATTTTCTATAGAAAAATTTTTGATAAAAAAATTTTCTATAGAAAAATTTTTGATAAAAAAATTTTCTATAGAAAAATTTTTGATAAAAAAATTTTCTATAGAAAAATTTTTGATAAAAACATTTTCTATAGAAAAATTTTTGATAAAAAAATTTTCTATAGAAAAATTTTTGATAAAAAAATTTTTGATTTTCCATAGAAACATTTTTGGTAAAAAAATTTTCTATAGAAAAATTTTTGATAATAAAATTTTCTATAGAAAATATTTTTTAAAAAAATTTTTTACAGAAAAATTTTCCATAGCAAAATTTTCCACAGAAAAATTTTTGATAAAAAAAATTTACTATAGAAAAATTTTTGATATAAAAATTTTCTATAGAAAAATTTTTGATAAAAAAATTTTCTATAGAAAAATTTTTGATTTTCCATAGAAAAATTTTTGGTAAAAAAATTTTCTATAGAAAAATTTTTGATAATAAAATTTTCTATAGAAAATATTTTTTAAAAAAATTTTCTACAGAAAAATTTTCCATAGCAAAATTTTCTATAGAAAAATTTTTGATAAAAAAATTTTCTATAGAAAAATTTTTGATAAAAAAAAATTTCAATAGAAAAATTTTTGATTTTCCATAGAAAAATTTTTGATAAAAAATTTTCAATAGAAAAATTTTTGATAACAAAATTTTCTATAGAAAAATTTTTGATAACAAAATTTTCTATAGAAAAATTTTTGATAAAAAAATTTTTTATAGAAAAATTTTTGATAAAAGAATTTTCCATAGAAAAATTTTTGATAAAAAAATTTTCTATAGAAAAATTTTTGATAAAAAAAAATTTCTATAGAAAAATTTTTGATAAAAAAATTTTCTATAGAAAAATTCTTGATAAAAAAATTTTGTATAGAAAAATTTTTGATATGAAAATTTTCTATAGAAAAATTTTTGATAAAAAAATTTTCTATAGAAAAATTTTTGATAAAAACATTTTCTATAGAAAAATTTTTGATAAAAAAATTTTCTATAGAAAAATTTTTGATAAAAAAATTTTCTATAGAAAAATTTTTGATAAAAAAATTTTCTATAGAAAAATTTTTGATAAAAAAATTTTCTATAGAAAAATTTTTGATAAAAAAATTTTCCGTAGAAAAATTTTTGATAAAAAAATTTTCTATAGAAAAATTTTTCATAAAAATTGTTTTTTTTTTTTAATTTTCTGCAGTAAAATTTTCCATAGCAAAATTTTCTATACAAAAATTTTTGATAAAAAAATTTTCTATAGAAAAATTTTTGATAAAAAAAATTTTTTAAAGAAAAATTTTTGATGAAAAAATTTTCTATAAAAAATTTTTTTAAAAAAATTTTCTACAGAAAAATTTTCCATAGAAAAATTTTTGATAAAAAAAATTTTCTATAGAAAAATTCTTGATAAAAAAATTTTCTATAGAAAAATTTTTTCTATAGAAAATTTTTTTAAAAAATTTTCTACAGAAAAATTTTACATAGAAAAATTTTCTATAGAAAAATTTTCTATAGAAAAATTTTTGATAAAAAAATTTTCTATATGAAAATTTTTGATAAAAAAATTTTCTATAAAAAATTTTTTTAAAAAGATTTTCTACAGAAAAATTTTCCATAGAAAAATTTTTGATAAAAAATTTTTCCATAGAAAAATTTTTGATAAAAAATTTTTCTATATGAAAATTTTTGATAAAAAATTTTTCTATAGAAAAATTTTCCATAGAAAAATTTTGTATAGAAAAATTTTTGATAAAAAATTTTTCTATAAGAAAATTTTTGATAAAAAAAATTTTCTATAGAAAAATAAAGATATTTAAAAATTAGAAGAAAATGTTATTCTAAAAACGAAAAAATCAGGTCCAAGGGAGCTCCCCAATGGGTTAAACGATTTCAACCAATTTTTTATGTTTCTTTTCTATATAAGCCTGAACATTTATACAAAATTTTATCATTTCTTCGATTTCTTGCTAATCGATGTATGAGCAAATAACACTGTGAGTTCCACTGCATGCTCTGTGTTCACTCTATCTGATGTCCCTATTATATGTACGACATTTATCCGAATGAAAGTGAAATACAACTCTCATGTTTACGAAGATGCTCAAAGTTTATTTTGAGTCTTCTTGACAGCGCACAGGAAAGGGCGAAGGTGCATATTTGTGACAGTAGGGTATCGAACTCTATTGACTCACTGGAGCAGAAGAGATCAAGAATATTTGAAACTTGAGCTTTTCTTCTAGGGCTCATCTATTTGTAATCGAATGGCCGGTAGATCGAATAAATTTCTTGCAGAAGATTTCCGTTCCATATATAAAGAAGGGAAGTTTAAATCTAATGTCCACAAACACTACTCCCTCTATCATTCTTTTTAAAAATTATTTTCCACGTCCTAACACAAAACATTATTCACTTTAAATTTGCAAAATATTAGCGCCATCTATGTGTCAGGCTATGACTTTTTAACCCATTTGGCCGAAAAAAGCTAGTTTTTCTTGATGCCGTAGTATTACAATAGACTTCACATTCATTTAACCCTTATCGCATCTATGTTATGCACTAAGAAATAAGCCTATATTAACACGATGACATAATTCTATAAAATATGTGCAATAGGGTGACAGGAAAATTTTTTTCTTTGATTTCAAATATTTTTCTAAGGAATATTGTGACACTAGGTCTAAAAGTTTAGATCTGAAAATATGAGCCAAATCGGACAATGTTCTATGGGCGCGCATCAGGTCCAAAATTTAAGAGCCCATTTGTATGGGGAGAAATGGGTTATTTTTTTGTTTTTGCGAAATTAAAACTAAATAATTTTTACAAGAAAATAATATAATATTAAAGAGAACTAACACAGCTTTATTTCAAATGGTGAAAGATGAAAATCCATGAGGTAGTTAAAAAGTTATTGCAGTTTTCTCCCAAATATTCGTGTCCTTGAAAATGCGCCTAAGGATATGCACCGAAAATTGTATGTTGCAAATAAATAAATTCCAAAGTTAGACATGATTTATCATTTAATGGCTTGTTACTAGTAAATAGTTCAGTTTTGTTTAAATATAATCAAATTTACTTAACTTTTTTCATGTTGGAAAATGGTACATTTTTCTCAGGTCGGTTTTAAAAATTATTTTTTAATTTTTTGAAAATTTTGTTCAACAAATATTACAAATTTAGAATTTGCTCTCCAGTGTGTTAAAACAGACAAATGGGAAAATAAACCAAAAAAAAATTAGGTCAATATCTTGAACAGTTTCGCCGTACCTGCGATTACAAATTGAAGAATTTCGCGAAAATTATAATTTTTGGGCCAAATAATAGTAGACGCTCAGTAAATTTTACTTGTATTAAATTTTAACAAAAGTTTATAAAAAACCTATGCTGAAAGGTTTTTTAATATTGGACGAGATTAACCCTTTCTTCACCGGGGTCAAATGTCAAAATTTTGATTTTTTTTTTTAATTTTCATAGCGAGATTACGAAATTGGGCTCTTAAACTTTGGAACCGATGTGCGCCAAAAAACGTTGTCCGATTTGGCTCAAATTTTCAGATCTAAATTTTTAGACCAAGTGTCACAATATTGCGTAGAAAAAGTTATAAAATTCGAAAAATTATTTTCCTTCATACAAAAAATTGTCACCCTAATGTGCAAGATTTAAAAGATTTATAAAAACTAATCTTTTTATAAGATCAAATTTATGTTTTTTTTAATAATTTGAAATTGATTCCTTATTTAACACACAATATAACTTATATTCGAAAAAAGTCATAATTCATAAAATATTTTCTTATCTAAAAAAAAAAGAAAAGCTCACCAGAAAATTACTTAACATTTGTTTGTATATTTTATATGTGAAAAAGTATTGTTAGAGTAAGTGATGCGGAAAGACAGACATTTATAGAGACTATACGAGTTACGAATATAGTGAATATAATTTTTTTATAAAAAAAATATGGTATTAAAATAAATACATAAATATACATATTTTTCCTTACTTTTATTAGATAACAATAGAAGGTGGTGAGGCCACAACTCCCTAACAACTTATGCGATCATTGCTCATACTTACATTAAAAACCCCAATTTAAGCCATTCCACAGAAAAATAAAAGCAAAATTATAAACTTAACTTAAAACAAACAAAAAAATTCCACTAAAAATGAAATGAACCAAAAAAAATAATAATGGTTATAAAAAATTTGGAAAAACAATATCTTAACTTAATATGCGTGTTAAACAGTTTCTTAAGCCATTAGACATATGGATAGACAGACAGACAGACAGATACATTTGGTACAAGTACTAAAATTCATGCAACATTTTTAGTTAATGTTAAAAAGTTACCACAATGAACTTTATTTGGCTTATTTTCTTGCTAACTCTTCCAACCATGTATATGGTCTGATCTTACATGAAATAACTAAAATCGCAGTTGGAAAAACTGCTGGCCCATCTGTGTCCTGCTGTTTTGTTGCGCACTGTGAAATTTATCACTTTCATGTGTCATTTTGTTGAATGTTGTCTTGTTATTGCAGTTATATCTCTGTATGCATAAACCTAATATACTTAGATACTTAAGACTTTTGGTTAAATTGTATTTTATTAGAGAGAAAAGGTATTTCCGTATTAGGATGAAAAATATTCTGACATACTTAGTTTTATTAGTTAGATCAGACGAAAGAGGTTGTTGAAATTTTTCGATAGAAAAATTTTTATATCTTCCATAAAAAAATAGATCAATTTTCGGTAAAAAATTTATCTTTAGAAAACATTTTCGATAAAAAAATTTTCTATAGAAAAATTTTCGATCAAAAATTTTTGATAAAAAATATTTTTTATTTTTTTCTATAGAAACATTTTTTTATTGAAAATTTTCGTATAGAAACATTTTTTTATCAAAAATTTTCGACACAAAAATTTTATCGAAAATTTTTCTATAGAAAAATTTTCGATAGAAAAATTTTTCTACAGAAAAATTTTCGATAGAAAAATTTTTCTATAGAAAAATTTTCGATAGAAAAATTTTTCTATAGAAAAATTTTCGATAGAAAAATTTTTCTATAGAAAAATTTTCGATAAAAAAATTTTCGAAAAAAAAAATTTCGATGAAAAAATTTTTCTATAGAAAAATTTTCGATAAAAAAATTTTTCTATAGAAAAATTTTCGTGAAAAAAATTTTTCTATAGAAACATTTTTGTTAATAAAATTTTTCTATAGAAAAATTTTCGTTAAAAAAATGTTTCTATAGAAAAATTTTTGATAAAAAAATTTTGCTAAAGAAAAATTTTTGATAAAAAAATTTTTCTATAGAAAAATTTTCGATAAAAAAATTTTTCGATAGAAAAATTTTCGATATAAAAAAATTGTTCTATAGAATTTTTTTTTTCGAAAATTTTTTTATCGAAAATGTTTCTATAGAAAAATTTTCGATGGAAAAATTTTTCTATAAAAAAATTTTCGATGGAAAAATTTTTCTATAGAAAAATTTTTGATAGAAAAATTTTTCTATAGAAAAATTTTTGATAGAAAAATTTTTCTATAGAAAAATTTTCGATAGAAAAATTTTTCTGTAGAAAAATTTTTAATAGACAAATTTTTCTGTAGAAAAATTTTCGTTAAAAAAATTTTTTCATAGAAAAATTTTCGATAAAAAAATTTTTCTATAGAAAAATTTTCGATAAAAAAATTTTCGAAAAAAAAAAATCGATAAAAAAATTTTTCTATAGAAAAATTTTCGATAAAAAAATTAAAAAAAAAATTTTTTCTATAGAAAAATTTTCGATAAAAAAACTTTTCGCAAAAAAAATCTCGATAAAAAAATTTTTCTATAGAAAAATTTTCGATAAAAAAATTTTCGAAAAAAAAAAAATTTATAGAAAAATTTTCGTTAAAAAAAATTTTTCTATAGAAAAATTTTCGTTAAAAAAAATTTTTCTATAGAAAAATTTTCGTTAAAAAAAATTTTTCTATAGAAAAATTTTCGTTAAAAAAAATTTTTCTATAGAAAAATTTTCGTTAAAAAAAATTTTTCTATAGCAAAATTTTCGTTAAAAAAAATTTTTCTATAGAAAAATTTTCGTTAAAAAAAATTTTTCTATAGAAAAATTTTCGTTAAAAAAAAAATTTCTATAGAAAAATTTTCGTTAAAAAAAAATTTCTATAGAAAAATTTTCGATATAAAAATTTTTCTATAGAAAAACTTTCGTTAAAAAAATTTTTCTATAGAAAAATTTTCGTTAAAAAAATTTTTCTATAGAAAAATTTTCGTTAAAAAAATTTTTCTATAGAAAAATTTTCGTTAAAAAAATTTTTCTATAGAAAAATTTTCGTTAAAAAAATTTTTCTATAGAAAAATTTTCGTTAAAAAAATGTTTCTATAGAAAAATTTTTGATAAAAAAATTTTGCTATGGAAAAATTTTTGATAAAAAAATTTTTCTATAGAAAAATTTTCGATAATAAAATTTTTCGATAGAAAAATTTTCGATATAAAAAAATTGTTCTATAGAAATTTTTTTTTCGAAAATTTTCAATGGAAAAATTTTTCTATAGAAAAATTTTCGATGGAAAAATTTTTCTATAGAAAAATTTTTGATAGAAAAGTTTTCTATAGAAAAATTTTCGATAGAAAAATTTTTCTGTAGAAAAATTTTTAATAGACAAATTTTTCTGTAGAGAAATTTTCGTTAAAAAAATTTTTCTATAGAAAATTTTCGATAAAAAAATTTTTCTATAGAAAAATTTTCGATAAAAAAATTTTCGATAAAAAAAATTTCGATAAAAAAATTTTTCTATAGAAAAATTTTCGATAAAAAAAATTTTCGAAAAAAAAATTTTCTATAGAAAAATTTTCGATAAAAAAATTTTCTAAAAAAAAAATCTCGATAAAAAAATTTTTCTATAGAAAAATTTTCGATAAAAAAATTTTCGAAAAAAAAAATTTTCTATAGAAAAATTTTTTTATAAAAAATTTTCTACAGAAAAATTTTCGATAAAAAAATTTTTCTATAGAAAAATTTTCAAAATAAAAATTTTTCTATAGAAAAATTTTTGTTAAAAAAATTTTTCTATAGAAAAATTTTCGTTAAAAAAATTTTTCTATAGAAAAATTTTCGTTAAAAAAATTTTTCTATAGAAAAATTTTCGTTAAAAAAATTTTTCTATAGAAAAATTTTCGTTAAAAAAAATTTTTCTATAGAAAAAATTTCGTTAAAAAAATTTTTCTATAGAAAAATTTTCGTTAAAAAAATTTTTCTATAGAAAAATTTTCGTTAAAAAAATTTTTCTATAGAAAAATTTTCGTTAAAAAAATTTTTCTATAGAAAAATTTTCGTTAAAAAAATTTTTCTATAGAAAAATTTTCGTTAAAAAATTTTTTCTATAGAAAAATTTTCTATAAAAAAATTTCTACAGAAAAATTTTTCTATTAAAAATTTTCTAAAGAAAAATTTTCTATAGAAAAATTTTCTATAAAAAATTTTCTGCATAAAAATTTTTCTATAAAAAATTTTCTACAGAAAAATTTTTCTATAAAAAATTTTCTACAGAAAAATTTTTCTATAAAAAATTTTCTACAGAAAAATTTTTCTATAAAAAATTTTCTACAGAAAAATTTTTCTATAAAAATTTTTCTACAGAAAAATTTTCGATATAAACATTTTCGATAGGAGAAATTTTCTATAGAAAATTTTCTACAGAAAACTTTTAGGTCAAAAAATGTTTCTATTGACAGATAAAAAATTTTTCCATAGAAAAATTTTCGATAAAAAATTTTTTCATAGAAAAATTTTTGATACAAAAGTTTTCTATAGAAAAATTTTCGATAAAAAATTTTTGGTACAAAAATTGTTCTATAAAAAAATGTTTCTATAAAAAAATTTTTCTCTAAAAAAATTTACTATAAAAATTTTTTTTCATAGAAAAATTTTCTATAAAATTTTTTTTTATAGAATAGGTTTCGATAAAAAAATTTTCTATAGAAAAATTTTCGATAAAAAACTTTTCTATATAAAAAAAAATGTTCAATAAAAAAATTTTCGATAAACAATTTTTCTTTAGAAAAGTTTTCGGTAAAAAAATTTTATAAATAATGTTTCGATAAAAAAAATGTTTCTGTAGAAAAACTTTCGATAAAAAATTTTTTGTATTGAATATTTTACTATAGAAAAATTTTTTATCGAATTTTTTTGTCTATATAAAAAATTTTGAAAAAATAGAAAAAGTTTCGATAAAAAAAATGTTAAAGAGAAAAATTTTCGATTAAAAAAATTTTTCTATGGAAAATTTTTCCAAAAAAAAATTCTATAGAAAAATTTTCGATAAAAAGATTTTTCTATAGAAAAGTTTTCGATAAAAAATGTTTCTTTAGAAAAATTTTCTATAAAAGAATGTTTTTCATTGAATATTTTTCTATAAAATTTTTTTTATCGAATTTTTTTTTCTATAGAAATATTTTCGATAAAAAAAAAATTGCTATAGAAACACATTCGATAAAAAAAAATTTTCTAAACATAAGTTTTTTATAGAAAATTTAGAAAAAAAAATAGAAAAAGTTTCGTTAAAAATATTTTTTTATAGAGAAATTTTCAATAAAAATATTTTTCTAAAGAAAAATTTTCGATAAAAATATATTTCTATAGGAAAATTTTCGATAAAAATATATTTATACAGAAAAATTTTCGATAAAAATTTTTGGATAAAAACATTTTCGATAACAAATTTTTCTATATAGAAAAATTTTCGATTAAAATATATTTCTATAGGAAAATTTTCAATACAAATATATTTCTATAAAAAAATTTTCGATAAAAATTGTTGGATAAACAAATTTCGATAACAAATTTTTCTTCAAAAAGAATGACTATTCGCATTTGATCCCAAATCTGTTACATTTATTTATTAATATAACAGACCAATTTATTGATAAAAAGCCAAAAATTGTTTGCGGAGAAACCAAAATTCCTCGACGCGTTTCGATGGTTGGTTAGGCCATCTCTTCAGGAGGGTTTTGCTATAGAAAAATTTTTTAATCGAAAATTTTCCTATAGAAAATTTTTTTTGATCGAAAATGTTCCTGTAGAAAAACTTATAATTACTACCCTATCCTGTAGGGTATAAAAATCTATTAATTTTCTAGAGCGAATCCATAAAAGATTTCCTTAATTTCTTAATTCTACGGCTGCCTACCGTTGACAACAAATTTTTCACTTTATCCTGTCATTAGATCGCCATGAATTATTACATCCGTTGTTGCATTCAACCAAAGCTGTTCATTTGTATATTTACGCGTTTGTTGAATTTTTGATTTGAAATTATCGCTTTTTTCTCCTCTTATATTATTAAAATTATTTAACTGAAATAATATTCGCTTTAATTGGCTGCTTAAGTTGGTTGGTGTGGTTTCAACTAATTTTCCTTTATTCACTGTTGATGTCCATTGGTAGTTGATTTTGCCTTTTTTCTTCAAACTTGCCTATGGCCAGGCAAGGCTATGCCAGATTTACTGGATATTATGGTCATATGTTGAGATAGAGCAAATTTACTCCCCATTCACATTTCTTTTTTGCTATACCAGATAAGTCTCAGCATATCTATAAATTTGTTTCTATTTTTGTGCTTCTTTGATACGATTCACAATTAAATGCATGAGAAATGAATGTGTTTATGTGCAACATTTTGAAATGTTTGTTATGTTAACTTTGTATAGTTATGTCATTTAATAACATAATATTCATATATTATGTTTTGCTGAAATTAGTTGTTATGTCACAAATTATACTAGATTTTGTACTTAATCTTGGACAAAAAAAAAACATTTAAAAGACTCTTGAAAAAAAACCAACAAACTTATGATAAACAATTAAATGTTTAAAGTGTCATTTAATTCCCTTATTTATTTCTGAAAGACTTTAGATCCTGGGATTAGTTTTAAATATAACAAGAATTCTAAAAAACTGCTGTTAAAATTATATGTTTTTTATAACTTTTATGTTTTTCGTTAATGTATTAACGATTGAAAACGAAAGACTTAAGACACAAGCTTGAATTTATAAAAACTATCAAATATTCATATACATAAGTATTTATTTTGTAAAATGTGTGATCATAAAATACAAATAAAACACTTATGAAGTACTTTTAAATAAAACAAATTGTCTGTCTATAGAAAATTAATTTTTCTATATAGAAAATTTTACAAAAGTTAACTTTTCTATAAAAAACTTGATATAATGTAAAATTTTCTACAGAAAATTGACACAATGTTGACTTTTTTATAAAAACTTGACACAATGTCAACTTTTCTACAGAAAACTTGAAACAATGTCAACCTTTTTTTTTGAAAACTTGACACAATGTCAACTTTTCTATAGAAAACTTAACAAAATGTCTACCTTTATATAAAAAACTTGACACAATGTCAACTTATCTATAGAAAACTTGAAACAAATTTTTATTGAAAACTTGACCCATTGTCAACTTTTTTATTGAAAACTTGACACAATATTAACTTTTCTATAACAAACTTGACACAATGTCAACATTTCTATTAAAAACTTAACACAATGTCAACTTTTCTATAAAAAAAAACTTGACGCAATGTCAACTTTTCTATAGAAAATTTGAACCAATGTCAACTTTTCTTCAAAAAAAAATGATCCAAAGTCAACTTTTTATTACAAAACTTGACCCATTGTCAACTTTTCTATTAAAAACTTGACCTAATGTTAACTTTTTTATAGAAAACTTGACCCAATGTCAACTTTTCTATAGAAAACTTGACCCAATGTAAACTTTTTTTTAAAGAAAACTTAAACCAATGTCAACTTTTCTATAGAAAACAACAAAAAGGGTTGTCCTTCCGTCAACTTTTCTATAGAAATATTGTCCTTCCGTCAACTTTTCTATAGAAATGTTGTCCTTTCGTCAACTTTTTTATAGAAATATTGTCCTTCAGTCAATTTTTCTATAGAAATGTTGGCCTTCTGTCAACTTTTCTATAGAAATGTTGTCCTTCCGTCAACTTTTCTATAGAAATGTTGTCCTTCAGTCAACTTTTCTAAAGAAATTTTGTCCTTCCGTCAACTTTTCTATAGAAATGTTATCCTTCCTTCAACTTTTCTATAGAAGTGTTGTCCTTCCGTCAACTTTTCTATAGAAATGTTGTCCTTCTGTCAACTTTTCTATATAAATGCTGTCCTTCTGTCAAATTTTCTAAAAAAATGTTCTTCATCTGTCATCTTTTCTAGAGAAATGTTGTCCTTCTGACAATTTTTCGATAGAAATGTTGTCCTTCTATTAATTTTTCTATAGAAATGTTGTCCTTCCGTCAGCCTTTCTTTAAAAATATGGTCCTTCCGTCAACTTTGCTATAGAAATGTTATCCTTCTGTCAACTTTTCTATAGAAATGTTATCCGTATGTCAATTTTTCTATAGACAAATTTATTCATGTTTTTCTCTGTAAACTTTTCTATATAAATTTTGTCGTATCATCTATTTTTCCATAGAAAACTGATCAAAATTTATTTATTTTTTTCAAATTAATCATTGCAATTTATTTTTAATTATTTCAATTATTTAATTGTTTATTAAACAATTAAAGCTTTTAACACTTTTTTATTAACTATTTTCATTTTTTTTTTAACAAATTATTATAAAAAAGAAATAGAGCACATTGAAATAAACGACACTTAACACCAAAATCAATATAATTTAAAGTCAATTAAACGACTTTTTAAGGCGAGGGTGTGTGTAGAGGTCAACACTTAAGGTGACAAATATTTCAAAATGTTCGTGGTAAGTATTTTTCAAGTAGCCCCCAAAACAATTGTCTAAATTTATTGTCGTGTCTAGTGTTGAAATCAAACACTTAAAAAAGACTTACAGCAAAAACAAAAACTCATTTATTTAATAAAAAAAATTGCCACATTTTGAAAAAGAAAAATGAAACTGTTACAGTTTTTCGTTTATTTTCTATGACAAAAATCATTATAGATCTTAAATAAATTATAAATGTAAAATGAAACCAACAATATATAACAATATATATCTGGACAAAAACAAACAAAATATGTTAATAAAATATTATTATAATGTTGTTGTTAAATGTCAAAAAAATCGTGCTTAGGCATGACATATTGTCATGTGCGTATTTGATCAATTGTGTCAAAATCTCTTGGAATTGTTAAAAATGTGTTAAAAAAACTGTTTGAAAAAAATATAGAATTTATGAACTTATACTTATGTTCTAATTCAAGTGCCACTTATAATTTTATGAGTCTTTAATTTGCTGTTAATATTTATTGTATTTTAAGTTGCTTAAAATATTTTAATTTTTTAAATATCGCACGAAATTTTTTCTAATGCAGTCACTTTTACTTACATGTGTCCATCTATACCACTTTTAACTTAACCAACAGTCATTCTGCTTCTGTATTTGTTACCCTATTATGTTGACCTGTCATAGTCTTTTCAATTTTTGTCAATTATGTTCATAAGTGGTTCGAATTGTCTACAATCTCAGATACAATTTTTCTCTATTGACTATAAGTTTTTGTTCAAAGTTTTTAACAACTGCAAGTGGTCGTCAGTGCTCAGAGTTTAAGGTCATCTAGTGTCTCTTAATTGTTGTTACTGAATTATTTAAAATTATTTTATTAAAGTCAATTTTGAGCCATTACAGACACAACACATTCAAAATTGATCAGAGCTTGGATTTTCATGTACTAAGAAAACAATAAATTCAAAAATCAATATCAACTTTTCTATAGAAAACTTGATCCAATATCAAATTTTCTAAAGAAATCTTAATCCAATAAAACTTGATCCAAGATCAACTTTTCTATAGAAAACTTGATCCAAGATCAACTTTTCTATAGAAAACTTGATCCAAGATCAACTTTTCTATAGAAAACTTAATCCAAGATCAACTTTTCTATAGAAAACTTGATCCAAGATCAACTTTTCTATAGAAAACTTGATCCAAGATCAACTTTTCTATAGAAAACTTGATCCAAGATCAACTTTTCCATAGTAAACTTGATCCAAGATCACCTTTTCTATAGAAAACTTGATCCAAGATCAACTTTTCTAAAGAAAACTTGATAAAAGATCAACTTTTCTATAGAAAACTTGATCCAAGATCAACTTTTCTATAGAAAACTTGATCCAAGATCTCCCTTTCTATAGAAAACTTGATCCAAGATCAACTTTTCTATAGAAAACTTGATCCGAGATCAACTTTTCTATAGAAAACTTGATCAAAGATCAACTTTTCTATAGAAAACTTGATCCAAGATCAACTTTTCCATAGTAAACTTGATCCAAGATCACCTTTTCTATAGAAAACTTGATCCAAGATCAACTTTTCTAAAGAAAACTTGATAAAAGATCAACTTTTCTACAGAAAACTAGATCCAAGATCAACTTTTCTACAGAAAACTAGATCCAAGATCAACTTTTCTATAGAAAACTTTCTATAGAAAACTTTTCTATAGAAAACTTGATCCAATATTAACTTTTCTATAGAAAATTTGATCAATATCAACTTTTCTATAGAAAATTTATCAATATTAATTTTTCTATAGAAAACTTGATCAATATCAACTTTTCTATAGAAAACTTAATCAATATCAACTTTTCAATAGAAAACTTGTTCAATATCAACTTTTCCATAGAAAACTTGTTCAATATCAACTTTTCTATAGAAAACTTGTTCAATATCAACTTTTCTATAGAAAACTTGTTCAATATCAACTTTTCTATAGAAAACTTGTTCAATATCAACTTTTCTATAGAAAACTTGATTAATATCAACTTTTCTATAGAAAACTTGTTCAATACCAACTTTTCTGTAGAAAACTTTATCCAAGATCAACTTTTCTATAGAAAACTTGATACAATATCAACTTTTCTATAGAAAACTTGATACAATATCAACTTTTCTATAGAAAACTTGACTAGATGTCAACTTTGTTTTAGAAAACTGGACAAATTTCAACTTTTGTAAACAAAAATTAATCATTTAGATAGAGCCTTAAAAACACGCTTGTATCTTAAGTCTTTTGTTTGCAAAATTTCTATTTACAACTTTTAACATTATTTAAACAAAAAATTGAGTTATTGTATATATATTAAATATAAAAATTTTCTATATATTCGCTTAAAAAGCTCTGACCTGATAATCATTATTGTTATAGACATAAAGCACTCTATTATTGTGGTAGGTTAGTAAGACAAAGTGAATATGACACTAAAAGTGGTTTGAAGTGAAAGGCTTTTTTTAAACCACTTTTTATTTCACTTGTTATTAAAAGAGGCAACTTCATTTGTGATCAATACTCCACATTTTGTTGCTTATTCCGAAAGATAATTTTTGTTTTAAAACAAATGAAGTAATAAAATATGTTGTAACTCTTTGGCTGAAGATGCTTGATCTTCATTGTGAAGATTTTGAATGTTAAGTGTTAAAATACTTAAAGTAAAGTGGATCATCGTTATCCACAGAGTTTGCAATGAAAACTTGCCGTTGTTCATTTGTCAGTTAGTTTTAATAGTTTCGTGGTCATTTTTAGGCCTACAAGTTTGAAGTTTTATTAATGAGTTGGTTTGTTTTTTTCTAAAAAATGATGTAATATATCGTTATAATGCTTCGTCAAGTTAATGATGTTGTCTGTAATTTTTTTAAATGGGTTAATAAATTTAAAGCTATAAATCATTATCAAAATGACATTATTAAACAAAATGATGATATATGTGGACATATACATATACAATTTTCAGAAAGCTATTTGAGATATTTAAATGAAGTCTTTATGGATCACATCTAATATATATCTAAACAGCAACCCACATTTTAAATAATTCCGTCAAATTTTCAAGGGCATTTTCGGAGGCACTTGTATTATTTGTACGTCCAGATAAGATCACCCAAGTCAGCTTTAACCCGATGCATTACGAGAATAAAAGTTTACCTGCATAAACCTGCAAATAAGCTTGCAATATGTAATCGTAAAAAACATGACTATTATCAAAGATATAAAACATAAACATCTTCTTATTTCTTAAACGACAAAATTGACCATTAATAATATTTAAACATTTTTTTTATAAATTTTCAAATATTTGTGTCATTAGTAATATGAAAAATCAATTATTTATAAATAACTAAAATTGTTTTTTTCAATTTTAAATAACGTAAAATATACTTAACTAAATACTGTTAAATTTAAACTTCTTAAAAGAATTAATATCTGTAATTGTAGCCGAAGAAAATCTGAAATCTGAAAAACAGGTTTTCGATATTCTAATAAAAACTGTAGATCATATAAAAAATATATAAAAAATGTAGATATCATACTTTTTTACTTCTTGATATATAAATCACTGTCCAGAAACCCTGAGCAACCGTCAAGTTTTCTATAGAAATGTTGACGATCTTTCAAGTTTTCTATAGAAAAGTTGACGATCGTTCAGGTTTTCTATAGAAAAGTTGACGATCGTTCAAGTTTTCTATAGAAAAGTTAACGATCGTTCAAGTTTTCTATAGAAAAGTTAACGAAAGTTCAAGTTTTCTATAGAAAAGTTGACGAAAGTTCAAGTTTTCTATAGAAAAGTTGACGAAAGTTCAAATTTTCTATAGAAAAGTTGACGAAAGTACAAGTTTTCTAAAGAATAGTTGACAAAAGTTCAAGTTTTCTATAGAAAAGTTGACGAAAGTTCAAGTTTTCCATAGAAAAGTTGACGAAAGTTCAAGTTTTCTATAGAAAAGTTGACGAAAGTTCAAGTTTTCTATAGAAAAGTTGACGAAAGTTCAAGTTTTCTATAGAAAAGTTGACAAAAGTTCAAGTTTTCTATAGAAAAGTTGACGAAAGTTCAAGTTTTCTATAGAAAAGTTGACGAAAGTTCAAGTTTTCTATAGAAAAGTTGACCAAAGTTCAAGTTTTCTATAGAAAAGTTGACGAAAGTTTAAGTTTTCTATAGAAAAGTTGACGAAAGTTCAAGTTTTCTATAGAAAAGTTAACGAAAGTTCAAGTTTTATATAGAAAAGTTGACGAAAGTTCAAGTTTTCTATAGAAAAGTTGACGAAAGTTCAAGTTTTCTACAAAAAAGTTGACGAAAGTTCAAGTTTTCTATAAAAAAGTTGACGAAAGTTCAAGTTTTCTATAGAAAAGTTGACGAAAGTTCAAGTTTTCTATAGAAAAGTTGACGAAAGTTCAAGTTTTCTAAAGAAAAGTTGACAAAAGTTCAAGTTTTCTATAGAAAAGTTGACGAAAGTTCAAGTTTTCTATAGAAAAGTTGACAAAAGTTCAAGTTTTCTATAGAAAAGTTGACAAAAGTTCATTTTTTCTATAGAAAAGTTGACGAAAGTTCAAGTTTTCTATAGAAAAGTTGACCAAAGTTCAAGTTTTCTATAGAAAAGTTGACGAAAGTTCAAGTTTTCTATAGAAAAGTTGACGAAAGTTCAAGTTTTCTATAGAAAAGTTGACGAAAGTTCAAATTTTCTATAGAAAAGTTGACGAAAGTTCAAGTTTTCTATAGAAAAGTTGACGAAAGTTCAAGTTTTCTATAGAAAAGTTGACGAAAGTTCAAGTTTTCTATAGAAAAGTTGACGAAAGTTCAAGTTTTCTATAGAAAAGTTGACCAAAGTTCAAGTTTTCTATAGAAAAGTTGACAAAAGTTTAAGTTTTCTATAGAAAAGTTGACGAAAGTTCAAGTTTTCTATAGAAAAGTTGACGAAAGTTCAAGTTTTCTATAGAAAAGTTGACGAAAGTTCAAGTTTTCTAAAGAAAAGTTGACAAAAGTTCAAGTTTTCTATAGAAAAGTTGACGAAAGTTCAAGTTTTCTATAGAAAAGTTGACAAAAGTTCAAGTTTTCTATTGAAAAGTTGACAAAAGTTCATTTTTTCTATAGAAAAGTTGACGAAAGTTCAAGTTTTCTATAGAAAAGTTGACGATCGTTCAAGTTTTCTATAGAAAAGTTGACGAAAGTTCAAGTTTTCTATAGAAAAGTTGACGAAAGTTCAAGTTTTCTAGAGAAAAGTTGACGAAAGTTCAAGTTTTCTATAGAAAAGTTGACGAAAGTTCAAGTTTTCTATAGAAAAGTTGACGAAAGTTCAAGTTTTCTATAGAAAAGTTGACGAAAGTTCAAGTTTTCTATAGAAAAGTTGACGATCGTTCAAGTTTTCTATAGAAAAGTTAACGATCGTTCAAGTTTTCTATAGAAAAGTTAACGAAAGTTCAAGTTTTCTATAGAAAAGTTGACGATAGTTCAAATTTTCTATAGAAAAGTTGACGAAAGTTCAAGTTTTCTAAAGAATAGTTGACAAAAGTTCAAGTTTTCTATAGAAAAGTTGACGAAAGTTTAAGTTTTCTATAGAAACGTTGACGAAAGTTTAAGTTTTCTATAGAAAAGTTGACGAAAGTTCAAGTTTTCTATAGAAAAGTTGACGAAAGTTCAAGTTTCCTATAGAAAAGTTGACGAAAGTTCAAGTTTTCTATAGAAAGTTGACGGAAGTTCAAGTTTTCTATAGAAAAGTTGACGAAAGTTCAAGTTTTCTATAGAAAAGTTGACGAAAGCTCAAGTTTTCTATAGAAAAGTTGACGAAAGTTCAAGTTTTCTATAGAAAAGTTGACGAAAGTTCAAGTTTTCTATAGAAAAGTTGACGAAAGTTCAAGTTTTCTATAGAAAAGTTGACGAAAGTTCAAGCTTTCTATAGAAAAGTTGACAATTCTTCAAGTTTTCTATAGAAAAGTTGACGATCGTTCAAGTTTTCTATAGAAAAGTTGACGAAAGTTCAAGTTTTCTATAGAAAGTTGACGGAAGTTCAAGTTTTCTATAGAAAAGTTGACGAAAGTTCAAGTTTTCTATAGAAAAGTTGACGAAAGTTCAAGTTTTCTATAGAAAAGTTGACGAAAGTTCAAGTTTTCTATAGAAAAGTTGACGAAAGTTCAAGTTTTCTATAGAAAAGTTGACGATCGTTCAAGTTTTCTATAGAAAAGTTGACGAAAGTTCAAGTTTTCTATAGAAAAGTTGACAAAAGTTCAAGTTTTCTATAGAAAAGTTGACGAAAGTTCAAGTTTTCTATAGAAAAGTTGACGAAAGTTCAAGTTTTCTATAGAAAGTTGACGGAAGTTCAAGTTTTCTATAGAAAAGTTGACGAAAGTTCAAGTTTTCTATAGAAAAGTTGACGAAAGTTCAAGTTTTCTATAGAAAAGTTGACGAAAGTTCAATCTTTCTATAGAAAAGTTGACGAAAGTTCAAGTTTTCTATAGAAAAGTTGACGAAAGTTCAAGTTTTCTATAGAAAAGTTGACGAAAGTTCAAGTTTTCTATAGAAAAGTTGACGAAAGTTCAAGTTTTCTATAGAAAAGTTGACGATCGTTCAAGTTTTCTGTAGAAAAGTTGACGAAAGTTCAAGTTTTCTATAGAAAAGTTGACAAAAGTTCAAGTTTTCTATAGAAAAGTTGACGAAAGTTCAAGTTTTCTATAGAAAAGTTGACGAAAGTTCAAGTTTTCTATAGAAAGTTGACGGAAGTTCAAGTTTTCTATAGAAAAGTTGACGAAAGTTCAAGTTTTCTATAGAAAAGTTGACGAAAGTTCAAGTTTTCTAAAGACAAGTTGACAAAAGTTCAAGTTTTCTATAGAAAAGTTGACGAAAGTTTAAGTTTTCTATAGAAAAGTTGACGAAAGTTTAAGTTTTCTATAGAAACGTTGACGAATGTTCAAGTTTTCTATAGAAAAGTTGACGAAAGTTTAAGTTTTCTATAGAAAAGTTGACAAAAGTTCAAGTTTTCTATAGAAAAAATGACGAAAGTTCAAGTTTTCTATAGAAAAGTTGACGAAAGTTCAAGTTTTCTATAGAAAAGTTGACAAAAGTTCATTTTTTCTACAGAAAAGTTGACGAAAGTTCAAGTTTTTTATAGAAAAGTTGAAGAAAGTTTAAGTTTTCTTTAGAAACGTTGACGAAAGTTTAAGTTTTCTATAGAAAAGTTGACGAAAGTTCAAGTTTTCTATAGAAAAGTTGACAAAAGCTCAAGTTTTCTATAGAAAAGTTGACGAAAGTTCAAGTTTTCTATAGAAAAGTTGACGAAAGTTCAAGTTTTCTATAGAAAAGTTGACAAAAGTTCAAGTTTTCTATAGAAAAGTTGACAAAAGTTAATTTTTTCTATAAAAAAGTTGACGAAAGTTCAAGTTTTCTATAGAAAAGTTGACGAAAGTTCAAGTTTTCTATAGAAAAGTTGACGAAAGTTCAAGTTTTCTATAGAAAAGTTGACGAAAGTTCAAGTTTTCTATAGAAAAGTTGACGAAAGTTCAAGTTTTGTATAGAAAAGTTGACGAAAGTTCAAGTTTTCTATAGAAAAGTTGACGAAAGTTCAAGTTTTCTATAGAAAAGTTGACGAAAGTTCAAGTTTTCTATAGAAAAGTTGACGAAAGTTCAAGTTTTCTATAGAAAAGTTGACGAAAGTTCAAGTTTTCTATAGAAAAGTTGACGAAAGTTCAAGTTTTCTATAGAAAAGTTGACGAGAGTTCAAGTTTTCTATAGAAAAGTTGACAAAAGTTCAAGTTTTCTATTAAAAAGTTGACGAAAGTTCAAGTTTTCTTTAGAAAAGTTGACAAAAGTTCAAGGCTTCTATAGAAAAGTTGACGGTCGTTCAAGTTTGCTATAGAAAAATTTATGATCCTTCAAGTTTTCTATAGAAAAGTTGACGATCGCTCAAGTTTTCTATAGAAAAGTTGCCGATCGTTCAAGTTTTCTATAGAAAAATGGATGATCGTTCAAGTTATCTTTAGAAAAGTTGACGATCGTTCAAATTATCTTTAGAAATGTTGACGATCATTTAACTTTTCTATAGAAAAATTGATCGTTCGAGTTTTCTTTAGAAAATTTTATGTTCGTTAAAGTTTTCTTTAGAAAAAATGATGATCGTTCAAGTTTTCTTTAAAAAAGTTGATGATCGTAAACTTTTCTATGGAAAACTCTTCTCCCTCCAAATTTTTCCATATTTGTTCAACATTATTGCCTAAAAGTGTTTTAATTTTCCATTTTTACCAGTTTTATGCAAATTATTTTCCTTCCTGAACATATCTACTTTCTCGAACTTTCCAAATTTGTTACATTTATTTTTTTCTTTTGGTTTGAAAACTGAGCATTGCAATAAATCTTTTAAATTTTGTATTTAATTAAAAATTTTAATCAGCATTTTCCAATGTACATTACAAATTAAGTAATAAATAATGTGAAATCTATTAACAAATTACTGCGTCCAAGTAAACTAATCGTCAGTTATAAAAGTCAATTGATATATCAGCTTTGTCATGTGTGAAATTGAACTGGAATTAAAAACTTAAGGCAAATGCATTTAGCCAATACTTAATACGTTAAATGATTGATAAAGTCGTTGAAAAAAACAACTGGACAATAAAAAAAAGTTTTTTTTAGGAGTAAATTAGTTTTACTATTTAACACTATAAATCAAAAGACTTAAGACACAAACTTTTCATATATTCCCCTAAAAAGAAAGACTTAAGACACAAACTTTTAATCTTACATTTTTTAAGGAAACTTTAACTTAATTTCTTAAAATTTTTAAGAATTCGTTTTATTGCTTTAAAAGTGTTTGTAAATCCTTTTTCCTCCCCAAAATTTTACCCCTTCAAACTACCAAATGTATTTAACAAGGAACCAAAAGCACCATCTACATAAATAAGCGCTGATTTGATGTGTTTTAAAAATTTATGTTTGTCCAAAATATATACGACATCAATTAATTATCATTTGCGGACATAGTGTCGCCTTCTTCAGTGGCTTTTTACGCATAAATGATACTAATTTTGCTTTCATTTTTTTTTTTTTCTTTTTGGTTTTCATAAGCTTGCGCCTATTTTATTTTCCTTTGATGTCAAGTTTGTTGAAAATCTTTGAATTATATGTAAGTGTGTATGTGTTAGTGTTTTTCCAAACTCGCTTTAAGTGCATATTTTAACTACAGCAGCAACAACAGGCAGGTGTGAAAATTTCTAACAAATTAGGTGTTAGACATTATTCACTAGTGAGTGTTACTAAATATGGTTAATCTTTGTTTAGTTGATTTCCATTCATATTTAAGAATCACTGTCAAATAAAAGTGATCTAGTATCTTGGCAGTTACCACTTGCATTTGAAAAAAAACTTATATGCAAAATTTTATACCAAAAAATTGTTTAAAGGTTCGTCAACATTTCGAAAGAATACTTCAGCGATCGTCAACTTTTCTAAGCAAACCGTTTACGATCGTCAAGCCTTCTAAAGAAAACTTGAACAATCATCAACTTTCTAAAAAAACTTGAATGATCGTCAACTGATATAAAGAAAACATGAGCGATCATTAACTTTTCAAAAGAAAATCTTGCGATCGTCAACCTTTCTAAAGAAAACTCTTACGATCTTCAAATTTCTGGAAAAGACTCTAACGATCTTCAATTTTTCAAAAGAAAACATGTACGCTCGTCAATTTTTCTAAAGAAAACTTGAACGATGATCAATGTTTAAAAAGAAAACTTAAACGATCGTCAACTTGTCTACAAAAAACTTGACCGATCTTTAATTTTTCTAAAAAAACTTGAACGATATGTAGTCAACATTTCTAAAGAAAATTGAACGATCGTCAATTTTTCTAAAGAAAACTTGAACGATCGCCAACTTTTCAAAAGAAAACTTGAACATTCGTCAATTTTTCTATATAAAACTTGAACGATCGTCAACTTTTCTATAGAAAACTTGAACGATCGTCAACTTTTCTATAGAAAACTTGAACGATCATCAACTTTTCTATAGAAAACTTGAACGATCCTCAACTTTTTTTATAGAAAGCTTGAACGATCGTCAACTTTTCTATAGAAAACTTGAACGATCGTCAAATTTTCTATAGAAAACTTGAACGATCGTCAACTTTTCTATAGAAAACTTGAACTTTCGTCAACTTTTCTATAGAAAACTTGAACGATCGTCAACTTTTCTATAGAAAACTTGAACGATCGTCAACTTTTCTATAGAAAACTTGAACGATGGTCAACTTTTCTATAGAAAACTTAAACGATCGTCAACTTTTCTATAGAAAACTTGAACGATCGTCAACTTTTCTATAGAAAACTTGAACGATCGTCAACTTTTCTATAGAAAACTTGAACGATCGTCAACTTTTCTATAGAAAACTTGAACGATCGTCAACTTTTCTATAGAAAACTTGAACGATCGTCAACTTTTCTGTAGAAAACTTGAACGATCGTCAACTTTTTTATAGAAAACTTGAACGATCGTCAACTTTTCTATAGAAAACTTGAACGATCGTCAACTTTTCTATAGAAAACTTGAACTATCGTCAACTTTTCTATAGAAAACTTGTACGATCGTTAACTTTTCTATAGAAAACTTGAACGATCGTCAACTTTTGTATAAAAAACTTGAACGATCGTCAACTTTTCTATAGAAAACTTAAACGGTCGTCAACTTTTCTATAGAAAACTTAAACGTTCGTCAACTTTTCTTTAAAACATGAACAATCGTCAACTTTTCTACAAAAAACTTGAACGATCGTCATTATTTATATAGAAAACTTGAACAATCGTCATTTTTTCTCTAGAAAACATGAATGACTGTCAACTTTTCTACAGAAAACTGAACAATTGCCAACATTTTCATAGAAAACTTGAACGATCGTCAACCTTTTTTTGAATATTTATATTTTTAATAAAATTTCGTTTATTTCTAAACATTTCATGTTGTTTCATGTCTATCTTTGATTTGTTTTGTCTGTATTTTTATGCATAAACATTGAGCTTTTATGCCCCAAATAAATCCCTGTTTGTAAGATTTTTCGTCGTTTTTGGACACAACATAAAATGGATTTCTTATGTTTGTGTTTAGACATCGAAGCGATTAAATTAATTGCTGTTCAACATTCAATGAAATTCAAATTTAAATTGAATTGAATAAAAATTTTTTTTTTTTTAAATTTTCCAAGTCAATGCATTAAAAATGGCAGCAACATAAAACTGTTGTTATATAGTCTATAGCTGCTGCTTTTGTTATTTATTTATATATATTTTTCAAAATTCAGGCCTAGTTTTTTCTTTTTTTGTTTAAAGGAGAAGAAATATTTTTGGTTTTCCTACATTTTCTATTACCACGTTTTACATTTTCACATAAAAATGTCACATGTCTTGACAATTGTTTGGCACTCATGTGAATTTGTTTTGTGGTTTTTTATTTCTTTACATTAATTTCGTAGTCACCATAAATATTTCAGCTGCTCTGCGAAAATGTTTTTTTTTTGGGGGGCACTGAAGGGGTGTTTCGGTTTACACGTAACATATACGCATTTACATAGGTCCATTAATTTTAGATTCCATTAAATATGCACATGGTTTTAGATGTATTTAGGTCAATTGATTGGTTTCTTGGAATTTGATGGTGCGATGACTCAATTGGAAAAAAAAGTAAAAAATTTTGTTCTTAAATTTATTTTTGCACTTTTATGCCATTGCGACCTTAAAATGCCACAAATTGGGTGATCGTTTACTTGTCTATACAAATCTTTAGCAAACATCAACTATCATCTTTTCCAAATAAAACTTAATTGATAGACAACTTCAAAACTTGAATGTTTCAAAACTTTTGAAATATGAAATTTAGTCAACTTTTGTTTTTAAAGCATAAAAGAAAACTTGAGTATTCAAATTCGCTTTCCAATATAAATCTTGATTATTCTACAAATTTCTAAATCCATTCCGACCTTCAAAGGCCACCAAGTTAAAATTTTCCTGCGGTATTTGAAGTTAGAAATTATTTGTAGAACTATTGATTGCATTGCTCTAAAGAATGGCATTAGAATATTTGCATATGTATTTGGTAAATAACTTTGATTTCTTTAGTAAAAAAATACACTGGTTTCGATTACAAGATTAGTCAGATCCGCACCTTAATTTATGCTAATTATAAATATGTTTTACAATTATTACTGGTCAACAATTATTATTGTTCTATTTATTATGTTTTTCTGACTTGCTTTGATTTGCTTTATAAATTATAGTGCAAACATCACTGGTACATACAAAAAGAAACGAAACCTTTCGCAAACGTTTGTAGAATGTAAAGACAGATTCAGCATTACTTCAATCGTTTTGTTTCAAGAACAAAACAAATTCATTTAAAAATGAAAAACAAAAAATCTATGGAAAAATTTTCCATAAAAAAATTTCTCTATAGAAAAATTTTCAATAAAAATATTACCGAAAATTTTTGTACAGAAAAATTTTTTATATTAAAAATTTTTCTATAGAAAATTTTTTTATCAAAAATTTTTCTATAGAAAATTTTTTTATCAAAAATTTTTCTATAGAAAATTTTTTTAACAAAAATTTTTCTATAGAAAATTTTTTTATATCCCAAATTTTTCTATAGAAAATTTTTTTATATCAAAAATTTTTCTATAGAAATTTTTTTTATATCAAAAATTTTTCTAAAGAAATTTTTTTATACTCGTATCAAAAATTTTTCTATAGAAAACTTTTTTTTCGAAAATATTTTTATCGAAAATTTTTCTATAGAAAATTTTTTTATCAAAAAGTATCTATAGAAAATTTTTTTTTCAAAAATTTTTCTATAGAAAATTTTTTTATATCAAAAATTTTTCTATAGAAAATTTTTTATATCAAAAGTTTTCAACAGAAAATGATTTTATATCAAAAATTTTTCTATCAAAAATTTTCTATACTAAATTTTTTAAATCAAACATTATCAAAAATATCAAAAATTTTGCTATAGAAAATCTTTTTATATCAAAAATTTTTCTATATCAAAAATTTTTTATATCAAAAATTTTTTTACAGAAATTTTTTTATCAAAAACTTTTCTATAGAAAATTTTTTTTATATCAAAAATAAAATGATGTAAAAAAATTTTCTATAAAAAATTTCTTTATATCAAATAATTTTCTACAGAAAATTTTTTACAGAAAATTTTTTATAGAAAATTTTTCTATAGAAAATTTTTTTATATCAAAAAATTTTCTATAGAAAATTTTTTCTATAGCTAATTTTTTATATCAAAAATGTTTTTCTATAGTAAATTTTTTAATATCAAAAATTTTTCTACAAAAAAATTTTTTATATCAAAAAATTTTCTATAGAAAATTTTTTTATACCAAAAATTTTTCCATAGAAAATTTTTTTATTTTGAGTATTTTTCTATGGAAAATTTTTTTTATATCAAAAATTTTTCTATAAAAAATTTTTTTATATCAAAAATTTTTCTATAGAAATTTTTTTTATCAACAAATTTTCTATAGAAAAATTTTTTTTTATCAAAAATTATTCTCTAAAATTTTCTATAGAAAATTTTTTTATATCAAAAATTTTTCTATAGAGAATATTTTTATATACAAAATTTTTCTTTAGAAAATATTTTTATATTAAAAATTTTTATAGACAAAAACTTTTATATCTAAAATGTTCTACAGAATATTTTTTATATCAAAAGTTTTCTACAGAAAATTTTTTTGTCAAAAATTTTTTATAGAAAATTTGTTTACCAACATTTTTTCTATAGAAAATGTTTTTGTATCGAAAATTTTTCTATAGAAAACTTTTTCATATCAAAAATTTTTTTAATTTCAAAAATTTTACTACAGCAAATTTTTTTATCTCAAAAATTTTACTACAGAAAATTTTTTTATCTAAAAAATGTTTCTATAGAAAATCAAACCCTTTTCTACACAAATTTTTTTTATATCAAAAAATTTTCAATAGAAATTCTTTTTAATCAAAAATTTTTGTACAGAAAATTTTTAATATCAAAAATTTTTTTATAAAAAATGATATGAAAACTTTTTCATATCAAAAATTGTTTTATATCAAAAATTTTACGACAGAAAATTTTTAATCTCAAAAATGTTTCTATAGAAAATCAAACATTTTTCTATAGAATTTTGTTTTCTATCAAAAAATTTTCAATAGGAATTTTTCAAAAATTTTTTTATAGAAAACTTGTTTTTTAAATTATCAAAATTTTTCTATAGACATTTTTTTATATCAAAAATTTTTCTAAGGAAAATTTTTTTATATCAAAAATTAAAAAAAAAAAAATTTTTTTAAATTTATTCAAAAAGAAAAATTATTCGCACTTGATCTTAGTCTATTTCATTATTTATAAATTTAAAGACAATTTATTGATAAAAGCCAAAAATAAATTCCTCGACGAGTCTCGATGGGGAATCGGTTGTACTCACAAAATTTTTTTGGCTTTTATCAAACTTTTCGACTGGGATCAAAAAAAATTAGCTAAAATTTTTCTATAAAAAAAAAAATTTTCGATAAATAAATTTTTTTATACAAAATTTTCTATAAAAAAAATTTTTCTATAGAAAATTTTCGTTAAAAAATTTTTTCTATAGAAAAATGTTCGTTAAAAAAATTTTTTCTATAGAAAAATTTTCGTTAAAAAATGTCTGCTATAGAAAAATTTTCGTTAAAAAATTTTTTCTATAGAAAAATTTTCGTTAAAAAAATTTTTCTATAGAAAAATTTTCGTTAAAAAAATTTTTCTATAGAAAAATTTTCGTTAAAAAAATTTTTCTCTAGAAAAATTTTCGTTAAAAAAATTTTTCTCTAGAAAAATTTTCGTTAAAAAAATTTTTCTCTAGAAAAATTTTCGTTAAAAAAATTTTTCTCTAGAAAAATTTTCGTTAAAAAATTTATTCTATAGAAAAGTTTTCGTTAAAAAATGCTTTAAATTTTAGCTAATTTTTTGATCCCAGCTAAAAAGTTGATAAAATCCAAAAAAATTTTGTGAGTACAACCGATTCCCCGACGCGCTTCGTAGACAAACATAGTTCGTAACGATTGTATTTGTAAAATAGGTAATAGTGAAAGGTTTTCGATCGGTCTAAAAGTAGGGATACCATCGAGACTCGTCAAGAAATTTATTGTCGCCACAAACATTTTTTGGCTTTTATCAATAAATTGTCTTTATAAATAATGAAATAGACTAAGATCCAGTGCGAATAATTTTTCTTTTTGAACATATTTAAAAAAAAAAAAAATTTAGAAAACTTTTGATATTAAAAAATTTCTATTGAAAATTTTTTGATAGAAAAAAAATTTGTGTAGAAAAATGTTTGATTTTTTCTATGAAAAAATTTTTGATTTTTTCTAAGGAAAAATTTTTGAGATAAAAAAATTTTCTGTAGTAAAATTTTTGATATAAAAAAGTTTTCTATAGAAAAATTTTTGAAACAAAAACATTTTCTATAGAAAGATTTTTGATATAAAAAAAATTTTTATAGAAAATTTTTTGATATATACAAATTTTTGTTAATTGAAAAATTATTTCTCTAGAAAATTTTTTGATATAAAAAAATTGTTTATAGAAACATTTTTTCTGTAGAAAAATTTTCGTTCAAAAATTTTTTCTATAGAAAAATTTTTGTTAAAAAAATTTTTCTATAGAAAAATTTTCGTTAAAAAATTTTTTCTATAGAAAAATTTTCTTTAAAAAATGTTTGCTATAGAAAAATTTTCGTTAAAAAATTTTTTCTATAGAAAAATTTTCGTTAAAAAATTTTTTCTATAGAAAAATTTTCGTTAAAAAATTTTTTCTCTAGAAAAATTTTCGTTAAAAAATTTTTTCTCTAGAAAAATTTTCGTTAAAAAATTTTTTCTCTAGAAAAATTTTCGTTAAAAAATTTTTTCTCTAGAAAAATTTTCGTTAAAAAATTTTTTCTCTAGAAAAATTTTTGTTAAAAAATTTTTTCTCTAGAAAAATTTTCGTTAAAAAATTTTTTCTATAGAAAAATTTTCGTTAAAAAATTTTTTCTATAGAAAAATTTTCGTTAAAAAATTTTTTCTATAGAAAAATTTTCGTTAAAAAATTTTCGTTAAAAAATTTTTTCTATAGAAAAATTTTCGTTCAAAAATTTTTTCTATAGAAAAATTTTCGTTCAAAAATTTTTTCTATAGAAAAATTTTCGTTAAAAAATTTTTTCTATAGAAAGGTTTTCGTTAACAAATTTTTTCTATAGAAAAATTTTCGTTAACAAATTTTTTCTATAGAAAAATTTTCGTTAAAAAATTTTTTCTATAGAAAAATGTTCGTTAAAAAATTTTTTCTATAGAAAAATTTTAGTTAAAAAATTTTTTGGACTGTCATAAATTTCAAACTCTTTAACTCTACTACTAAAAATTTTACAGAATGAAGACTAGACACTTCCAATTTGTTCGCATTTCACTGTATCCAACAAACAGCTTAGGGCAAGACTAGATATTAAAGACAACAATATTGCAAGCCGGATTGGATGGATTGCTTCCCGGAGATATTAAGTTTATATGCTTTTGACATACAAGCCGCCTTGGTACTACTTTTTAAGAAATTAACATGATCTCAGTCAGGAGGTAAATTTAACAACAACGGAAAACTCAAGGACTTATCACCGAATAGAGAAAGATGGAGACAATTTGCAAACAACCTATGCCCAGTATAGAGGTAGTCCATAATCAACTTGACGACGAGCAAGGCTATATATGAACTAATGGTTTTTAGACCAATCTGCAATATAACATAAGCCAAAAAAAACTTAAGCTTAGATAATAACAAATCAAAAATCACTTATGTCGGCTGTAAAAAAATATTATTTAATAAATTATATTAAAATTTAATGAACGTATTAAAAAAAACTAAAAATCCATAAACTTGTCAACCCCTTCAAAAATTGTATCTTTTTTTCTAAATTTATAAAGTAAATGCCCACTTAATGGTCAATCAAACCAAATTATCATTATACAACTTGTTGTTTTGTTGTAAATGCAACAAAAAAATATCCAGCAGAAAAAAAATGAAATAATTTGTTTCTATGTTATTTCTAGTATTAGCCTTAAATAGCAATTTATTTCGTTTTTTTCACATTTCAAAGATTAGGCAATTATCAGACATTAAATAGTGACAGACGCACATAAAAACCACCCATGTTCACATACAAAAACTTTTTAAGCAAAACGCATTTTTATAATTTCAAAGCGTTTTTTTGTTTTTTTTTTTTTTTTTTTGCCTTTTTCCTTTTAATTTCCAAAGTATCTGAAATAATTTTGCAGTAAATATTTTAAAAGTTTTTCTTTCTTTTGCTAAATGTTTCTATAGTTTTATATGAATGTATGTCGATGAATTTTGAGAATTTTTTACAAGCCTAGTCAATTAAAAATTGCACAAAAAACCGAATACAACTGAAATTACAACTACAAATGGTCTCGTAACATAAATAGCAATTAAAATTATTTTTATTACCGTAAAACTACAACAGAAACAAAACAAAAATACAAAATAGAAATTATTACGTTACGCACTAAAATCAAATTGCAACAGCATCACAGCAACAATTGCGGGGACATTCATGGCTTTAGAAGCGAGCCACGCCTTTTTTTCATTTATTATGGCAAAAATATTAACTTATGTCTTAAATGGTTTTCTAAACTTAACAACTGAAACAGTAGCAAATTTGAAATCTTAACATGGTCAACAAAATGACATACAACAAAGTAAAATATAGAGAGGGAACTTTAAATATAAGGGGTATTCTCGACTTGAATACAAGTTGTAAAAAACAAGCCTTTTTATTTACTACTAAAACACTATTCGCTATAGCTTATGAACCATAATTTTGCAAATCTAAACTTTTTACCGTGAATACCCCTACTAACTCAACATACATACATTCAAAAAAGTCCACCATTTATTTAGAGTATTTAGTGAGTGCTTTTACATTCATAAAAATATTATCATTTTACATAACATTAATACAATTTTAATTGACTTTTAATAAATTTTCGTTTCTTTTTGCATTTATTTATGCCCGATAGTTTAAGTTTTTTTATTTGTTGACTCAATGATTGCAAATTAATCGATTATTTAGCTACAACGACAACAAGAACCGCATTGCCATTAAAAATAGAAATAGAAGGTTTCCCACGTAGCTGTTAACAGCTTTTATAATGATCTCTATTACTGGTTTATGAAAGAAACAAATAAGAAAGTATTATAGTCAGTATAGGAAGACTATATGATACCCTACACCTTTAAGGTTAAAAGTGGAAAAATTGTTAATTTTTTCTTAGATTTTTATAAAAAAACTAGTACCATGAGATACTCTTCATGGCCGAGGCCAAATTTCTTTTTTTATACCCACCATTAAAAGGAATATTGAGATTATTAAATTCTGATGTCTATTCTGAAATTTTGATGATTATTCTAAATACTTATGAAATTCTAAGACGATTGAGCGATGTCAGTCTGTCTGTCCATCTGTCTGTTATCGGCCTGAAATAAATTTTGTAAAAATATTCTCCAAATTTTGCACTTTTTAAAAAATTTTGGTATTGAAATTGGGAGAGATTGGTTTACATTTGACCATCGGTCAAAACTCGGAATCTATGTCTTAGTCTATGTCTTGGTCTATGTCTTAGTTTATGTCTTAGTCTATGTCTTAGTCTATGTCTTAGTCTATGTCTTAGTCTATGTCTTAGTCTATGTCTTAGTCTATGTCTTAGTCTATGTCTTATTCTATGTCTTAGTCTATGTCTTAGTCTATGTCTTAGTCTATGTCTTAGTCTATGTCTTAGTCTATGTCTTAGTCTATGTCTTAGTCTATGTCTTAGTCTATGTCTTAGTCTATGTCTTAGTCTATGTCTTAGTCTATGTCTTAGTCTATGTCTTAGTCTATGTCTTAGTCTATGTCTTAGTCTATGTCTTAGTCTATGTCTTAGTCTATGTCTTAGTCTATGTCTTAGTCTATGTCTTAGTCTATGTCTTAGTCTATGTCTTAGTCTATGTCTTAGTCTACGTCTTAGTCTATGTCTTAGTCTATGTCTTAGTCTATGTCTTAGTCTATGTCTTAGTCTATGTCTTAGTCTATGTCTTAGTCTATGTCTTAGTCTATGTCTTTGTCTATGTCTTAGCCTATGTCTTAGTCTATGCTTAGTCTATGCTTAGTCTATGTCTTATTCTATGTCTTAGTCTATGTCTTAGTCTATGTCTATGTCTTAGTCTATGTCTTAGTCTATGCTTAGTCTATGTCTTAGTCTATGTCTTAGTCTATGTCTTAGTCTATGTCTTAGTCTATGTCTTAGTCTATGTCTTAGTCTATGTCTTATTCTATGTCTTAATCTATGTCTTAGTCTATGTCTTAGTCTATGTCTTAGTCTATGTCTTAGTCTATGTCTTAGTCTATGTCTTAGTCTATGTCTTAGTCTATGTCTTCGTCTATGTCTTAGTCTATGTCTTAGTCTATGTCTTAGTCTATGTCTTAGTCTATGTCTTAGTCTATGTCTTAGTCTATGTCTTAGTCTATGTCTTAGTCTATGTCTTAGTCTATGTCTTAGTGTGTATCTTAGTCTATGTCTTCGTCTATGTCTTAGTCTATGTCTTTTTCTATGTCTTTTTCTATGTCTTAGTCTATATCTTAGTCTATGTCTTAGTCTATGTCTTAGTCTATGTCTTAGTCTATGTCTTAGTCTATATCTTAGTCTATGTCTTAGTCTATGTCTTAGTCTATGTCTTCGTCTATGTCTTAGTCTATGTCGTGTCTTAGTCTATGTCTTAGTTTATGTCTTAGTCTATGTCTTAGTCTATGTCTTAGTCTATATCTTAGTCTATATCTTAGTCTATGTCTTAGTCTATGTCTTAGTCTATGTCTTGGTCTATATCTTAGTCTATGTCTTAGTCTATGTCTTAGTCTATGTCTTAGTCTATGTCTTAGTCTATGTCTTAGTCTATATCTTAGTCTATATCTTAGTCTATGTCTAAGTCTATGTCTTAGTCTATGTCTTAGACTATGTCTTAGTCTATGTCTTAGTCTATGTCTTAGTCTATGTCTTAGTCTATTTCTTAGTCTATATCTTAGTCTATGTCTTAGTCTATGTCTTAGTCTATGTCTTAGTCTATATCTTAGTCTATATCTTAGTCTATGTCTTAGTCTATGTCTTAGTCTATGTCTTGGTCTATGTCTTAGTCTATGTCTTAGTCTATGTCTTAGTCTATGTCTTAGTCTATGTCTTAGTCTATGTCTTAGTCTATGTCTTAGTCTATATCTTAGTCTATGTCTAAGTCTATGTCTTAGTCTATGTCTTAGACTATGTCTTAGTCTATGTCTTAGTCTATGTCTTAGTCTATGTCTTAGTCTATTTCTTAGTCTATATCTTAGTCTATGTCTTAGTCTATGTCTTAGTCTATGTCTTAGTCTATGTCTTAGTCTATGTCTTAGTCTATGTCTTAGTCTATGTCTTAGTCTATGTCTTAGTCTATGTCTTAGTCTATGTCTTAGTCTATGTCTTAGTCTGTGTCTTAGTCTATGTCTTAGTCTATGTCTAAGTCTATGTCTTAGTCTATGTCTTAGTCTATGTCTTAGTCTATGTCTTAGTCTATGTCTTAGTCTATGTCTTAGTCTATGTCTTAGTCTATGTCTTAGTCTATGTCTTAGTCTATGTCTTCGTCTATGTCTTAGTCTATGTCTTAGTCTGTGTCTTAGTCTATGTCTTAGTTTATGTCTTAGTCTATGTCTTAGTCTATGTCTTAGTCTATGTCTTAGTCTATGTCTATGTCTTAGTCTATGTCTTAGTCTATGCTTAGTCTATGTCTTAGTCTATGTCTTAGTCTATGTCTTAGTCTATGTCTTAGTCTATGTCTTAGTCTATGTCTTAGTGTATGTCTTAGTCTGTGTCTTAGTCTATGTCTTAGTCTATGTCTAAGTCTATGTCTTAGTCTATGTCTTAGTCTATGTCTTAGTCTATGTCTTAGTGTATGTCTTAGTCTATGTCTTAGTCTATGTCTTAGTCTTTGTCTAAGTTTATGCTTCAGTTGATGTTTTATTCGATTTTTTTCTTTTAAATTAAATTTTTGTTAATATTTTCTAATACACATTTTGTATTCTTCTTTCCAGGTAAGAGGCTTTTCCCTAGTGGATTTTATATGTAAGTAATAGCTTCCCAATATTACAATTTACATGAAATGATAGAAATATTTCCGTAACACATAGACATTGTAAGTTTGACCAATTTTCTCGTATATGTCAAAAAACTATAAAGAAAGCCCAACTAAAGTTACAAGCCAAAAAATTGTTCGATTTGTTGCATATGTTTGCAAATAAATAAATTGAATTAAAGACAAAACACCAAAAGAAAAAGGAGTTATTTATAACGACAATTAAACTTTTCTTGCATGACATAATTTATACATTAGTTTTGGGAAAATATGCAAGTGCATCTTTCTCCTACATGCACATGGTGTAATAAACAAACTCATCATTTCAAAGATAATGTGAACTTTAAGCCTAACAGCTGCAAATGAAATTCATAAATTTTCTTTAGAGTTGAAAAATAAAAATTTCTTTTCCTCCTGATCACCCAAAACAATTTCTTTATTGAAATTTTTTTGAAAAAATGCAGACAAACAGCCATATCACTAGTAAATGGGTTTATCCATATAATCAAATGACATCTGAAACTTCCTGTAGTTCAAGTGAATTATTAATGTCTCCTCTTGGTGGGGAAGTATAATTTGTAAAAGATAGTTAGACATGTAATAAAACTGAAAATAAAATAAAAAAAGATGTTACTGGTATTTTCTTTAACAAAAAGTATTTTTGTATAATTTTCCATATGGAGGGAGTTGATGTAGTTGGTGTTTTGTAGTCACCCAACATGTATTTATGTTATCAGGTGTTTGTCATTGGTAAATATACTAAATATACATATATTTTGATAATTATCACTTTAATAGTAGGAAAAGCTTAAGTCTTTTGCCTGCTTGTGTGAGGCTGTTTGTTTGTCTAAATGTACCGGTAAAACAAAAGACTTAAGAAACAAACTTGTTATTTGATTAAAACATTGTTACGCAGGTGTAAACATAAATAATATTTATTTCTTTGCTTATATTAGTGTTGTTGTTGCCAAATTTATTACAAGTTAGTTTTCAAATATTACAACAACATTATGTAAACATTTGATGGCTAATAATCTTCAATAGAATAATCATTTAAATAATATTTAAATGTCAAGTGACTTCTTTTAAAGCTGCCTGACATTCTTAACATTTACGCATTGTCGGTTGAGAGTTGAGTAGACCTGCAATATTTTATTTGGATAACTACAAATTTACAACAAATTTATTTACTTAGCTACAATAAGTGACATTTGAAGAGTTTTATTTTGAAATCCTTTTATGAAATACTATATTCTGAGAAATTTGAAAAAAAATATTAGAATAAATGTGGAAAATAAATATAGGAAACAAAGCCACAGACTAAGACACAGACTAGGACATAGACAAAGACCAAGAAATAGACTAAGACCCAGACATCCACTAAAACATAGACTAAGATATAGACTAAAACATAGATATAGACTAAGACATAGATATAGACTAAGACATAGACTATGGCATACACTAAGACATAGACTAAGACATAGACTAAGACATAGACTAAGACATAGACTAAGACATAGACTAAGACATAGACTAAGACATAGACTAAGACATAGACTAAGACAAATACTAAGACATAGACTAAGACATAGACTAAGACATAGACTAAGACATAGACTAAGACATAGACTAAGACATAGACTAAGACATAGACTAAGACATAGACTAAGACATAGAGTAAGACATAAACTAAGACATAGACTAAGACATAGACTAAGACATAGACTAAGACATAGACTAAGACATAGACTAAGGCATAGACTAAGACAAGACTAAGACATAGACTAAGACATAGACTAAGACGTAGACTAAGACATAGTCTAAGACATAGACTAAATCATAGACTAAGACATAGACTAAGACATAGACTAAGACATAGTCTAAGACATAGACTAAGGCATAGACTAAGACAAGACTAAGACATAGACTAAAGCATAGACTAAGACATAGACTAAGACATAGACTAAGACATAGACTAAGACATAGACTAAGGCATAGACTAAGACAAGGCTAAGACATAGACTAAGACATAGACTAAGACATAGTCTAAGACATAGACTAAATCATAGACTAAGACATAGACTAAGACATAGACTAAGACATAGTCTAAGACATAGACTAAGGCATAGACTAAGACAAGACTAAGACATAGACTAAGACATAGACTAAGACATAGACTAAGACATAGACTACGACATTGGCATCGTGATCGCGAAAAGTTGGCGATTGCTTTAGTTTTCTACAGACATAGTAAGCGATCGTTTGAATTTTGTATAGAAAACTTAAATATCGCTTAAGTTTTTATAGAAAAATTGGCGATCGCTTATGTTTTCTATAGAAAAGTTGGCAATCGCTTTTGTGTTCTATAGAAAAGTTGACGATTGCTTTTGTTTTCTGTAGAAAAGTTTGCAATCGCCTTAGTTTTCAATAGAAATGTGGGCGATCGTTTTTGTTTCCATTAGAAGAGATGGCGATCCCTTTAGATTTTTAAATAAAAGTTGGATATCGCTTTAGTTTTCTTTAGAAAATTGTCAGTCTCTTGAGTTTTCTATAGAAAAATTGGCGATAGCTTAAGCTTTTTATTGAAAAGATGGCAATCACTTGAGTTTTGCTTTTTTATAGAAAAGTTACAGATCGCATTTACTTTTACAGAAAAGTTAACGATCGCTTTAGTTTTCTATAGAAAATTTGGCGATCGCTTTAGTTTTCTATGGAAAGTTGGCGATCACTTTAATTAAAGATAGCTTAAGATTTCTATAAAAAAATTTGGCGATCGCTTTAGTTTTCTATAGAGAAGTCGATGATGGCTTGAATTTTTCATAAAAAAGTTGGCGATCGTTTGAGTTTTCTATAGAAAAGTTGGAATCTCTTTAGTTTTCCATAGAAAAGTTTGCAATCGCATTAGTTTTCTCTAGAAAAGTTGGCGATCGTTTTTGTTTTCTACAGCAAAGTCGATGATCGCTTGAATTTTTCATAAAAAAGTTGGCGATCGTTTGAGTTTTCTATAAAAAAGTTGGGATTGCTTTAGTTCTCCATAGAAAAGTTTGCGATCGCTTTAGTTTTCTATAGAAAATTTGGCGATCGTTTTTGTTTTCCATAGAAAAGTCGATGATCGCTTGAATTTTTTATAAAAAAGTTTTCGATCGTTTGAATTTTATATAGAAAAGTTGGCGATTACTTGAGTTTTCTATAGAAAAGTTGGAATCGCTTTAGTTTTCCATAGAAAAGTTTTCGATCGCTTTAGTTTTCTATAGAAAAGTTGGGGATCGTTTTTGTTTTCTATGGAAAAGTCGATGATCGCTTGAATTTTTCATAAAAAAGTTGGCGATCGTTTGAGTTTTCTATAGAAAAGTTGGCGATCACTTGAGTTTTCTATAGAAAAGTTGTCGATCGCTTTAGTTTTATGTAGAAAAGTTTGCGATCGCCTTAGTTTTCTATATAAAATTTGACGATAGCTAAAGATTTCTATTGAAACATTTTCGAAAGCCTCAGCTTTCTATTAAAAGTCATGATCGACATTATTAACAAAAAATATCAATTGCTAGAAATATCTTTGAAATGTTCAAAACTCAATTAATTAATTAGGTACTTAACTTGATTGAATTAACCATATTTATATAAATTGAATGTGCATAAATGTAACAATATTTGACCTTCAAAATAGAGTAATTACAGGTACACTTTATCTTAAGTACAAAACATTTCATATTCATATCAAAAACATGAATTGCTCAATTCACAAATGGCAATTGTCTCATTGAAAATATGAAATTAACACACAATTTGTTAACATATAATATAATTTTGTTATTCATATGTTCTCATTTCAAGTTCAATAGCTATGAAATCACAAAAATTATTATAATTTCATTATAATTCAAATTTTTCTTGTTTACCGGAGAAAAAAACTCATGATCTGAGATTCTTTCGCAACACCCACATGTACTTATTGTCGTACAAAATTTATATGTTAAAATATTAAGTTTTTCTCAATAGAAGTTTTTTTCCTAACAAAAACATTTAAAATATCTCAAGCGATAAATTGTTAAAGTTTTTTTATCTTTTCGCTTTAAAGTTTAAATCCCTAGAGTTTTTGTTTAAATTCAAAAAAACACCTTACATGTAGTGAACATTTCATTAGAAAAAAACTTATGAAAATTTAACATCAAACATTAACATTCTTTGAAAATAAAACAATACAGAAAATTTGCATTCAATTAAACTCAACTCAAAACAACCAGAAGATTAAAGTTGAGGAGAAAAAAGTTGTAGTTTCTTGCAATTATTTATGGAAAAACATGTAGAAGACAAAATCAAATCTCAAGAAAAAAAATATTGTTAAAGATTTAACAAAAAAACGGTGGTGTTAACTTGATAGACACACGTAGTTTTTTTGCAGTGATTGTCTATCTAAATAGTTTTCCTTCAAGTACAATTACAGTTCGGGTGTTTAGAAAAGGGCAGAACCAACCTTATGGTATAAGGGGCCGGCAAAAAGTTAAAACATAAAAAATTTACAATTTTCAATATAAATAGTTTTCATTTTTCTATAGAAAAAGTTCACAATCGTTCATGTTTTCTATAGAAAAGTTCACGAAAGTTCAAGTTTTCTGTAGAAAAGTTGACGATCGTTCAAGTTTTCTTTAAAAAAGTGGACGAATGTTCAAGTTTTTTATAGAAAAGTTGATGAAAATTCAAGTTTTCTATAGAAAATTTGACAAAAGTTCAAGTTTTCTAAAGAAAAGTTGACGAAAGTTCAAGTTTTTTATGGAAAAGTTGACGAAAGTTCAAATTTTCTATAGAAAAGTTGACGAAAGTTCAAGTTTTCTATAGAAAAGTTGACGAATATTCAAGTTTTCTATAGAAAAGTTGACGAATGTTCAAGTTTTCTATAGAAAAGTTGACAAAGTTCAAGTTTTCTATAGAAAAGTTGAGGAATGTTTTCTATAGAAAAGTTGATGAAAGTTCAAGTTTTCTTTAGAAAAGTTGACGAAAGTTCAAGTTTTCTATAGAAAAGTTGACGAAAGTTCAAGTTTTCTATAGAAAAGTTGACGAAAGTTCAAGTTTTCTATAGAAAAGTTGACGAAAGTTCAAGTTTTCTATAGAAAAGTTGACGAAAGTTCAAGTTTTCTATAGAAAAGTTGACGAAAGTTCAAGTTTTTTATAGAAAAGTTGACGAAAGTTCAAGTTTTCTATAGAAAAGTTGACGAAAGTTCAAGTTTTCTATAGAAAAGTTGACGAAAGTTCAAGATTTCTATAGAAAAGTTGACTAAAGTTCAAGTTTTCTATAGAAAAGTTGACGAAAGTTCAAGTTTTCTATAGAAAAGTTGACGAAAGTTCAAGTTTTCTATAGAAAAGTTGACGAAAGTTCAAGTTTTCTATAGAAAAGTAGACGAAAGTTCAAGTTTTCTATAGAAAAGTTGACGAAAGTTCAAGTTTTCTATAGAAAAGTTGACGAAAGTTCAAGTTTTCTATAGAAAAGTTGACGAAAGTTCAAGTTTTCTATAGAAAAGTTGACGAAAGTTCAAGTTTTCTATAGAAAAGTTGACGAAAATTCAAGTTTTCTATAGAAAAGTTGACGAAAGTTCAAGTTTTCTATAGAAAAGTTGACGAAAGTTCAAGTTTTCTATAGAAAAGTTGACGAAAGTTCAAGTTTTCTATAGAAAAGTTGACGAAAGTTCAAGTTTTCTATAGAAAAGTTGACGAAAGTTCAAGTTTTCTATAGAAAAGTTGACGAAAGTTCAAGTCATCTATAGAAAAGTTGATAAAAGTTCAAGTTTTCTATAGAAAAGTTGACGAAAGTTCAAGTTTTCTTTAAAAAAGTTGACGAAAGTTCAAGTTTTCTATAGAAAAGTTGACGAAAGTTCAAGTTTTCTATAGAAAAGTGTTCAAATTTTCGTTAGAAAAGTTTTCGATCGTTCAAGTTTTTTTAGAAATGTTGACGATCGTTCAAGTATTCTTTAGTAATGTTGACGATATTTCAAGTTTTCTTTAGAAAAGTTGACGATTGTTCAAGTTTTCTTTAGAAAAGTTCGTGATCGTTCAAGTTTCCTTTAGAAAAGTTGACAATCATTCAAGATTCTATACAAAAGTTGGTGATCGTTTAAGTTTTCTATAGAGAAGTTGGCGATCGTCTTAGTTTTCTATAGAAAAGTTGGCGATCGCCTAAGTTTTCTATAGAAAAGCTGACGATCTTTCATGTTTTCTATAGAAAAGTTGACGATCGTTCAAATTTTTTGTAGAAAAGTTGACGATCGTCCAAGTTTTCTTTAGAAGAGTTGACGATCGTTCAAGATTTCTTTAGAAAAGTTGACGATCGTTCTAGTTTTCTTTAGAAAAGTTGACGATCGTTCAAGTTTTCTTTAGAAAAGTTGGCGATGTTCTAATAATTCTACAGAAAAGTTCGCGATCGCCTAAGCTTTCTGTAGAAAAGTTGGCGATCGCCTAAGTTTTATATAGAAAAGTTAACGATCGCCTAAGTTTTTCAAAAAGTCAGCGATCTCTTTCGTTCTTCATATAAAAATTCGTGACTTTTAATGAAAAATTTGACAATTATTTAAATTTTATAGAGAAAAATTTAAGATCGCTAGTTTTCTATAAAAAAAAGTTGGCGTTCGCTTCAGTTTTCTATAGAAAATTTAAAGATCGTTTTACTTTTTATAGAAAAATTAAAGATCTCTTTAGTTTTCAATCGAAAAATTCAAGATCGCTTCAGTTTCATATACAATTTCACGATCACTTTAGTTTTATGTAGAAAAATTGAAGATTGTTTATGATTATTATATAAAATTTGGAGATCTCTTTAGTTTTTATAGAAAAAATTTTATTTTTATTTTTTTTTTATGCAAATGTTAGCGATTTCTTCTGTTTTCTATGCAAAACTTTGCAATCACTGCAACTTTCTGTGAAAAATTTTGCGATCGCTTTAGTTTTCTATAGAAAAGTTGAAGATCGCTTTAGATTTCATTAGTTTATTAAAGAAAATTTGGTGATCTAGTTTCTATAGAAAAAATTAAGATCGATTTAGTTTCTATAAAAAAAATTGCGATCGCTTCAGTTTTCTATAGAAAGCGATCTTCAATTTTTTCACAGCAAACTCAAGCGATCGCTAAATTTTTCATAGAAAGAAAAAGTGATCGTCACCTTTTCTTTCTATGAAAAATTTAGCGATCGCTTGAGTTTGCTGTGAAAAAATTGAAGATCGCTTTAAACTTCTATAGAAATTATTGTGGTCTCATTAGTTTTTCATGGAAAAATTAGAGATCACTTTTGTTTTCTATATGAAAGTCGATGATCTCTTTAGTTTTCTTTAGAAAATTTGGTGATCTAGTTTTCTTTACAAAACTTGAAGATCGCCTTAGTTTTCTGTAGAAAATTTGGCGATCGCCTTTATTTTCTCTAGAAAAATTGTCGATCGCTTCAGTTTCCGTAGAAAATTTGGCGATCACTTTGTATTTTTATGAAAAATTTCGATCGCTTTATTTTTCTATAGAAAAGTGAAAGATCGCTTAAAGCTTCTATAGAAAAGAAATTTAGATTCTTCCAAAAATTGTTTTCATTTTAATGTGTGGAATAGGAAATTTTGTAATTGATTTTTTTTTTTTTTGTGTTGAATTCTGGCCCTCCTCGTTCGTAAAGGTTTGCTTATATTATTCATGTCAGGCATAACAATAGTTAGAAAAAGTTTTCAACACAAATTTTTCTTATGTTACAAGGTCAAAACCCAGTACAGATACAATGTTGTTTTTCCACATACATTTTTTTCAATTTAAATAAAATGGATTCTTTAATTTTAATCAAAATTAAAAAAAAAAATCAAAATTTTTCTATTTTTTAATATGAAAATAATAAGAAAAATTATTAAAGTTTTAATTTTGTTCTAAAAATTTTCATTTCGTTAAAAAATCGATAAATAATTCTTTTGAAAATGAATCATTTAATTTAAATGTATCGAAAAATTTTATTATTTCCATTTAAAATTAGCCAATAATTTAGCGAACAAGGTCATTTGGCCAATTTGATTTTGTTCAAATGAAAATTATTCCAAATATATCCTGAGGCTATGTTTGAATTTTAAGAATTTTAGAATTTCTGTAAAAATTTAATCAACATGTTCCAACTTAGTTGGCAATTATTGTGATTTAGTTTGATTTAATTCTTTAAACAATTTGTAGCGAAGTCCATAAATTTTGTATAATTGCACAATGGGGACAATCCACTTGTCCATTGATAATAAAAATTTCGGGGTTAACAAAAACTCTACAAAAATAATCTTAATTTTTCTTTTATAATAGAAAACAATTTTTTTTTTTTTACCATCTACCCCAATGTGCACAGCTTGCATGTCAAATTAAATGCTTAGTATTTTGTAATTATAGAAAATAAAACTAAATTTATGACTAACTTATTTATGGCATAAACATTAAAAAAAGGCGTTTTAATCATGAGAATTGTAAAGTTTTAAAAGAAAATTTGGTTAGAATGAAAAGATTATATAAAATTGTCTACCAAAAATGTATATAAGAACTTGGGGAGTAAATTAAAGTAATACTAAAGGTGTGTTTGTTAAAATCGATTAAGAAAACCTTTTTAATAATCCAAAGTTAAATATTTTCCACAATTATTAAAAAAGATCAATATTTTAATTTTGAGTGACTAAATTCCAAATAAAATGTTCAGATAATCGTTTAGTCTAGTTTTCATATTTAAATGCTTAAGTTACCCCGATACAGATCTTACACAATTAGACTTATTTTATTGACCATTTAAAACTCATTAGCAAGATTTTGCTATTATTAAATTAATAAATCAAATTTCTTTATTATGAGAAAAAATAAGTAAATAGTAGAGACATCAAAGTAAACAAATTAATTTAAAGTTGTCAATGACTTAAAATCATATTTAAGTAAAAATGTATAATCATTTCAAAATCTATTACAAATTAAAATTATATTAGGCAATAAATCCTAAGATAAAATTGATTAAGTGCAAATATATCAATTTGATTTATAACCGAAATTGTTTACAAAATACCATCATATGTAATAAAACAGTGGTAGTGGTGAATATCAAAAAAAGGGGGGAAAACATCCCATAATCGCAGATGGTTTGTGTCTATAATAACCAATGTGGTACTTTAGAGGGTAAAGATCTGCCATTATAATTCAGTATTCGATAGACGCCAAAGCATAAAAATCATTATTTTCAATAGCTTTGCGGGTAAGCCTGACAACTAGAGGTCGGCACAAAAGAACAGAACAAAAAATTGCGGCAAAGTTGCCGTTTTTTATACTTTTAGGGGCTATTCACAAATTATGTAAAGCTATTTTCGCTGATTTCTATCTCCCACCCTGTGTAACACATTTTAATAGAAATACATAATACGAAATTGTTCTCAAAAATTTTTCTATAGAAAACTTTTTTATTAAAAGTTTTTCTATAGAAAATTTTTTATTCAAAATTTTTCTATAGAAAATTTTTTATCAAAAATTTTTCAATAAAAAAATTTTTTATCAAAAATTTTTCAATAAAAATTTCTTTTTTTTATCAAAAATTTCTCTATAGAAAATTTTTGATAAAAAAAAATTTTTCAAAATTTTTCTATATAAAATTTTTATCAAATTTAAAAAAAAAAAATTTATACAAAAATTTTTGATATATTTTTGTATAATTTTTATATAATTTTTTATGGAAAAATTTTTGATAAAAAAAATGTTCTATAGATAAAAATTTAATAAAAAAAAAATTTTCTACAGAAAAATTTTCCATAAAAAAAATTTCTATAGAAAAGTTTTTTTCTATAGAAAAAGTTTTTGATATAAAAATTTTCTATAGAAAAAAAAAGTTTTCTGTAGAAGTTTTTGATAAACATTTTTTTTTTTTTTTTTAAATTTTGGTAAAAAGATTTTCTATAAAAAAAATTTTTGATAAAAAAATTTTCAATAGAAGAATTTTGAAAAAAAAATTATATAGAAATATTTTTGATAACAAAGAATATATAGAAATATTTTTGGTAACAAAAATTATCTATAGAAAAATTTTTGATAAAAAAATTTGATAAAAAAGTTTTCTATAAAAAAATTAAAAAAACAAGATTTCTATAGAAAAATTTTTGATGGAAAAATTTTTCTATAAAAAAATTTTCCATAGAAAAATTTTTGATAAAAAAATTTTCTGTAGAAAAATTTTTGCTACACAAATTTTCTATAGAAAAGTTTTTGATAAACAAAATTTTCTTTAGAACAATTTTTTATAAACAAATTTCTATAGAAAATTTTTCTATAAAACTATAAACATTTTTTTATCAAAAAATTTCTATAGAAAATTTTTGATAAAAAAATGTTTTTGATAACAAAATTTTCAATAGAAAAATTTTTCGATAAAAAAAATTTTCTATACAAAAATTTTTGATAAAAAAATGTTCTATAGAAAAATTTTTATTAAAAAAATTTTGATAAAAAAATTTTGATAAACAAATTTTCTATAAAAAATTTTAAATAGAAAAATTTTTGATAAAAAAATTTTCTATAGAAAAATTTTTTATATTAAAATTTTCTATGGAAAAATTTTTGTTATAAAAATTATCTATAGAAAAATTTTTGATAAACAAATTTCTATAGAAAATTATCATAAAAAAAATTTCTATAGAAAAATTTTTGATAAAAAAGTATCCATAGAAAAATCCTTGACAAAAAAATTTTCTATAGAAAAATTTTTGATAAAAAAAAAATTGTAATAAAATAATTTTGTATAGAAAAATATAGAAAATTTTCTATAGAAAAATTGTTAAGAGGTTGTGGGTTCGAAAAATTGTTAATAAAAAAGAATTTTCTTATAGAAAATTTTTTTAAAAAAATTTTCTAGATAAAAATATTCTGTAGATAAGTTTTTGTTGAAAAAAACTTTTCTATAGAAAAATATAAAAAAAAATGTTGATAAAAAAATGTTCAATAGAAAAATTTTTGATAAAAAAAATTCTCTATAGGAACATTTTTTGATAAAAAGATTTTCTATAGAAAAATTTTCGATAAAAAAATTTTCTGTAGAAAAAATAGAAACATTTTTGATAAAAAAATGTTGTATTAAAATAAAAGTTTTGATAAAAAAAATTCTATAGAAAAATGTTCTCTGGTACAATTTTCTATAGAAAAAATTTGATAAAAAAATTTTGATAATTAAATTTTCTATAGAAAAATTTTCATCAACAAAAATTTTTTCTATAGAAAAATTTTTGATAAAAAAATTTTCTATCGAAAAATTTTTGAAAAAAAATTTTTGATAAAAAAATTTTCTATCTAAAAATTTCTCAATAGAAAAATTTTTCAATAAAAAATTTTCAATAGACAAATTTTTGATAAAAAAAATGTTCGTTGAATTAATTTTATAAAATTTTCTATAAAAACCATTTTTATAAAAAATTTCTACAGAAAAATGTTTGATAAAAAAATTTTCTATAAAGAGTGCTCTAAATAAAATTTGTAGTTGGATTTTCTTAAATAAAAATCAAACCTTTTAATATAAAAACTCTACAAAATACGCGAATATAATGACATATTATACAAAATCATTTATCATTAAAATGTTTACTTAGTACTTGTGTTTTGCAAAATTATCGACTTTTTTCGTAAACCCTCCCATTAAAGATTTTACAGTTGCTTCTGATACCTTTTTGGAGCATGTGTTCCACCTGCGCTTAAAATCGGACATGTTCTTGGAAATCTTTCCTGTGTTCTTCAATTCCTTTTTTACCAGAGCCCAATACCTTTCCACAGGCCGAAGTTCTGGACAGTTAAGTGGATTTGCCTCTCGTGGTACAAAAATGACATTATTCTTTGAGTACCACTCAAGTGCCTTTTTTCCATAATGGCATGATGCCAAATCATGCCAAAAAAATGTAGTCACTCTGTGCTCTCTTAAAAAGGGTAACAACCGTTTTTGTAGGCACTCCTTTATATAAATTTCTGTGTTTATTGTGCCAGATGCCACAAATACTTTACTTCTTTTGCCACAACTGCAAATAGCTTGCCTCACGAGAAACTTCTTAGAGAATTTTGTTTGTTTTCTTGTGCGAAACTCTTGCCGAACATTGCCCCGTTTATCAGCAACATAAAAATCTTGACCAGGAAGTTGAGAAATGTCTGCCAGTACGCATGTTTCATCATCCATCACACAACTCGTTTTTTTGCTTCTAAGTTTTTTATAGCATTGCGATCTGGAACCTTTTGGACTTTGTATGTCTTCAGTCCAGCATAAGCTTTGACTCTATGTGCAAAATTCGTAGAACATTTCACCGTACGAGCTGCTTTTCTTAAAGAAGTGTTAGGCGCTCTTCGAAAGAGTCGCTCGACTTCTTTTGCCTTACCAATATCTGTAGGACCTTTTTTCCTCCCTGATCCAGATTTTCTTTTAATGCTCAGGTTTTCCTTATACCGTCTGATGGCATTAGAAACCGTTCGAGGGTCAACTTTAAAATTTTAAGCTATTTTTTTAAAAGTCCATGACGGATTTTTTTGAAAAGTTTTAATTTTATTTTCACGAACTTTTTTTTCGCAGTCCATTTTGATTGAAATAACTACTGAAAATGAATAATTTCTAAAATAATAGTATCTGACATATCTATAGAAACTAACTTGATCAAAAAATAAATTATTTCTTGCACTATGGATAAATTTTGTCTAAAATAGTAAATGCATATTTTTTTTAGAACACTCTTTAGAGCTTTTCTATAGAAAATTTGATAAAAAAAATTTTCTTTAGAAGAATTTTAGAAAAAAAAAAATTCTATAGAAAAATTTTTAATAAAAATATTTTCTATAGAATAATTTTTGATACAAAATTTTCTATCGAAAAATTTTTGATAAAAACATTTTTTAAAGAAAAATATTTGATAGAAAAATTTTTGGTAAAAAAATTTTTGATAAAAAAATTTTTTATAGACAAATTTTTGATAAAAAAATTTATATAAAAATATTTTCTATAAAAAAATTTTTATGGAAAAATTTTCTGTAGAAAAATTTTTGATAAAAAAATTTTCTATAGAAAAATTTTTGATAAAAAAAACTATAAAATAATTTTTGATACAAAAATTTTCTATCGAAAAATTTTTGATAAAAAAATTTTTTATAGAAAAATATTTGATAGAAAAATTTTTGGTAAAAAAATTTTTGATAAAAAAATTTTTGATAAAAAAATTTTTGATAAAAAAATTTTTATAAAAAAATTTTCTATAAGAAAATTTTTATGGAAAAATTTTCTGTAGAAAAATTTTTGATAAAAAAAATTTCTATAGAAAAATTTTTGATAAAAAAAACTTCTACAGAAAAATTTTTGAAAAAAAAATTCTATAGAAAAATTTTTGATATAAAAATTTTCTATAGAAAAATATTTGATAGTTAAAATTTTGATAAAAAAAATTTTTTATAGAAAAATTTTTAATAAAAAAATTTTCTATAGAAAAATTTTGCATAAAAAAATTTTTCTATAAAAAAATATTTAAATAAAAAATTTTGTATAAAAAAGTTTTCTATAGAAAAATTTTTGTAAAAAAAAATTTCTATAGAAAAATTATTGATAAAAAAATTTTCTATAGAAAAATTTTGATAATTTGAAAAAAATTTTCTAAATTTTCTATAGAAAAATTTTTGATAAGTTTTCTATAGAAAAATTTTTGGTAAAAAAATTTTTGATAAAAAAATTTTTGATAGAAAAATTTTTGATAAAAAAATTTTTATAAAAAAATTTTCTATAGAAAAATTTTTATGGAAAAATTTTCTGTAGAAAATTTTTTTTCAAAAAGAAGTGTATTTGCATTTGATCCCAAACCTGTTACATTTATTTATTAATGTAACAGAAAATTTTTCTATAGAAAAATTTTTGATAAAAAAAATTTCTATAGAAATTTTTTGAAAAAAAGCTTTTCTATAGACAAATTTTTGAAAAAAAAATTTTCTGTAGAAAAATTTAAAAAAAAATTTTCTATAGAAAAATTATTGATATAAAAATTTTCTATAGAAAAATATTTGATAGTTACATATTTGATAAAAAAATTTTCTTTAGAAAAATTTTTAATAAAAAAAATTTTCTATTGAAAAATATTTAAATAAAAAAATAAAAAAAAATTACAAAAATTTTCTATAGAAATATTTTTGTAAAAAAAATTTTTTATAGAAAAATTTTTGATAAAAAAATTTTGTATGGAAAAATTATTGATAAAAAAATTTTCTATAGAAAAATTTTGATAAGAAAATTTTCTATAGAAAATTTTTTGATAAAAAATTTTCTAAATTTTCTATAGAAAAATTTTTGATAAAAAAATTTTCTGTAGAAAAATTTTTGATAAAAAAATTTTTCTGCAGAAAAATTTTTGATAAAAAAGTTTTCTATAGAAAAAATACTAATTTTAGTTTAAGGTATAAAAACAAAATTTTCTATAGAAAAATTTTTAATAAAATAATTTTCTATAGAAAAAAAAAAAGTAATGTCCTAAATGTAGAATATTTAAAAAAGCCTTAAAGACTTTTTCGATTTTTAATAATTATTTATTCATTCTTATCTCAAAACATAAAAATACCATCCTTGAATAAAAAAATTCCATTATCTAATATAACAAATTATTAAGCTTAAATTTATTTATCAAATTATAACGATTTAACAATATTTTTCAAATAAAATTTTCTAATCCATCTAACAATTAAATTAACTTCAATATCCGACAACAAATAACTCAATATCTACCACCCAATTAGTTTTTAAATACTTATCGTATGTAGGTTACAATTAATTCGAAAAAAATAAATAAATAACAATTATGTATTTATTCAGTTTAAATAAAAACTTAAAAAAAAATATAAACATATTCGTTATATTATTACCTTCACAGTTCAATAATAAAACACAAAAATTAAATTAATGTGACACTTTTGAACAATAACAAATAAACATTTCGCATTCGAAATGAACCACAAAATCAACGACAAATATTGAAAAATATTGAAAAAGTCCTAAAACTTAAATCGAAAACAAAAAATATTTAGTTGAAAACAATAAATCCATTCGCATTTTTGAAAATCGAATGAAAAACCTAAAATGTCAGTTAATATTTATGGACCTAAGAGCTGTTGAGTTGACGGCAGTGAGACAAAAAAAAAAGAATAACAACAACTTTGATCTGTTAGAACGGTTCTTGTGCTTGATCGAGTGAAAAATTGTATTTAAAGACCAATTCAATGACCGAAAAACCATCGCACGCGCAAAGGCACACACACACGGGACTCATATAAACTAGATCACAGTGGGGTCTATGCAGACAAACATACATATTATGCAACAAATAAAAGGAGCCTTAATTCATAACTTTAACTTGATAAAACCTTCCTTATTATTATGTTTTATTCAAATCCGCTCTTACCCTAAAGCTTTCAAAATATGTACCTTCAACTTTCTGTTCATCTCATCCCACTGTTCAATGTAAAACTTTTTTCGGTCACTTATTAACAGAAAATAAAAGCAAAAACATTTGAAATACAACAAAAATACTCCCCACAGCTGTTTAAATCATGTTAACAAGCCGTAAACACCCGCCGGAGGCATATGAGACCAGTAACACCATAACACACATTTGAAGCCAATTTTTGTACTCAATATATTTTGTTGTTGCATGTAGCTCTTGTTGTGGTGCGTGTGATTGACAGGGGTGACATGTCGACAAGCTTTTTAGATCAAACATTTGATATTCGAGTACATAGTATGCAAATGTTTGGGACATGTTGGGGTAGCTATCCTACAGCACCTTTAGTAGGGTATAACATAGTCATGCTAGTGTTTGCAATGGTCAAAATGATTTAGTTTAGCATTGACTTAAAATAATTGTTGAGCTAATTTATATAAATCTATTTATTTAAATTTAGTATCCAATACAAATAATTATTCCTACCAAAAAATCTTGTATGAATCAAACATCTTACTAGCAGTCTAGCACACTTCCAACTAGAACACTAGGACTTCCAGACATCAAATAAAAAATGTTACATTTTTCATTCTATAAAATCTATAATATTAATACGCAAGCACCCATTTATTATCCCCTTTTACGCTTTAATTATACACTCATTTCTGGAAAATTTTATACCATTTGAAAGATATTTTTCCGTAGATCAGACGATTCTATATTTTATTAAAATCGGTTCAGTTTTAAAAAATCGGTTTGGTATTTAAAAATCTTACTAACACAATAAAGAAAACTCACATGCATATGAAATTCACTGTAAAGAATCAAACAAAAGAAATTGTATGCAAACATGTTTTCTTTTGTTTTTACACCCAACATCAAAAAGAATGGGGGGTATATTGAGATTGTCATTCCGTTTGTAATTTCCTTAATATTGGTTCAAAAATCAAAAACGATATATATTCTGAATCCTTATGAAATTCTAAGACGATTGAGCTATGTCCGTCTGTCTGTCTGTCTGTTGAAATCACGATAACGTCTAAACGAAAAGAGCTAGCTAACTGAAACTTAGCAAAAACATTCTTTATCTATGAGAAAATTTTGGTATTGAAATTGGGCAAAATCGGTTAGCATTTGGCCATAGCTCCCGTATAACCTCGTCTAGGCTAATCGCTTATTTGCTAATAAATGACAAATTATGACAGTTATGATGACAAAATTTGGTATCTAGAAGTTTTAGACAAGCACTAGGCAGCATATAAAATTTCATCGAAATCGGTTCACATTTAGCCATAGCTCCCATACAAAAAACTTACGAAAACAGGCTAAATTTCACCCAAAATACACTTAAATGCCAATAAATCTAAAAGTATAACAGATATAACCACTAAATTTGGCACAAGAAAGTCTTATATCAATGCCAGCCAGTGTGCAAAATTTTGTCACAATCGGTCACTATTTGACCTAGCTCCCATATAAAAAACTTACGAAAACACAAAAATTCAAAAAGAAAAGGGGATTTATGTCCGTCTGTCCGTCAGATAAAATCGTGATAGCTCCTTAACTACAAGAGCTAGTAAGACTAAATTAAGCACAAGGAAGTCTTATGTCAATGCCAGCCAGTGTGCAAAATTTCGTCACAATCGGTCACCATTTGACCATAGCTCCCATATAAAAAACTTATGGAAACACAAAAATACATAAAGAAAAGGTTGTTTATGTCCGTCTGTCCGTCAGATAAAAGCACGATAGCGCCTTAACGAAAAGAGCTAGAGGGACAAAATTTTACAAAAGTATTTTGGATATCTTGAAAAAGATGTGTGTTGAAAATGGACAAAATCGGTTCAAATTTAGTTAGAGCACCCATATAACCCCGCCCCGGGAAACACATTAATGCTGATAAATTGAATACAATTGTAATAGCTATGACGATTAAATTTAAAGTAGGGAAGTTTTATGCAATTTTTGATCAGTTTATCAAATTTTATAGGAATCAGTCCATATTTGACTTTAGCTTTCATGTGAAAAACACTCACGGAAACCAAAAATTTTAGCAAAGGCCAGTTAAAAGCTATTAAATTAGAAACTATGATAGCTATGGTCACTAAATTTTGCAAGAATAAGCTCTCTATATATACCAGCCAGTGTGTAAAATTTTGTTATAATCGGTCAACATTTGGCTATAATTCTTATATATATAACATCCCCTTTTTATATCTACAATCAAAAAGATTTGGAGGTACATTCATTATATTAAGATTGCACCTATGAAATTATATAGGCATCAATCAATGTTCAGCCCAGACCTTATATATGATGAATGCATTAGGAACTCATAACGAAATATATGGACCTGTCGTATTACTATTAACGTGTTTAGCCTAACTACATATTAATCACAACGAAAAGTATTTAACAACTTATTAATGTAAAACTATACCTGGTTATGAGACCGAATTTTGATCAAAGTAAATACTGGGGAAACCACTAAAATATTTTTGAATGTTGAAATATAAAGCTACGGAAACCTAATTTAGTCCAAAGGTTTTACCAACAATACCAAATAGCTTAGCGATTTTTCCAGTTTTGGTGCAGATTTTGAATTAGCTGCACCCTTGTACATATATGAGATATGTTTCTAAATTTAACACAACTTGATGGTGGGTATATAAGATTCGTCACAGCCGAATATAACACTCTTACTTGTTATTATTTTTGGTGAGTGGTGAGAACAAAAGAGTATATTTGTGGGGAGACAGTGGTAAACAAAGACAAAAATAATGAGTATTTAATTACAATTAAATAAATGTTTTTGTTTTGTAAAATAATAGCAACAAAAATTATTGGTATTGTTTTTATTATTTGTGGTGAGGGAGTGAAAGACAAAATTATTATTTTGGAAGATTTGACAAAAAAAGTGCTTAAAATATAAAGTATGAAACACAATTGGAACGAACGACCAATTTTTCGGAACGAATATTCGTCGTTAGAAATAGAACATATGGGCTTATATGAGTGTGCTCACAATTGATGCGTACGACGAAATTCGTCGTGCGTATCGAACAGTGTGATAGGTTTATTTCCATTTCATACGCAGACGAACGACGACTAAACTGGATTAGAGTGGCTGTATATATATTTCTGTTGTAAAATATTAGAAATTATATGTGTTCTTGTTCAATATGGTCACCTTATAAAATGTAAACAAAAAATATTTATTTCAAATAAAATTATTTAAATACAATAATCTTGTGTAATAATAAAAGAATAAAATAAAAAAAAAATTGCAAATGTTGTGAGTGCGCGATATGTCCGAAAGTGTAAGTAATTTGTGCAAATAAAAAATCAACAAAAATGGCGTCAACAACGTTTATTCGTCGCAAATGTATTCAATCGACGAATTTACAAGACGAATTTTTAAATCCGAATTCGTCGTGCTGGACGAAATTAGTCATTCGTCCCAATTGTGTTTCTACCTTAAACCTTTCAAATTTTAATTATTTGAAGTTAAATTTTTATGGAATTTTGTTTTTTGTGTTGTTTTATTGGGATAAAATCTTCGAGTGATTGAGGGATAAATATTGTGTTAAAAAATTAAATAATATTGCAGGGAAGGGCAGGCATGACGTCATTAAGAGCTATTTAACAATGCCAATTTTTTTAAGAGTCACAGTAGAAAAGAGTTGGATAAGAACATTGCGACTTATACCCAAAAAGGATGTTACTGATTAAAAAAACAGTCTTATGAAGGAAAGTTTATAATACAGTGCAATCGCAATAGAGTGAACACTTGGTAATATGAACTACTTGATACTACGAACTCCCGATTTTTTCCATTAGTTACTTTATAGAGTGAACAGTACCCAACTCAATAGAGTGAACTTTTGTTTTTCTTATACATAATTGACAAAGACGCACCTCTTATAGTTTTTTTACATACTTTTTTATGAAACAGTTAGGATATCGCTTGAATTTGAAAACATTTTTGTTTTACTTTTCTTCTCTTTTTGTTTATTTTATTAGTTACTCTATAGAATGAACAATACCAACTCAATAGAGTGAACTTTTGTTATGCAAAATTTCCAATTTCTGCTGAAGGCGTTTCCGATGCCATTTCTAAAACTGACACTGACATCGAGGAAGTAGCAGTAGCCAAACCAGACATTACAGCAGCGCAGGCCGTGCAGATTTTTGAAAAAGCTATTTACTGGGCAGAAAATAGCGGTGCAAAAAGCAAAAAATGCTTGTACAAAGCAAAAAACTCTTGAAAATTACTTTACTCCTTTGTAATTATATAATAATATTTAATAAATATAGATGTTTTTTGTATATAAAAGAGTTTTTTATAGACTCTTTAGAGTGAACTTTTTCAATAGAGTGAACAGGCCTTGCACGAATTAGTTCACTCTATTGCGATTCCACTGTAATTACAGATCATTATCAAGAAAATGAATTAAATGATCGGTCTGAATCAAATGTAAATTCAATACTGATTAATGTTTAGAAAATGCTATAATATCAGGAAGGAATATTAAAATATTGGTTTTAAACTGTAACTTCTACAGATTCCAAGTACTTCGTCGTTCTCGCTGTTAAATATGCAGTAAAATGATAATAAATTTGAAATTTTAGGATCTTTGTTAAAAGTTCAATAAGACCTTGATTTATCCATCATTTTTGTCAGTCCGTTAGTAACGCTTACAAGTTTATCTGTTCATCACTTCACAGAGCGCTGTTTTGACATAGATAACGCAAGTTGTTTTGATAAGAGCTACTAAGTCTAACACTTTTTCCTTCTCATTCACTTCTGAAGATGCAAAAACGGTTTATTATGGAATATCTTGAATCAGTAAATTCTTCGAAAACTACACAATTTTTAATTATGGTTTTTCCAAATTAGCCAATTCGACTCTCTATTGTACGAAGTGACATAGAAATCAATGAGATCAATTTGAGATCAAAACTTGCTACATCGACACTGTCATTTTTGACTTAAAGCTCTGATTGTGATGAGTTTTTTTTTAAAGAGAAGTAGCACTCAGGCAAATACTACCTATACAATTGCATATAGAGTATATACGAATTGGGTAACCTTCTTTGGAAAGGGGATAGTAGAGAAGAGAAAGGTGATGAAAGGGAGTGATAAAGCAACACTATAATTGCACATCATATCTATTTTTAGAACAGTGAAGTTGCGCCATTTGTTGTTATTTAGACGCATTTTTTTGTTTTACAGCCAATTTTATTTATTTTTCATAGACGGCGTGTTATTGCTGTAGGCTTACCGCCGACGGAAGATGTTGTGGTAATTAATAATTTGAATTCTGTTAACATTGACTCCCAGTGGAGCATAGGGCCTTAAATTTAATAGAAATTAATAATTACAGAAATTGTTGTTGCCGAGACCGGGGATCGAACCCAGGCTCAATGTGATATTACGTGCTAACCAACTAAGACACAGCACGGGAAATTTGTATGTACAGTAAACTAGATGACGGTCGATTGTGTCGACCGCAGGATACGCTAGTAATAATATAAAATAAAAGACCATTACATAAAGTTTTCAAAAGATTTACCCCCTAATTTATAATCGAAAAATAAAGCTATATCAAGCTTATAATTCAAATTTTCCATACAAATTTCAAATTATAAGAATTTCATAATTTTAAAATTTGTTTATGAATTAGGGGGTTAGCGTTTAACCTTTTATGGAAAATTTTTCGATACAAAAATTAATCTGTGAAAATTTTCTCAAGAAAAAAAATTTTCTATAGAAAAATTTTCGATAAAAATTTTTTCCTATGAAAAAATTTTTGAAAAATTTTATAACAAATTGTTTATAAAAAAATTCTTTAGAAAAATTTTTGATAAAAAAAATTTTCTCTTGAAAAATTTCCTATGAAAAAATTTTTGATAATAAAATTTTATAACAAATTGCTTATAAAAAAATTCTATAGAAAAATTTTTGATAAAAAAATGTTCTATAGAAAAATATTTAACAAAAAATTTTTGATAGACAAGATTTTGATAAAAAATTTTGTATAGAAAACTTTTTGATACAAAAAATTTTGTATGGAAACATTTTCTGTAGAAAAATTTTTAATAACAAAAATTTTCTAAAGAAAAAATTTTTTATAAGAAAAACTACTATAGAAAAATTTTTGATAAAAAAAAAATTTGTATGGAAAAAATTTTGATAAAAAAAATTCTATAGAAAAATTTTTGATAAAAAAAAATTCTATAGAAAAATTTTTGATAAAAAAATTCCCAAAAATTATTTAAAAAAATTTTGTATAGAAAAATTTTTGATAAAAAACTTTTGTATTGAAAAATTTTTGATAAAAAATTTTGTATAGAAAAGTTTTTGACTAAAGAAAATTTCTATAAAAAAATTTTTGATAAAACAATTTTCTATAGAAAAATTTTTAATAAAAAATTTTTGATAGAAAAAATTTTGGCAAAATTTTGTATGGAAAATTTTTTGACAAAAAACTTTTTGATAGACTAGATTTTGATAAAAAATTTTGTATAGAAAAGTTTTTGATAAAAAAATTGTCTATAGCAAAATTTTTGATACAAAAAATTTTGTATGGAAAAATTTTCTATAGAAAAATTTTTAATAACAAAAATTTTCAATACAAAAAAATTTTTATAAGAAAAATTTCTATAGACAAATTTTTGATAAAAAAAAAAATTGTATGGAAAAAATTTTGATAAAAAAAAATTCTATAGAAAAATTTTTGATAAAAAAAAATCTACAGAAAACTTTTTGATAAAAAAATTTCCCAAAAATTATTAAAAAAAATTTTGTATATAAAAATTTTTGATAAAAAACTTTTGTATTGAAAAATTTTTGATAAAAAAATTGTGTATAGAAAAATTTTTGACTAAAGAAAATTTCTATAAAAAAATTTTTGATAAAAAAATTTTCTATAGAAAAATTTTTAACAAAAAATTTTTGATAGAAAAGATTTTGATAGCAAAATTTTGTATAGAAAATTTTTTGACAAAAAATTTTTGATGGACAAGATTTTGATTAAAAATTTTGTATAGGAAAGTTTTTGATAAAAAAAATTGTCTATAGAAAAATTTTGGATAAAAAAATTTTGTATGGAAAAATTTTCTATAGAAAAATTTTTAATAACACAAATTTTCTATAGAAACAATTTTTTTATAAGAAAAACTTCTATAGAAACTTCTATAGATAAAAAAAATTATATGGAAAAAGTTTTGATAAAAAAAATTCTATAGAAAAATTTTTGATAAAAAAATTCCCAAAAATTATTAAAAAAAAATTTGTATTGAAAAATTTTTGATAAAAAAATTGTGTATAGAAAAATTTTTGACTAAAGAAAATTTCTATAAAAAAAATTTTTATAAAAAAATTTTCTGTAGAAAAATTTTTAATAAAAAATTTTTGATAGAAAAGATTTTGGCAAAATTTTGTATAGAAATTTTTTTGACAAAAAACTTTTTGATAGACAAGATTTTGATAAAAAATTTTGTATAGAAAAGTTTTTAATAAAAAAATTGTCTATAGAAAAATTTTTAATACAAAAAATTTTGTATGGAAAAATTTTCTACAGAAAAATTTTTAATAACAAACATTTTCTAAAGAAAAAATTTTTTATAAGAAAAACTACTATAGAAAAGTTTTTGATAAAAAAAAAAATGTATGGAAAAAATTTTGATAAAAAAAATTCTATAGAAAAATTTTTGCTAAAAAAAATTCTATAGAAAAATTGTTGATAAAAAATTCCCAAAAATTATTAAAAAAAATTTTGTATAGAAAAATTTTTGATAAAAAACTTTTGTATTGAAAAATTTTTGATAAAAAATTTTGTATAGAAAAATTTTTGACTAAAGAAAATTTCTATAAAAAAATTTTTGATTAAACAATTTTCAATAGAAAAATTTTTAACAAAAATTTTTCGATAGGAAAGATTTTGATAGCAAAATTTTGTATAGAAAATTTTTTGACAAAAAACTTTTTGGTATACAAAATTTTGATAAAAAATTTTGTATAGAAAAGTTTTTGATAAAAAAATTGTCTATAGAAAAATTTTTGATACAAAAAATTTTGTATGGAAAAATTTTCTATAGAAAAATTTTTAATAACAAAAATTTTCTATAGAAACAATTTTTTATAAGAAAAACTACTATAGAAAAATTTTTGATAAAAAAAAACAATTTTCTATAGAAAAATTTTTATTTTTAATAACAAACATTTTCTAAAGAAAAAATTTTTTATAAGAAAAACTACTATAGAAAAGTTTTTGATAAAAAAAAAAATTGTATGGAAAAAATTTTGATACAAAAAATTCTATAGAAAAATTTTTGCTAAAAAAAATTCTATAGAAAAATTTTTGATAAAAAATTCCCAAAAATTATTAAAAAAAATTTTGTATAGAAAAATTTTTGATAAAAAACTTTTGTATTGAAAAATTTTTGATAAAAAATTTTGTATAGAAAAATTTTTGAGTAAAGAAAATTTCTATAAAAAAATTTTTGATTAAACAATTTTCAATAGAAAAATTTTTAACAAAAATTTTTCGATAGGAAAGATTTTGATAGCAAAATTTTGTATAGAAAATTTTTTGACAAAAAACTTTTTGGTAGACAAAATTTTGATAAAAAATTTTGTATAGAAAAGTTTTTGATAAAAAAATTGTCTATAGAAAAATTTTTGATACAAAAAATTTTGTATGGAAAAATTTTCTATAGAAAAACTTTTAATAACAAAAATTTTCTATAGAAACAATTTTTTATAAGAAAAACTACTATAGAAAAATTTTTGATAAAAAAAAACAATTTTCTATAGAAAAATTTTTAACAAAAATTTTTCGATAGAAAAGATTTTGATAGCAAAATTTTGTATAGAAAATTTTTTGACAAAAAACTTTTTGGTAGACAAGATTTTGATAAAAAATTTTGTATAGAAAAGTTTTTGATAAAAAAATTGTCTATAGAAAAATTTTCTATAGGAAAAATATTTATAAGAAAAACTTCTATAGAAAAATTAAAAAAAAAAAAAATTTGTATGGATAAAATTTTGAAAAAAAAATCCTATAGAAAAATTTTTGATAAAAAAAATTCTATAGAAAAGTTTTTGATAAAAAAAATTCCTAAAAATTATTTAAAAAATTTTGTACAGAAAAACTTTTAATACAAAACTTGTCTATAGAAAACTTTTGGATAAAAAAGAAAAACAAAAATTTTTTATCATAAATTTGTATAGAAATTGTTGATAACAAAATTTTCTGTAGAAAAATTTTTGAAATTTTTTAAAGAAAATTTTTTGATAAAAAATTTTCTATAGGAAAATTTTTAATAAGAAAATTTTCTAAAGAAAAATTTTTGATAACAAAAATTTCTATTGAAAAATGTTTTATGAAAAAAATTTGTATAGAAAATTTTTGATAAAAAAAAGTATATAAAAAAAATTTTTGATAAAAAAATTTTCTATAGAAAAATTTATGATAAAAAATTTTTCTATACAAAAATTTTTGATAAAAAAATTTTCTATACAAAAATTCATGATAAAAAAATTTTCTATACAAAAATTTTTGATAAAAAAAAATTTTCTATAGAAAAATTTTTGATAAAAAAATTTTCTATAGAAAATTTTTTGAAAAAAAATATAGAAAAATATTTTGATAAAATAACATTCTATACAAAAATTTTTGATAAAAAAATTTTCTATAGAAAAATATAGAAAAATTTTTTGATAAAAAAAAATTCTATAGAAAAATTTTTGACAAAAAAATTTTCTTTAGAAAAATTTTTAATAAAAAAATTTTCTATAAAAAAAAATTCTATAGAAAAATTTTTGATAAAAAAAATTTTTATAGAAAAAATTTCTATAGAAAAATTTTTGATAAAAAAAATTTTCTATAGAAAAATTTTTGATAAAAAAATTTTCTATAGAAAAATTTTTGATAAAAAATTTTCTATAGAAAAATTTTTGATAAAAAAATTTTCTATAGAAAAATTTTTGATAAAAAATTTTCTATAGAAAAATTTTTGATAAAAAAATTTTCTATAGAAAATTTTTTGATCAAAAATTTCCATAGAAAAATTTTTGATAAAAAAATTTGATAAAATATTAAAAAAATTTTCTATAGAAAAATTTTTGATAAAATAATTTGATAAAAATATTAAAAAAAAATTGAAAAAACTTTTTTTTTAAACGTTCGAACTACACATTGAAAAAATACATATTTTAGTTAAAAGCATAAAAAAACGACTACTCTGCCGACTATTTTTTTGTTCTGTTCTGTTTGCGCCGACCCCTGCTCATCCACATCCATATTTTTCAGACTTGGCCTCATAGCATTATTACTTTTTGAAGAGTTCAAAAATTATATATTTTTGCCACTAAAATCCAAAAATTTTATGAGAAATTACTTTTCGAATAACCCTATTTATTATAGATATTTGATATTTGAATTGCAATAAAGTGTTGTTTTTGTTATCTTTTTTATAGTTTATAGACGAACAATTAAATTAAATTTTTTCTAACAATTAACTTATAATTTATTTGATAAAATTTAATCTTAATTTATTTAAGTATTTTTGTTTTTTGATAAAAAAAAATGAGATCAAATTTCATTGCAATGCAAGTGAATATGTACTTCAATATTTTTTTTCCGTAAATGTTTCGCTTTCTATGCTTTGACCCAGATTTTAGCAGCAGCCAGAGGTATTTAACTTAATTTGTTTGTATTTAATAACCCAACAATTAAGATTTTTCTTGTTAAGAAAAACTTAATAACAAGTGTTTTTTCTTAAACAATTTTAATAAATTTTCCAAAGTTTTTTTATCTAAAAAACATTTTAAAAGAATTATTAACTTTATGATTTTTTTTATACAATTTATGCACTACTTTTTAATTCATCTTTTCAAATTTTTTTGGTTTCAACTAAAAAATTTACTAACGGCTTGCCGCTCTAGACACGCCATCATTTGTTTTACTTGTATCAGATTTTTTCTAAGATTTTCAATTTAATATTTTTCTAAATCACTGCCACTCACTTTTCATTAGCAATTATTACTTTTATGGCTAGAAAAATTTTGCTTTGGCACTCAGGGGCTGTCATTATTTTACTCGTTCGGTCTTTTAGCTCAGCTTCTATCATGTCTATACAAATAGTTTCTAGCTATTTCTGTTGTTCAATTTAGAAACCGAAACCGAAAAAAACTTATTATGATTCAAGTAAATTGTTGTTATTGTTGCTATTTGATATTTATTAAGTTTGGCACGGAAATGAAACAATAAAACAAAATTTAAGCCAAATCATTTTGATATTTTCATAATTATTTGATTCCGTTTGAAGTTTAAGAAAATTTCTTACTTCCATGATTCGTTTGTTTGTTTATTTAAATTAAAAAATATTAAACAAATAAGAAAAAATATATAAAAAAATCAAACGTTATAGCAACTCTTTTCATAATGGTAAAATAAATAATTGAAAGGCAATAGAAAGCTTCTTAACCACTGTGCAGATAAAACGCAAAACTTAATTTCAGTTTTTGCATTAGTTCCTTATATCCCATTGTGCAGTTTTTGATACAAATAAGTTTAAAACATAGACTAAGACATAGAATAGGATATAGACTAAGATATAGAATGAGAAATAGACTAAGACATAGACTAAGACATAGACTAAGATATAGACTAAGACATATACTAAGACATAGATAAAGATATAGACCAAGATATAAACTAAGACATAGACTAAGACATAGACTAAGACATAAACTAAGACATAAACTAAGACATTACTAAGACAAAGACTAAGACATAGACTAAAACATAGACTAAGACATAGACTAAGACATAGACTAAGACATAGACTAAGACATAAACTAAGACATAGTCTAAGACATAGACTAAGACATAGACTAAGATATAGACTAAGACATATACTAAGACATAGATAAAGATATAGACCAAGATATAAACTAAGACATAGACTAAGACATAGACTAAGACATAAACTAAGACATAAACTAAGACATGATTCAGACATAGACTAAGACATAGACTAAAACATAGACTAAGACATAGACTAAGACATAGACTAAGACATAGACTAAGACATAAACTAAGACATAGACTAAGACATAGACTAAGACATAGACTAAGATATAGACTAAGACATATACTAAGACATAGATAAAGATATAGACCAAGATATAAACTAAGACATAGACTAAGACATAGACTAAGACATAAACTAAGACATAAACTAAGACATGACTAAGACATAGACTAAGACATAGACTAAAACATAGACTAAGACATAGACTAAGATATAGACTAAGACATATACTAAGACATAGACAAAGATATAGAATAAGACATAGACTAAGACATAGACTAAGACATAGACTAAGACATAGACTAAGACATAGACTAAGACATAGACTAAGACATAGACTAAGACATAGACTAAGACATAGACTAAGACATAGACTAAGACATAGACTAAGACATAGACTAAGACATAGACTAAGACATAAACTAAGACATAGACTAAGACATAGACTAAGACATAGACTAAGATATAGACTAAGACATATACTAAGACATAGATAAAGATATAGACCAAGATATAAACTAAGACATAGACTAAGACATAGACTAAGACATAAACTAAGACATAAACTAAGACATGACTAAGACATAGACTAAGACATAGACTAAAACATAGACTAAGACATAGACTAAGACATAGACTAAGACATAGACTAAGACATAGACTAAGACATAAACTAAGACATAGACTAAGACATAGACTAAGACATAGACTAAGACATAGACTAAGACATAGACTAAGACATAGACTAAGACATAGACTAAGACATAGACTAAGACATAGACTAAGACATAGACTAAGACATAGACTAAGACATAGACTAAGACATAGACTAAGACATAGACTAAGACATAGACTAAGACATAGACTAAGACATAGACTAAGACATAGACTAAGACATAGACTAAGACATAGACTAAGATATAGACTAAGACATATACTAAGACATAGATAAAGATATAGACCAAGATATAAACTAAGACATAGACTAAGACATAGACTAAGACATAAACTAAGACATAAACTAAGACATGACTAAGACATAGACTAAGACATAGACTAAAACATAGACTAAGACATAGACTAAGACATAGACTAAGACATAGACTAAGACATAGACTAAGACATAAACTAAGACATAGACTAAGACATAGTCTAAGACATAGACTAATACATAGACTAAGACATAGACTAAGACATAGACTAAGACATAGACTAAGACATAGACTAAGACATAGACTAAGACATAGACTAAGACATAGACTAAGACATAGACTAAGACATAGACTAAGACATAGACTAAGACATAGACTAAGACATAGACTAAGACATAGACTAAGACATAGACTAAGACATAGACTAAGACATAGACTAAGACATAGACTAAGACATAGACTAAGACATAGACTAAGACATAGACTAAGACATAGACTAAGACATAGACTAAGACATAGACTAAGACATAGACTAAGACATAGACTAAGACATAGACTAAGACATAGACTAAGACATAGACTAAGACATAGACTAAGACATAGACTAAGACATAGACTAAGACATAGACTAAGACATAGACTAAGACATAGACTAAGACATAGACTAAGACATAGACTAAGACATAGACTAAGACATAGACTAAGACATAGACTAAGACATAGACTAAGACATAGACTAAGACATAGACTAAGACATAGACTAAGACATAGACTAAGACATAGACTAAGACATAGACTAAGACATAGACTAAGACATAGACTAAGACATAGACTAAGACATAGACTAAGACATAGACTAAGACATAGACTAAGACATAGACTAAGACATAGACTAAGACATAGACTAAGACATAGACTAAGACATAGACTAAGACATAGACTAAGACATAGACTAAGACATAGACTAAGACATAGACTAAGACATAGACTAAGACATAGACTAAGACATAGACTAAGACATAGACTAAGACATAGACTAAGACATAGACTAAGACATAGACTAAGACATAGACTAAGACATAGACTAAGACATAGACTAAGACATAGACTAAGACATAGACTAAGACATAGACTAAGACATAGACTAAGACATAGACTAAGACATAGACTAAGACATAGACTAAGACATAGACTAAGACATAGACTAAGACATAGACTAAGACATAGACTAAGACATAGACTAAGACATAGACTAAGACATAGACTAAGACATAGACTAAGACATAGACTAAGACATAGACTAAGACATAGACTAAGACATAGACTAAGACATAGACTAAGACATAGACTAAGACATAGACTAAGACATAGACTAAGACATAGACTAAGACATAGACTAAGACATAGACTAAGACATAGACTAAGACATAGACTAAGACATAGACTAAGACATAGACTAAGACATAGACTAAGACATAGACTAAGACATAGACTAAGACATAGACTAAGACATAGACTAAGACATAGACTAAGACATAGACTAAGACATAGACTAAGACATAGACTAAGACATAGACTAAGACATAGACTAAGACATAGACTAAGACATAGACTAAGACATAGACTAAGACATAGACTAAGACATAGACTAAGACATAGACTAAGACATAGACTAAGACATAGACTAAGACATAGACTAAGACATAGACTAAGACATAGACTAAGACATAGACTAAGACATAGACTAAGACATAGACTAAGACATAGACTAAGACATAGACTAAGACATAGACTAAGACATAGACTAAGACATAGACTAAGACATAGACTAAGACATAGACTAAGACATAGACTAAGACATAGACTAAGACATAGACTAAGACATAGACTAAGACATAGACTAAGACATAGACTAAGACATAGACTAAGACATAGACTAAGACATAGACTAAGACATAGACTAAGACATAGACTAAGACATAGACTAAGACATAGACTAAGACATAGACTAAGACATAGACTAAGACATAGACTAAGACATAGACTAAGACATAGACTAAGACATAGACTAAGACATAGACTAAGACATAGACTAAGACATAGACTAAGACATAGACTAAGACATAGACTAAGACATAGACTAAGACATAGACTAAGACATAGACTAAGACATAGACTAAGACATAGACTAAGACATAGACTAAGACATAGACTAAGACATAGACTAAGACATAGACTAAGACATAGACTAAGACATAGACTAAGACATAGACTAAGACATAGACTAAGACATAGACTAAGACATAGACTAAGACATAGACTAAGACATAGACTAAGACATAGACTAAGACATAGACTAAGACATAGACTAAGACATAGACTAAGACATAGACTAAGACATAGACTAAGACATAGACTAAGACATAGACTAAGACATAGACTAAGACATAGACTAAGACATAGACTAAGACATAGACTAAGACATAGACTAAGACATAGACTAAGACATAGACTAAGACATAGACTAAGACATAGACTAAGACATAGACTAAGACATAGACTAAGACATAGACTAAGACATAGACTAAGACATAGACTAAGACATAGACTAAGACATAGACTAAGACATAGACTAAGACATAGACTAAGACATAGACTAAGACATAGACTAAGACATAGACTAAGACATAGACTAAGACATAGACTAAGACATAGACTAAGACATAGACTAAGACATAGACTAAGACATAGACTAAGACATAGACTAAGACATAGACTAAGACATAGACTAAGACATAGACTAAGACATAGACTAAGACATAGACTAAGACATAGACTAAGACATAGACTAAGACATAGACTAAGACATAGACTAAGACATAGACTAAGACATAGACTAAGACATAGACTAAGACATAGACTAAGACATAGACTAAGACATAGACTAAGACATAGACTAAGACATAGACTAAGACATAGACTAAGACATAGACTAAGACATAGACTAAGACATAGACTAAGACATAGACTAAGACATAGACTAAGACATAGACTAAGACATAGACTAAGACATAGACTAAGACATAGACTAAGACATAGACTAAGACATAGACTAAGACATAGACTAAGACATAGACTAAGACATAGACTAAGACATAGACTAAGACATAGACTAAGACATAGACTAAGACATAGACTAAGACATAGACTAAGACATAGACTAAGACATAGACTAAGACATAGACTAAGACATAGACTAAGACATAGACTAAGACATAGACTAAGACATAGACTAAGACATAGACTAAGACATAGACTAAGACATAGACTAAGACATAGACTAAGACATAGACTAAGACATAGACTAAGACATAGACTAAGACATAGACTAAGACATAGACTAAGACATAGACTAAGACATAGACTAAGACATAGACTAAGACATAGACTAAGACATAGACTAAGACATAGACTAAGACATAGACTAAGACATAGACTAAGACATAGACTAAGACATAGACTAAGACATAGACTAAGACATAGACTAAGACATAGACTAAGACATAGACTAAGACATAGACTAAGACATAGACTAAGACATAGACTAAGACATAGACTAAGACATAGACTAAGACATAGACTAAGACATAGACTAAGACATAGACTAAGACATAGACTAAGACATAGACTAAGACATAGACTAAGACATAGACTAAGACATAGACTAAGACATAGACTAAGACATAGACTAAGACATAGACTAAGACATAGACTAAGACATAGACTAAGACATAGACTAAGACATAGACTAAGACATAGACTAAGACATAGACTAAGACATAGACTAAGACATAGACTAAGACATAGACTAAGACATAGACTAAGACATAGACTAAGACATAGACTAAGACATAGACTAAGACATAGACTAAGACATAGACTAAGACATAGACTAAGACATAGACTAAGACATAGACTAAGACATAGACTAAGACATAGACTAAGACATAGACTAAGACATAGACTAAGACATAGACTAAGACATAGACTAAGACATAGACTAAGACATAGACTAAGACATAGACTAAGACATAGACTAAGACATAGACTAAGACATAGACTAAGACATAGACTAAGACATAGACTAAGACATAGACTAAGACATAGACTAAGACATAGACTAAGACATAGACTAAGACATAGACTAAGACATAGACTAAGACATAGACTAAGACATAGACTAAGACATAGACTAAGACATAGACTAAGACATAGACTAAGACATAGACTAAGACATAGACTAAGACATAGACTAAGACATAGACTAAGACATAGACTAAGACATAGACTAAGACATAGACTAAGACATAGACTAAGACATAGACTAAGACATAGACTAAGACATAGACTAAGACATAGACTAAGACATAGACTAAGACATAGACTAAGACATAGACTAAGACATAGACTAAGACATAGACTAAGACATAGACTAAGACATAGACTAAGACATAGACTAAGACATAGACTAAGACATAGACTAAGACATAGACTAAGACATAGACTAAGACATAGACTAAGACATAGACTAAGACATAGACTAAGACATAGACTAAGACATAGACTAAGACATAGACTAAGACATAGACTAAGACATAGACTAAGACATAGACTAAGACATAGACTAAGACATAGACTAAGACATAGACTAAGACATAGACTAAGACATAGACTAAGACATAGACTAAGACATAGACTAAGACATAGACTAAGACATAGACTAAGACATAGACTAAGACATAGACTAAGACATAGACTAAGACATAGACTAAGACATAGACTAAGACATAGACTAAGACATAGACTAAGACATAGACTAAGACATAGACTAAGACATAGACTAAGACATAGACTAAGACATAGACTAAGACATAGACTAAGACATAGACTAAGACATAGACTAAGACATAGACTAAGACATAGACTAAGACATAGACTAAGACATAGACTAAGACATAGACTAAGACATAGACTAAGACATAGACTAAGACATAGACTAAGACATAGACTAAGACATAGACTAAGACATAGACTAAGACATAGACTAAGACATAGACTAAGACATAGACTAAGACATAGACTAAGACATAGACTAAGACATAGACTAAGACATAGACTAAGACATAGACTAAGACATAGACTAAGACATAGACTAAGACATAGACTAAGACATAGACTAAGACATAGACTAAGACATAGACTAAGACATAGACTAAGACATAGACTAAGACATAGACTAAGACATAGACTAAGACATAGACTAAGACATAGACTAAGACATAGACTAAGACATAGACTAAGACATAGACTAAGACATAGACTAAGACATAGACTAAGACATAGACTAAGACATAGACTAAGACATAGACTAAGACATAGACTAAGACATAGACTAAGACATAGACTAAGACATAGACTAAGACATAGACTAAGACATAGACTAAGACATAGACTAAGACATAGACTAAGACATAGACTAAGACATAGACTAAGACATAGACTAAGACATAGACTAAGACATAGACTAAGACATAGACTAAGACATAGACTAAGACATAGACTAAGACATAGACTAAGACATAGACTAAGACATAGACTAAGACATAGACTAAGACATAGACTAAGACATAGACTAAGACATAGACTAAGACATAGACTAAGACATAGACTAAGACATAGACTAAGACATAGACTAAGACATAGACTAAGACATAGACTAAGACATAGACTAAGACATAGACTAAGACATAGACTAAGACATAGACTAAGACATAGACTAAGACATAGACTAAGACATAGACTAAGACGTAGACTAAGACATAGACTAAGACATAGACTAAGACATAGACTAAGACATAGACTAAGACATAGACTAAGACATAGACTAAGATATAGACTAAGAAATAGACTAAGACATAGACTAAGACATAGACTAAGACATAGACTAAGACATAGACTAAGACATAGACTAAGACATAGACTAAGACATAGACTAAGACATAGACTAAGACATAGACTAAGACATAGACTAAGACATAGACTAAGACATAGACTAAGACATAGACTAAGACATAGACTAAGACATAGACTAAGACATAGACTAAGACATAGACTTAGACATAGACTAAGGCATAGACTAAGACATAGACTAAGACATAGACTAAGACATAGACTAAGACATAGACTAAGACATAGACTAAGACATAGACTAAGACATAGACTAAGACATAGACTAAGACATAGACTAAGACATAGACTAAGACATAGACTAAGACATAGACTAAGACATAGACTAAGACATAGACTAAGACATTGACTAAGACATAGACTAAGACATAGACTAAGACATAGACTAAGACATAGACTAAGACATAGACTAAGACATAGACTAAGACATAGACTAAGACATAGACTTAGACATAGACTAAGACATAGACTAAGACATAGACTAAGACATAGACTAAGACATAGACTAAGACATAGACTAAGACATAGACTAAGACATAGACTAAGACATAGACTAAGACATAGACTAAGACATAGACTAAGACATAGACTAAGACATAGACTAAGACATAGACTAAGACATAGACTAAGACATAGACTAAGACATAGACTAAGACATAGACTAAGACATAGACTAAGACATAGACTAAGACATAGACTAAGACATAGACTAAGACATAGACTAAGACATAGACTAAGACATAGACTAAGACATAGACTAAGACATAGACAAAGACATAGACTAAGACATAGACTAAGACATAGGCTAAGACATAGACTAAGACATAAACTAAGACATAGACTAAGACATAGACTAAGACATAGACTAAGACATAGACTAAGACATAGACTAAGACATAGACTAAGACATAGACTAAGACATAGACTAAGACATAGACTAAGACATAGACTAAGACATAGACTAAGACATAGACTAAGACATAGACTAAGACATAGACTAAGACATAGACTAAGACATAGACTAAGACATAGACTAAGACATAGACTAAGACATAGACTAAGACATAGACTAAGACATAGACTAAGACATAGACTAAGATAAAGACTAAGATATAGACTAAGACATAGACTAAGACATAGACTTAGCCATAGACTAAGACAAAGACTAAGACATAGACTAAGACATAGACTAAGACATAGACTAAGACATAGACTAAGACATAGACTAAGACATAGACTAAGACATAGACTAAGACATAGACTAAGACATAGACTAAGACATAGACTAAGACATAGACTAAGACATAGACTAAGACATAGACTAAGACATAGACTAAGACATAGACTAAGACATAGACTAAGACATAGACTAAGACATAGACTAAGACATAGACTAAGACATAGACTAAGACATAGACTAAGACATAGACTAAGACTAAGACATAGACTAAGATAAAGACTAAGATATAGACTAAGCCATAGACTAAGACATAGACTTAGCCATAGACTAAGACAAAGACTAAGACATAGACTAAGACATAGACTAAGACATAGACTAAGACATAGACTAAGACATAGACTAAGACATAGACTAAGACATAGACTAAGACATAGACTATGACATAGACTAAGACATAGACTAAGACATAGACTAAGATAAAGACTAAGATATAGACTAAGCCATAGACTAAGACATAGACTTAGCCATAGACTAAGACAAAGACTAAGACATAGACTAAGACATAGACTAAGACATAGACTAAGACATAGATTAAGATATAAAATAAGACAAAGACTAAGACATAAACCAAGACGTAGACTAAGACATAGAATAAGACACAGAATAGGACATAGACTAAGACTAGACTAAGACATAGACCAAGACATAGACTAAGACATAAACTAAGACATAGGCTAAGACATAGGCTAAGACATAGACTAAGACATAAACTAAGACATAGACTAAGACATAGACTAAGACATAGACTAAGACATAGACTAAGACATAGACTAAGACATAGACTAAGACATAGACTAAGACATAGACTAAGACATAGACTAAGACATAGACTAAGACATAGACTAAGACATAGACTAAGTCATAGACCAAGACATAGACAGAGAAATAAGTTAAGCCATCGGCTATAAGATCGACTTCACTATGGACCCAAAAAAAAATCCTAGAAAATGTTCATACATCCCATTGTGCAATGTCGTTTTCAAAAAATTTCTTATGTAAATATTAACGCCAATCTACACCCCATTCCTTTTCTCCGATTACTCCATAAAAATTCCTTATTATTATCACACTGATCATCAATCATATTATTTAATATTATTTTATTTAAATTACCCTAACTACTGAATATTTAAAAAAAATATATTCAAGTATTTACTTACATGATTATGCCATTAATTCATTGCAATTAAATGAATGATTTATAGTTGGGTTTCATTCCTAAGTCTTTTGTTTACGCATTTATGTGCAACAAATCATTGTCATCATCATTTTTCATCATTACACTGCAAACGAGACGATAGGCTATCTCATAATTTTCATCTCTAATTAAAATTTAAATTTTTATCTATGAAAATACATCATATCGATTCTAACATTTTAATTTAGGCTCATCAATCTTATTTCTAAGAAATAAAACAAACATAAACAAGTACATACGAGTACGAGTACGCATGCGCAAGCACTGAGCTAGACATTTAATATTTAATTAATAATTATTTGCAACTGCACTTCCAACGCCACCGACACCGACATCACCGCTGCTAACACCAGCTCCAACTAACATTTAGCCACGCCACATCGTTAGCAACAGGTAGCTATTATACCCGCACTTTAATGATCTTTGATGATTGCTGCTGCATATCAAATAGTTAAAGAAGAAGTAGAGGAAACAAGCCGCCAGTATTTGAATAGATGAACTACTGTATAACCAAATATGTATACAAATATAGACCATCATCCATTTGCACAAAACCACGAGTGAACCACTTTAAATTGTGTGTTAACTTACCTACAGAACTAACACCATAGTCTTTTCTTTTATCAAGATTGAAGATTTGATTTAAAGGCCTATACAGAGTAGGAATATATCAGACATACTTTCATGGAAATATGTTGAGGTTATGGAAACATATTGATGATATGTACTAAGACAAAACTAGAGATATAGTCTAATACATGGACTAATATAAAGACCAAGTCAAAAACCAAAACATTGACTAAGACATAGACTCAGACATAGAGTAAAGCATAGACTAAGACATAGACTTAGACATAGACTAACTATGCCTAAGTCTATGTCTTAGTCTATATCGTAGTCTATTTCTTATGTCTTATGACATACAATAAGACATAGACAAAAAAAGCTAAAACATAGACATAGACCAAGGTGTAGACTAACCCATAGACTACGTCATAGACCAGGACATAGGCTAAAACATAGACTAAGACATAGATTAAGATATAGACATAGACTAAGACATGGACTAAGACATTGACGAAAACATAGACTAAGATATAGACTAAAACATAGACTAAGACATAGACTAAGACATAGACTAAGACATAGATTAAGACATAGACTAAGACATAGACTAAGACATAGAATAAGACATAGACTAAGACATAGAATAAGACATAAACTAAGACATAGACTAAGACATAGACTAAGACATAGACTAAGACATAGACTAAGACATAGACTAAGACATAGACTAAGACATAGACTAAGACATAGACTAAGACATAGACTAAGACATAGACTAAGACATAGACTAAGACATAGACTAAGACATAGACTAAGACATAGACTAAGACATAGACTAAGACATAGACTAAGACATAGACTAAGATATAGACTAAGACATAGACTAAGACATAGACTAAGATATAGACTAAGACATAGACTAAGACAAAGACTAAGACATATGTAGGGTTCATGTAACTCAAGCGTCAGACGCTTGAGTTACATAAACCCTACAATAGACTAAGACATAGACATAGACTAAGACATAGACTAAGACATAGACTAAGATATAGACTAAGACATAGACTAAGACATAGACTAAGATATAGACTAAGACATAGACTAAGACATAGACTAAGACATAGACTAAGACATAGACTAAGATATAAACTAAGACATGACTAAGACAGAGACAAAGACATAGACTAAGACATAGAATAAGACATAGGCTAACACATAGACTCAGACATAAAATAAGACATAGACTAAGAAATAGACTAAGACATAGACTAAGACATAGACTAAGACATAGACTAAGACATAGACTAAGACATAGAGTAAGACATATACTAAGACATAGACTAAGACATAGACTAAGACATAGACAAAGACATAGACTAAGACATAGACTAAGACAAAAACTAAGACATAGACTAAGATAGACTAAGACATAGACTAAGACATAGACTAAGACATAGAATAAGATATAAACTATGACATAGACTTAGACACAGACAAAGGCATAGGCTAGGACATAGACTTAGACATAAATAAGACATAGACTATGATATAGACTAAGACATAGACCAAGACATAGGCTAAGACATAGACTAAGACATAGACTAAGACATAGACTAAGACATAGACTAAGACATAGACCAAGACATAGACTAAGATATAGACTAAGACATAGACTAAGACATAGACTAAGATATAGACTAAGACATAGACTAAGACATAGGCTAAGACATAGACTAAGACATAGACTAAGACATAGACTAAGACATAGACTAAGACATAGACTAAGACATAGACCAAGACATAGGCTAAGACATAGACTAAGACATAGACTAAGACATAGACTAAGACATAGACTAAGACATAGACTAAGACATAGAGTAAGATATAGACTAAGATATAGACTAAGACATAGAATAAGACATAGACTAAGACATAAACTAAGACATAGACTAAGACATAGACTAAGACATAGACTAAGACATAGACTAAGACATAAACTAAGACATAGACTAAGATATAGACTAAGACATAGAATAAGACATAGACTAAGACATAGACTAAGACATAGACTAAGACATAGACTAAGACATAGACCAAGACATAGACTAAGACATAGACTAAGACATAGACTAAGACATAGACTAAGACATAGACTAAGACATAGACTAAGACATAGACTAAGACATAGACTAAGACATAGACTAAGACATAGACTAAGATATAGACTAAGACATAGACTAAGACATAGACTAAGATATAGACTAAGACGTAGACTAAGACATAGACTAAGACATAGACTAAGATATAGACTAAGACATAGACTAAGATACAGACTAAGACATAGAATAAGACATAGACTAATAAGACATAGACCAAGACATAGAATAAGACGTAGACTAAGACACAAACTAAGACATAGACTAAGACATAGACTAAGACATAGACTAAGACATAGACTAAGACATAGAATAAGATATAAACTATGACATAGACTTAGACACAGACAAAGGCATAGGCTAGGACATAGACTTAGACATAACTAAGACATAGACTATGATATAGACTATGACAGAGGCTAAGATAGAAACTAAGACATGGACTAAGATTTAGGCTAAGACATAGACTAAGATAGAGACTAAGACATAGACTAAGATATAGGCTAAGAAATTGACTAAAACATAGACTTAGACATGTACTAAACTAAAGACTAAGACATACACTAAGACATATACTAAGACGTAGACTAAGAAATAGACTAAGACATAGTCTAAGATATAGACTAAGACATATATAAAAATGTATATATGTATACTAAATTAAAGTCTATGGCATAGCTTTAAATCTACAATAATTTATCTTTTTCTAAATTTTGTTTTTGGCTTAAATTAAAACAAACAAAAAAGTATCTTTAAAATTGATTTATCACCTCAGCCATGATTATGTAAAATATTTAACTAACCAACGCACATTTTCATAATAAAAAGTGAACATAAACCATATTCCCATAAATAAAAGCATAAATATTTCTATGCTTGTAAGTTTGTTTTCTTACAAAAAATCTTTTAATATCAGTTAAAAAACCAAACGATCTTATGTATATGTACGCGTGTATCCGATTATTTATCAAGTCTTATGGTGCGAATTTGCACTAAATTTTTCATCTTTTTTACGCCTCTATAGCTTTTGATATTTGCCGCCCTGGCTGGCTTATAGAGACTTAAATTATTTACAAAGAGGAAAAACTAAAACAAACAGAAATAAGAAGAAAAAATTGAAATAAAATGAAATAACAGATTTGAGATAAGATAAGGCAAATATTTGAGCATTTGCACAGGTTCAAATTGTAATTTATTGATGTGCCACATCTTTTTATTATTTTAATGGATTGTACTCTATATTATATAAGTGCTGTTTTGGTGTAGGTCTTAGTCTATATCTTAGTCTATGTCTTAGTCTATGCCTTAGTCTATGTCTTAGTCTATGTCTTAGTCTATATCTTAGTCTATGTCTTAGTCTATGTCTTAGTCTATGTCTTAGTCTATGTCTTAGTCTATGTCTTAGTCTATGTCTTAGTCTATGTCTTAGTCTATGTCTTAGTCTATGTCTTAGTCTATGTCTTAGTCTATGTCTTAGTCTATGTCTTAGTCTATGTCTTAGTCTATGTCTTAGTCTATGTCTTAGTCTATGTCTTAGTCTATGTCTTAGTCTATGTCTTAGTCTATGTCTTAGTCTATGTCTTAGTCTATGTCTTAGTCTATGTCTTAGTCTATGTCTTAGTCTATGTCTTAGTCTATGTCTTAGTCTATGTCTTAGTCTATGTCTTAGTCTATGTCTTAGTCTATGTCTTAGTCTATGTCTTAGTCTATGTCTTAGTCTATGTCTTAGTCTATGTCTTAGTCTATGTCTTAGTCTATGTCTTAGTCTATGTCTTAGTCTATGTCTTAGTCTATGTCTTAGTCTATGTCTTAGTCTATGTCTTAGTCTATGTCTTAGTCTATGTCTTAGTCTATGTCTTAGTCTATGTCTTAGTCTATGTCTTAGTCTATGTCTTAGTCTATGTCTTAGTCTATGTCTTAGTCTATGTCTTAGTCTATGTCTTAGTCTATGTCTTAGTCTATGTCTTAGTCTATGTCTTAGTCTATGTCTTAGTCTATGTCTTAGTCTATGTCTTAGTCTATGTCTTAGTCTATGTCTTAGTCTATGTCTTAGTCTATGTCTTAGTCTATGTCTTAGTCTATGTCTTAATCTATGTCTTAGTCTATGTCTTAGTCTATGTCTTAGTCTATGTCTTAGTCTATGTCTTAGTCTATGTCTTAGTCTATGTCTTAGTCTATGTCTTAGTCTATGTCTTAGTCTATGTCTTAGTCTATGTCTTAGTCTATGTCTTAGTCTATGTCTTAGTCTATGTCTTAGTCTATGTCTTAGTCTATGTCTTAGTCTATGTCTTAGTCTATGTCTTAGTCTATGTCTTAGTCTATGTCTTAGTCTATGTCTTAGTCTATGTCTTAGTCTATGTCTTAGTCTATGTCTTAGTCTATGTCTTAGTCTATGTCTTAGTCTATGTCTTAGTCTATGTCTTAGTCTATGTCTTAGTCTATGTCTTAGTCTATGTCTTAGTCTATGTCTTAGTCTATGTCTTAGTCTATGTCTTAGTCTATGTCTTAGTCTATGTCTTAGTCTATGTCTTAGTCTATGTCTTAGTCTATGTCTTAGTCTATGTCTTAGTCTATGTCTTAGTCTATGTCTTAGTCTATGTCTTAGTCTATGTCTTAGTCTATGTCTTAGTCTATGTCTTAGTCTATGTCTTAGTCTATGTCTTAGTCTATGTCTTAGTCTATGTCTTAGTCTATGTCTTAGTCTATGTCTTAGTCTATGTCTTAGTCTATGTCTTAAGGTATGTCTTAGTCTATGTCTTAGTCTATGTCTTAGTCTATGTCTTAGTCTATGTCTTAGTCTATGTCTTAGTCTATGTCTTAGTCTATGTCTTAGTCTATGTCTTAGTCTATGTCTTAGTCTATGTCTTAGTCTATGTCTTAGTCTATGTCTTAGTCTATGTCTTAGTCTATGTCTTAGTCTATGTCTTAGTCTATGTCTTAGTCTATGTCTTAGTCTATGTCTTAGTCTATGTCTTAGTCTATGTCTTAGTCTATGTCTTAGTCTATGTCTTAGTCTATGTCTTAGTCTATGTCTTAGTCTTTGTCTTAGTCTATGGCTAAGTCTATGTCTTAGTCTATGTCTTAGTCTATATCTTAGTCTTTATCTTAGTCTATGTCTTAGTCTATGTCTTAGTCTATGTCTTAGTCTATGTCTTAGTCTATGTCTTAGTCTATGTCTTAGTCTATGTCTTAGTCTATGTCTTAGTCTATGTCTTAGTCTATGTCTTAGTCTATGTCTTAGTCTATGTCTTAGTCTATGTCTTAGTCTATGTCTTAGTCTATGTCTTAGTCTATGTCTTAGTCTATGTCTTAGTCTATGTCTTAGTCTATATCTTAGTCTATATCTTAGTCTATATCTTAGTCTATGTCTTAGTCTATGTCTTAGTCTATGTCTTAGTCTATGTCTTAGTCTATGTCTTAGTCTATGTCTTAGTCTATGTCTTAGTCTATGTCTTAGTCTATGTCTTAGTCTATGTCTTAGTCTATGTCTTAGTCTATGTCTTAGTCTATGTCTTAGTCTATGTCTTAGTCTATGTCTTAGTCTATGTCTTAGTCTATGTCTTAGTCTATGTCTTAGTCTTAGTCTTAGTCTTAGTCTTAGTCTTAGTCTTAGTCTATGTCTTAGTCTATGTCTTAGTCTATGTCTTAGTCTATGTCTTAGTCTATGTCTTAGTCTATGTCTTAGTCTATGTCTTAGTCTATGTCTTAGTCTATGTCTTAGTCTATGTCTTAGTCTATGTCTTAGTCTATGTCTTAGTCTATGTCTTAGTCTATGTCTTAGTCTATGTCTTAGTCTATGTCTTAGTCTATGTCTTAGTCTATGTCTTAGTCTATGTCTTAGTCTATGTCTTAGTCTATGTCTTAGTCTTTGTCTTAGTCTATGGCTAAGTCTATGTCTTAGTCTATGTCTTAGTCTATATCTTAGTCTTTATCTTAGTCTATGTCTTAGTCTATGTCTTAGTCTATGTCTTAGTCTATGTCTTAGTCTATGTCTTAGTCTATGTCTTAGTCTATGTCTTAGTCTATGTCTTAGTCTATGTCTTAGTCTATGTCTTAGTCTATGTCTTAGTCTATGTCTTAGTCTATGTCTTAGTCTATGTCTTAGTCTATGTCTTAGTCTATGTCTTAGTCTATGTCTTAGTCTATGTCTTAGTCTATGTCTTAGTCTATGTCTTAGTCTATGTCTTAGTCTATGTCTTAGTCTATGTCTTAGTCTATGTCTTAGTCTATGTCTTAGTCTATGTCTTAGTCTATGTCTTAGTCTATGTCTTAGTCTATGTCTTAGTCTATGTCTTAGTCTATGTCTTAGTCTATGTCTTAGTCTATGTCTTAGTCTATGTCTTAGTCTATGTCTTAGTCTATGTCTTAGTCTATGTCTTAGTCTATGTCTTAGTCTATGTCTTAGTCTATGTCTTAGTCTATGTCTTAGTCTATGTCTTAGTCTATGTCTTAGTCTATGTCTTAGTCTATGTCTTAGTCTATGTCTTAGTCTATGTCTTAGTCTATGTCTTAGTCTATGTCTTAGTCTATGTCTTAGTCTATGTCTTAGTCTATGTCTTAGTCTATGTCTTAGTCTATGTCTTAGTCTATGTCTTAGTCTATGTCTTAGTCTATGTCTTAGTCTATGTCTTAGTCTATGTCTTAGTCTATGTCTTAGTCTATGTCTTAGTCTATGTCTTAGTCTATGTCTTAGTCTATGTCTTAGTCTATGTCTTAGTCTATGTCTTAGTCTATGTCTTAGTCTATGTCTTAGTCTATGTCTTAGTCTATGTCTTAGTCTATGTCTTAGTCTATGTCTTAGTCTATGTCTTAGTCTATGTCTTAGTCTATGTCTTAGTCTATGTCTTAGTCTATGTCTTAGTCTATGTCTTAGTCTATGTCTTAGTCTATGTCTTAGTCTATGTCTTAGTCTATGTCTTAGTCTATGTCTTAGTCTATATCTTAGTCTATATCTTAGTCTATATCTTAGTCTATGTCTTAGTTTATGTCTTAGTCTATGTATTAGTCTATGTCTTAATCTATGTCTTAGTCTATGTCTTAGTCTATGTCTTAGTCTATGTCTTAGTCTATGTCTTAGTCTATGTCTTAGTCTATGTCTTAGTCTATGTCTGACTCTATGACTTAGTCTATGCCTTAGTCTATGTCTTAGTCTATGTCTCAGTCTATGTCTTAGTCTATGTCATAGTCTATGTCTTAGTTCCAGTATTAGGCTCTTCTATTGTATATAAAACATTTTGTTACAAAAACTTTTCTATATAAAAAACTTTTTGATACAAAATTTTTTCTATATAGAAAATTTTTTCTATAAAGAAAAATTTTTGATACAAAATTTTTCCTATATAAAAAAAATTTTTGATACAAAAATTTTTCTATATAGAAAAATTTTTGATACAAAATTTTTTCTATATAGAAAAATTTTTGATACAAAATTTTTTCTATATAGAAAAATTTTTGATACAAAATTTTTTCTATATAGAAAAATTTTTGATAGAAAATTTTTTCTATATAAAAAAATTTTTGATACAAAAATTTTTCTATATAGAAAAATTTTTGATACAAAATTTTTTCTATATAGAAAAATTTTTGATACAAATTTTTTTCTATATAGAAAAATTTTTGATACAAAATTTTTTCTATATAGAAAAATTTTTGATACAAAATTTTTTCTATATAGAAAAATTTTTGATACTAAATTTTTTCTATATAGAAAAATTTTTGATACAAAATTTTTTCTATATAGAAAAATTTTTGATACAAAATTTTTTCTATATAGAAAAATTTTTGATACAAAATTTTGTCTATATAGAAAAATTTTTGATACAAAATTTTTTCTATATAGAAAAATTTTTGATTCAAATTTTTTTGTATATAGAAAAATTTTTGATATAAAACTTCTTCTATAGAGAAAAATTTTTGATACAAAATTTTTTCTATATAGAAAAATTTTTGATACAAAATTTTTTCTATATAGAAAAATTTTTGATACAAAATTTTTTCTATATAGAAAAATTCTTGATACAAAATTTTTTCTATATAGAAAAATTTTTGATACAAAATTTTTTCTATATAGAAAAATTATCGATAAAAAATTTTTTCTATATAGAAAAATTTTTGATACAAAATTTTTTCTATATAGAAAAATTTTTGATACAAAATTTTTTCTATATAGAAAAATTTTTGATACAAAATTATTTCTATATAGAAAAATTTTTGATACAAAATTTTTTCTATTTAGAAAAATTTTTGATACAAAATTTTTTCTATTTAGAAAAATTTTTGATACAAAATTTTTTCTATATAGAAAAATTTTTGATATAAAATTTCTTCTATAGAGAAAAATTTTTGATACAAAATTTTTTCTATATAGAAAAATTTTTGATACAAAAATTTTTTTGTATACAAATTTTTCTATAGAAAATTTGTTGGTATAATTATTCTATTGCCTGTTTTAACAAATTTTGATCTTATTTGTGACAAATTTCAACTTTTCTTAAAATTTGACTTAGGTATCACCATAAGTGTTATATTTTTAATCATGATCCACGTTTTGTTTAAAATTGAAGGCTATTGTTGTTTATTTTAACTTTTAGATATTATTATTGATTTTTTGAGCCAAATTGTCTTTTTATACCTCAGGCGACAAGTAAATTTAATCATTCAAAATTTTCATTTATTTCCAATGATTGAAATTAAATTTTCAAATTAAAATCAGCTAAATTTATTACTTCTTTTCAGCAATTATTATTAACTTGAGTTTAAAAGCTTTAAAATCGTTTTCATAAAAATTTAAAATTTTTCCAAAATTACTTGTATAAAAATGCCCTTTAGAAACTAATAATAAATAACTCGAAATAATTAAATTTCAAATAAATTATTTCTGCCTAAATCGTTTATCTTAATTGTTTAGTGATAATTTATTGCTCTTATCATCATTCAAATAATTCTTTTAATATTTACATTAAAAATTATTTTAACACATAATTGTCGGCTATCAGAGGACATCTTAGAAAATTAATCATAAAATATGAAATTCAAACTTTATGATAATTTAATAGTCCAAAATATAAATCATAGTTATTTGTTATTAATATTAAACATATAAATTATTTCACTTCTAGCAGCTGCTTAACTTAAATGGTCAATTATCGAGTTTATCTAGACTTTTAGGCAATTTTATTACAATTCTAATATAATTGTTTTCAAAAAAAAAAAAAATAGTTTCAAACTTAAAACATAGTTTTTCAAAATTAAATCAAACACTCCTTTGGACAACTGAAATCAAAAATTCGAGTTTAAGTATTGGGAAACTTGTTTCGATATCAGCTTAAATATTTTTTTTTCAATAATAAATTCAAATAAAACCATTTAATTGTACAGGTGTCTACAATTAAAATCCATCCATGACTCAGTTTAAATCGACATAGCACCAATTTTTAACACTTTTAGAAATTTATTAAAATCATAAATTGCTCAAAACATATCTTAATATAATTGAATGATAAATAAAAGGGTCTTTGAACAGGAACTAAATTTTTCTATTTTTATAAGAAATTTTTAAAAATTGTGTTATTTTTATAGGAAATTTTTCAAAAATTTCCTATTTTTTAAAGGAAATTTTTCAAAAATTTCCAATTTTTTTTAAGGAAATTTTTCAAAAATTTCCTATTTTAAAAAATTTCCTATTTTTTAAAGGAAATTTTTCAAAAATTTCCTAGTTTTTAAAGGAAATTTTTCAAAATTTTCCCATTTTTTAAAGGAAATTTTTCAAAAATTTCCTATTTTTTAAAGAAAATTTTTCAAAAATTTCCTATTTTTTAAAGGAAACTTTTCAAAAATTTCCTATTTTTTAAAGGAAACTTTTCAAAAATTTCCTATTTTTTAAAGGAAATTTTTCAAAAATTTCCTATTTTTTAAAGGAAATTTTTCAAAAATATTTTTTAAAGAAAAATTTTCAAAAATTTCGTATTTTTTAAAGGAAAATTTTCAAAAATTTCCTATTTTTTAAAGGAAATTTTTCAAAAATGTCCTATTTTTAAAAGGAAATTTTTCAAAAATTTCCTATTTTGAAAAGGAAATTTTTCAAAAATTTCCTATTTTTTAAAGGAAATTTTTCAAAAATTTCCCATTTTTTAAAGGAAATTTTTCAAAAATTTCCTATTTTTTAAAGGAAATTTTTCAAAAATTTCCTAGTTTTTAAAGCAAATTTTTCAAAAATTTTCTATTTTTTAAAGGAAACTTTTCAAAAATTTCGTATTTTTTAAAGGAAAATTTCCTATTTTTTAAAGGAAATTTTTCAAAAATGTCCTATTTTTTAAAGGAAATTTTTCAAAAATTTCCTATTTTTAAAAGGAAATTTTTCAAAAATTTCCTATTTTTAAAAGGAAATTTTTCAAAAATTTCCTATTTTTATAGGAAATTTTTCAAAAATTTCCTATTTTTATAGGAAATTTTTCAAAAATTTCCTATTTTTATAGGAAATTTTTCAAAAATTTCCTATTTTTATAGGAAATTTTTCAAAAATTTCCTATTTTTATAGGAAATTTTTCAAAAATTTCCTATTTTTATAGGAAATTTTTCAAAAATTTCCTATTTTTATAGGAAATTTTTCAAAAATTTCCTATTTTTATAGGAAATTTTTCAAAAATTTCCTATTTTTATAGGAAATTTTTCAAAAATTTCCTATAAAAATAGGAAATTTTTCAAAAATTTCCTATTTTTATAGGAAATTTTTCAAAAATTTCCTATTTTTATAGGAAATTTTTCAAAAATTTCCTATTTTTATAGGAAATTTTTCAAAAATTTCCTATTTTTATAGGAAATTTTTCAAAAATTTCCTATTTTTATAGGAAATTTTTCAAAAATTTCCTATTTTTATAGGAAATTTTTCAAAAATTTCCTATTTTTATAGGAAATTTTTCAAAAATTTCCTATTTTTATAGGAAATTTTTCAAAAATTTCCTATTTTTATAGGAAATTTTTCAAAAATTTCCTATTTTTATAGGAAATTTTTCAAAAATTTCCTATTTTTATAGGAAATTTTTCAAAAATTTCCTATTTTTATAGGAAATTTTTCAAAAATTTCCTATTTTTATAGGAAATTTTTCAAAAATTTCCTATTTTTATAGGAAATTTTTCAAAAATTTCCTATTTTTATAGGAAATTTTTCAAAAATTTCCTATTTTTATAGGAAATTTTTCAAAAATTTCCTATTTTTATAGGAAATTTTTCAAAAATTTCCTATTTTTATAGGAAATTTTTCAAAAATTTCCTATTTTTATAGGAAATTTTTCAAAAATTTCCTATTTTTATAGGAAATTTTTCAAAAATTTCCTATTTTTATAGGAAATTTTTCAAAAATTTCCTATTTTTATAGGAAATTTTTCAAAAATTTCCTATTTTTATAGGAAATTTTTCAAAAATTTCCTATTTTTATAGGAAATTTTTCAAAAATTTCCTATTTTTATAGGAAATTTTTCAAAAATTTCCTATTTTTATAGGAAATTTTTCAAAAATTTCCTATTTTTATAGGAAATTTTTCAAAAATTTCCTATTTTTATAGGAAATTTTTCAAGAATTTCCTATTTTTATAGGAAATTTTTCAAAAATTTCCTATTTTTATAGGAAATTTTCCTATTTTTATAGGAAATTTTTCAAAAATTTCCTATTTTTATAGGAAATTTTTCAAAAATTTCCTATTTTTATAGGAAATTTTTCAAAAAATTCCTATTTTTATAGGAAATTTTTCAAAAATTTCCTATTTTTATAGGAAATTTTTCAAAAATTTCCTATAAAAATAGGAAATTTTTCAATAATTTCCTATTTTATTTTCCAAATTTACTACACACCTGTCCCATCCAGATTTAAGCATACAATGAAAAAATATACTATTTGCTTTTACAAATACAAGATAAATATTTTTTATATAAGAATAAATATTTGCCAACTTCATTGCTTTGGATTCCTCCTCCTCGTTTACAGCTTAAATTGCATTAATAAGTGGAGTATTGTTTGCAAACGTTGACTAGAGCGTTGGACTATAAAAACCATTTTATTACTTTCGGTCTTTACAAAAAGATTAGCCAAAAAAAAATGGAGCACAGTGGGGATTTTAGAAAAAATTATCAAACAATTTTTAAAACAAGAAATTCTAATGACATTGTTTGGTCAGTTTAGAGCAATGTAGGCCCTTATTATTTTTGTGGCAGGGGATTGACAAAAATTTACATTAATCAAGAAAAGTTTTTCTTTACTCGTACTAGAGATACTGCACCCATACAGTTGTTTCTGTCAAAAGTGAAATTAAAGTCGATAAAAAACAATGAAAAATACATAAATGCACAAACAAACATACATTTCACGAACACGTGTGTGTGCCTTGGCTTTCTGTTATTGGACAATTGTCTCCATTAGTTGTTTTCGAATTAGAGTTAAAGCGGTATACTGTCTTAAATATGGGACTTATCGAAAATACTATATGACAAAACAATATATGGAAGTGCGACATCTTTATATTATCGAGTCTTTACTTTAGATTAAACAAAGTTTCAAGATTTCACATATGATTATTTAAAATAGCAACCCAAATGGACCCCACTGTGCCTTGATGATAATGTGTGCTTGATTGTTTGAAAATTTTGTAATATTGAAATGAAATTAAGACAAAAGTATAAATTTTCAAATCACTAAAAGACAATTATAGCTTAAAAAAGTGGCTTTTAATAAAACTTGGACGAGTATAAGATTAATTTTATTTTTCTAAGTTTGCAACAAAGTAATGGTAGTTTAATTTTAAGTATTTTGACATAGTAAACATAACACAGTGGGGTAGCAAATCTCATTTTTATCAAAAAACTAAATGTTGGAAACGTCAGAGAGACAAATTTTCTATGGAAAAATATATTTTTACTACAATTTTCACGATGCCACAAATGATCAACTTTCACAAAAACTTGGAAAGCGACAATGTGGGGATTTTCTGTACAAAATTTTTTTATCAAAAATTTTTCAATAGAAAATTTCTTACCAAAAAGTTTTCTATAGAAAAAATTTTTTTTACACATAATTTTTTATAGAAAATATTTCTACAGAAAAATTTTTCGGTAGAAATTTTTTTATCCTAAATTTTTCTAAAAAATTGTTATAAAAAAATTTTTGTGAAACATTTTTCGATGGAAAATTTTTTTATCAAACATTTTTCTATAGAAATTTTTTTTTATAAAAAATTTTTTTATCAAAAAATAAAATTTGTTTTGTCAGAAATTTTTCTGTAAAAAATTTTTTTATAAAAATTTTTTTATCCAAAATTTTTCTATAGAAAATTTTTTTATCCAAAACTTTTTTATCAAAAATTATATTTTTTTTATCAAAAAATTTTTTATTCAAAATTTTTCTATAGAAATTTTTTTTATCAAAATTTTTCTGTAGAAAATTTTTTATCAAAAATTTTTCTATAGATATTTTTTTATTAATTTTTTTTTTTTTTTTTTAATTTTTATCCAAAATTTTTCTATAGAAATTTTTTTATGAAAAGATTTTAATAGAAAATTTTTTATCCAAAATTTTTCTATAGAAATTTTTTTATGAACAGATTTTAATAGAAATATTTTATTCAATATTTTTCTATAGAAAATTTTTTTATCCAAAACTTTTTTATCAAAAATTATATTTTTTTTTATCAAACAATTTTTTATTCAAAATTTGTCTATAGACATTTTTTTTTATCAAAATTTTTCTGTAGAAAATTTTTTTATCAAAAATTTTTCTAAAGAAATTTTTTTTATTAAATTTTTTTTTTTTTTTAATTTTTTATCCAAAATTTTTCTATAGAAATTTTTTTATGAAAAGATTTTAATAGAAAATTTTTTATCCAAAATTTTTCTATAGAAATTTTTTTATGAACAGATTTTAATAGAAATATTTTATTCAATATTTTTCTATAGAAAATTTTTTTATCCAAAACTTTTTTATCAAAAATTATATTTTTTTTTATCAAAAAATTTTTTATTCAAAATTTTTCTATACAAATTTTTTTTATCAAAATTTTTCTGTAGAAAATTTTTTATCAAAAATTTTTCTATAGAAATTTTTTTTATCAAAATTTTTTCCTAAAAAACTTTTTATCCAAAATTTTTCTATAGAAATTTTTTTATGAAAAGATTTTAATAGAAAATTTTTTATCTAAAATTTTTCTATAGAAATTTTTTTATGAACAGATTTTAATAGAAATATTTTATTCAATATTTTTCTATAGAAAATTCTTTTATCAAAAATTTTTCTATAGAAAATTTTTTATCAACAATTTTGGAAAGAAATATTTTTATCCAAAATTTATTTATAAAAAAATTGTTTACCCAAAATTTTTCTATAGAAATTTTTTTTATTTAAAATTTTTCTATAAAAGATTTTTTTATCAAAAATTTTTCTATAAAAAATTTTTTTATCAAAAATTTTTCTATAAAAAATTTTTTTATCCAAAAATTTTTTATTGAAAATTTCTTTATTCAAAATTTTGCTGTAGACAATTTTTTACCAGAAATTCTTTTTATAGAAAATTTTACTATCAAATATTTTTCTATAGAAAATATTAGTTTAGTTTTCTTTTAATATAATTTAGGCTGTTGACCAGTGTAATCATTTTATTTCTGTTGTCACCCCATGGTGACTAACTTTGAATGTATGTAAATGAATACCTGAGTTATAAAAGGAAATTAGCTCACGTTATAAAAAATTATGACAGACATATGCAATTACATTTAGAACGGACTTATAAAGCCTATTTCCACATAAAAAATTTTATATATTATTTAGCATAAAAATCTCATTTATTTTGAAGCATTTTTTCTTAATAACTCTTGCCAAATATCGCTATTAAAAGTCTTTGCTCATGTTAACATCTTTTTAAGAGCAGCCACTTAAAGATTGACCAATAAATGAATGAAATGGTTTTTCATTTGTTTCCAAACTTCAAATACTTGTAATGAATATTGAAAACAGTTGTGGCTTTATTGTTTTTTTTTAGGTGAACATTAAATCATTAAACAATTAAATTTTGCTGTTTTTTTTTTTGGTTATAGTTAAAATTTTTTTTTTACATTTTTGAACATTTATTTTGATATGAGTACGCATTTTAGAGCGGTAACAATTTAATTAATAATTGATACATAGTTTTTTATTACGTTCATTTAATATATGAGCATTCCATGAATTTTGTTTTAAATGAAAGGTGGTTTTATTTGCGCAAACTTACAAATTGCCAATATATTAACATCGAAGCCAAATATACTGTGGAACATGGAAATATTTTTGTTATAGCATTTTTTAAAGAAAATTGCAGAAATTTTTCATTTTTGTTGTTAATTTGATGTGAAATGTTGTTATTGGTTAAATTAAAAAGTTTGTGTCTTAAGTCTTTTGTTTATATCTTCCCTATTAATATCAAAATATTAAGGTATGTGTCTTAAGTCTCTTAATCATAGCATGTCATTTCAGTTTTGCGTCTTAAGTCTTTTGTTATTAGACTTGAAGAAAACTTCATTAGCTTTTAACTGGCGTTTGTAGCATTTTAGTGGTTTCCGGGAGTGGTTTTTAAATTTGATATACTGACCAATATTTGCATAAAACTTCTCTGTTCTAAATTCAGTTGTCATATCTATTACAATTGGATTTCATTTATCAGCATTAATGTGTTTCCCTGGTGGGGTTATATGAGAGCTCTAACTAAATGTGAACCGATTCCGCCCATTTTTAATACCCTCTAGCAGTTTTGTTAAGGCGCAATAGTGCTTTTATTTGATGGACAGACGGACATAAACCCTCTATCATTTTGATATTTTTGTGTTTCCTTAAGTTTTTTTATATGGAAGCTTTGTTCGAATGGTGACCGATTGTAACAAAATTTTGTACACTGGCTGGCATTGACATAAAACTTCCTTGTAGTGGCCATAGCTATTACAGTTTATCATTTATTTCCATTTAAGTGTAAAATAGACGGAATTCGGCAGTTTCCAGAAATGTTTTGTATGGGAGCTATGGTTAAATGTGAACCGATTTCGATGAAATTGTATATCCTGTCTGGTGCGTATGCAAAACTTCTCTAATCTTCTCATTATTGTTATAGTTTGTCATTTATTATCAAATAATATAATCGTTTAGATTAGTCTAGACGAGGTTATACTGGAGCTATGGTCAAATGAGCACCGATTTCGCCCAATTTCAATACCAAATATTTCCCAGAAGAATGAAGAATATTGTTGGCAAGTTTCAGCGACCTAGCTCCTCTCGTTTAGGCCCTATAGTGCCGACAACAGACAGATAGACATATAGACAGACAGACAGACAAACAGACAGAAGGACAGACATACAGACAGACAGTCAGACAGTCAGACAGTCAGTCAGACAGTCAGTCAGACAGTCAGACAGTAAGACAGACAGACAGACAGACAGACAGACAAACAGACAAATAGACAAACAGACAAACAGACAAACAGACAAACAGACAGACATACAGATAGACAAACAGACAGACAGACAGACAGACAGACGTACAGACAGACAGACAGACAGACAGACAGACAGACAGACAGACAGACAGACAGACAGACAGACAGACAGACAGACAGACAGACAGACAGACAGACAGACAGACAGACAGACAGACAGACAGACAGACAGACAGACAGACAGACAGACAAACAAACAAACAAACAGACAGACAGACAGAAGGACAGAAGGACAGACGACAGACAGACAGACAGACAGACAGACAGACAGACAGACAGACAGACAGACAGACAGACAGACAGACAGACAGACAGACAGACAGACAGACAGGCAGAAAGACAGACAGACAGACAGAAGGACAGACGACAGACAGACAGAAAGACAGACAGACGTACAGACAGACAGACAGACAGAAGGACAGACGACAGACAGACAGACATTTTTTATTCAAAATTTTTCTATAGAAATTTCTTATTTAAAATTTTCTACAGAAAATATTTTTAGCCAAAATTTTTCTATGAAAATGTTTTATCAATATTTTTTATAGAAAATTTTTTTATCCAAAAATTTTTTATCCAAAATTTTTCTAAAGAAAGTTTGTTTATCAAAAAATTATCCAAAATTTTTTTACAAATAATTTTGTATAGAAAATATTTCTATAGAAAAATTTTTCTATAGAAAATTTTTTTATCCAAAATTTGTAGAAAATTTTTGTATCCGAAATTTTTCTGTAGAAAATTTTTTTATCAACAATTTTTCTGCAGAAAATTTTTTTATCAAAAATTTTGCTATACAAAATTTTTTTATCGAAAATTTTTCTAAACTAAATTTTTTTATCAAAAATTTTCTAAAGAAAATTTTTTTACAGAAAAATATTGTTATTTGATGGCACAATAAACTAATATTAGGTCATCTTAAGGGTAATTTTCAATAAAATTAGATAAGTTGTCTTTAAGTTATGGACAGACAGAATATCTAAAAAATATAACTTGTCCACTTTTTTGACTTCATTAGCTTTTTATAGCTTATTCTTATATAAAAGCTCATAATAGTTTGTCTTACTATAACAAGAGAATTTAGTTTCTAATAAAACGTGGTTTTAGTTTTTTAAATTAGATGAAAAATCGAAAAGTTTATAAGCTTTTCATAAACCGACTGAACATTTACCAGATATTCATTATAAAAAATTTCTTGTTTGCCATGGAAAAATTATACACTTTTTTGACTTCAGTAGCTTTTTATTGCTTATTCTTATATGAAAGCTCATAAAGGTTTATATCAATATAACAAGAAAATTTAGTTCGTAATAAAACATCATTTAAATTTTATAAATCACATGAAAAATCTAAAAGTTATTAAGCTTTTCATAAGCCGACTAGACCATTTACCAGAAATTCATTATAAAAAGTTTTTTGTTTGCAATCGAAAAATTTTAACTTTGGAAAAAGTTAAATAACTTTTGTAAATGTAGACCGATATCAATAAGTAATGTCTCGTTTATTTCTATATAGAACTAGATTTAAAATACTGTATAAAATAAAAAGACTGTATAGAAAAAAGTTGAAATAATTGCCTTTGAATTTTTAAGATTACAAAAAAAAAATAAAAAAAACATCGAAACTTTTGATAAAAACTTAGCTAATTTCCTGGAATATAAGGTGTATGTATAACCTTGTTAAAGCTTGATCTCTTGACTTTTCAAAACTTTTACAATTTTTAAAATCACCCTGCAAATGTAAGAACTGGAGGTACTAAAGTACTGCGACCTACCCGAAAATAGTTTTTTGCGAATATCTCAAAATTTTGCACATGTTTTGAAATCTTTGAAAATGGTTTTTGTATGATCTCATCTAGGCCTATAGGCCCCACTAGGTCGCTTTCCAAGTTTTTACAAGAGTTGCTGATTTGTGACACCGTGTAAAATTGATTTATTTAATATTTAATTTATTTATAGTTAATAATTTATTACAAATATTATTAATTTCAACCCAAATTAATACAAACACACTATCAGCAAATAATCCTAAGACGCACTTGTTTGTTAGAGGGTATGTATCTTCAACGGCAGAAAAAAATAAAAGAGTTTATATTTGTAGTAACCCAGTAGTTCGAAATTTTTGATATCGACTTCAAATCTATAAAATTTCTACAGTCTAAGTACTAAATCAAGCTAAGTTTTAAACCATGGTTCCAAGTACATGCCGAGATTTTTAAAGTTTTTTAGTCAATTCTTCAATTTGTAACTGTTAGGAGTATCTATAAGTTTATATCTATATTTTCTCTCCAAACACTTTACTTTGACAAATTGCGAATTTTGTTAATAAATTAGTTTGTTAGCGATGAAATGATTAATGAATTTGCACCTAAACAGACCAAGTTAGATATATAGAAGTTAAGTCTGTATATCAGAGAAAGATAATCAATGTTTAAGAGTGCAGGCTCTTACTACTAACATAAATTTTATAAAGGTCCTAAATCAAAATTTACAATTTCTGCTTTCGTCAGTTACGCCTTTTATTTGTATTTATTGTGACGAAAGTCAAAATGTTTGATTAAACGATGTTTTGCCCATTGCCAATATATCACAAATTTGGTGTTTCAATATTAATCAAATTTAAAAGATAAATATTTGTTAGGTTACCTTGTCAATTTTAAAAGATAACTAATTTATGTTCAACAACTTTTTAAAAAGAAATTGTCGAAAATTAAAATCTTGTGTCAAATTAAAATCATGGAACATGAAAAGTTTAATAAAAGTTTAACAAATTAATCTTAACACAGTCTATGTCTTAGTACGAGTATATGTTTCATTAAATTATGTCCAGGTTTTTGTCTACGTCTTCGTCAGTGGTTCAAACAATGACTTAATGTATAGGTCATCTATGTCTTGGTCTATTTCTTAGACTATGTATGTTTAAGTCGATGTCGACAAAAACATATGTAGATAACCTATACATTGAGTCATTGTTTGAACCACAGACGAAGAACTGGACGTAAGTCTAACTATTAGTTTGTAAAAGTCTTACTTCGAATTTATGTTCTAGTTAAGTTCTAGTTCAATTCTAGTTCAGTTCTAGTTCTGTTCTAGTTCTGTTCTAGTTCTGTTCTAGTTCTGTTCTAGTTCTGTTCTAGTTCTGTTCTAGTTCTGTTCTAGTTCTGTTCTAGTTCTGTTCTAGTTCTGTTCTAGTTCTGTTCTAGTTCTGTTCTAGTTCTGTTCTAGTTCTGTTCTAGTTCTGTTCTAGTTCTGTTCTAGTTCTGTTCTAGTTCTGTTCTAGTTCTGTTCTAGTTCTGTTCTAGTTCTGTTCTAGTTCTGTTCTAGTTCTGTTCTAGTTCTGTTCTAGTTCTGTTCTAGTTCTGTTCTAGTTCTGTTCTAGTTCTGTTCTAGTTCTAGTTCTGTTCTAGTTCTAGTTCTGTTCTAGTTCTGTTCTAGTTCTGTTCTAGTTCTGTTCTAGTTCTGTTCTAGTTCTGTTCTAGTTCTGTTCTAGTTCTGTTCTAGTTCTGTTCTAGTTCTGTTCTAGTTCTGTTCTAGTTCTGTTCTAGTTCTGTTCTAGTTCTGTTCTAGTTCTGTTCTAGTTCTGTTCTAGTTCTGTTCTAGTTCTGTTCTAGTTCTGTTCTAGTTCTGTTCTAGTTCTGTTCTAGTTCTGTTCTAGTTCTGTTCTAGTTCTGTTCTAGTTCTGTTCTAGTTCTGTTCTAGTTCTGTTCTAGTTCTGTTCTAGTTCTGTTCTAGTTCTGTTCTAGTTCTGTTCTAGTTCTGTTCTAGTTCTGTTCTAGTTCTGTTCTAGTTCTGTTCTAGTTCTGTTCTAGTTCTGTTCTAGTTCTGTTCTAGTTCTGTTCTAGTTCTGTTCTAGTTCTGTTCTAGTTCTGTTCTAGTTCTGTTCTAGTTCTGTTCTAGTTCTGTTCTAGTTCTGTTCTAGTTCTGTTCTAGTTCTGTTCTAGTTCTGTTCTAGTTCTGTTCTAGTTCTGTTCTAGTTCTGTTCTAGTTCTGTTCTAGTTCTGTTCTAGTTCTGTTCTAGTTCTGTTCTAGTTCTGTTCTAGTTCTGTTCTAGTTCTGTTCTAGTTCTGTTCTAGTTCTGTTCTAGTTCTGTTCTAGTTCTGTTCTAGTTCTGTTCTAGTTCTGTTCTAGTTCTGTTCTAGTTCTGTTCTAGTTCTGTTCTAGTTCTGTTCTAGTTCTGTTCTAGTTCTGTTCTAGTTCTGTTCTAGTTCTGTTCTAGTTCTGTTCTAGTTCTGTTCTAGTTCTGTTCTAGTTCTGTTCTAGTTCTGTTCTAGTTCTGTTCTAGTTCTGTTCTAGTTCTGTTCTAGTTCTGTTCTAGTTCTGTTCTAGTTCTGTTCTAGTTCTGTTCTAGTTCTGTTCTAGTTCTGTTCTAGTTCTGTTCTAGTTCTGTTCTAGTTCTGTTCTAGTTCTGTTCTAGTTCTGTTCTAGTTCTGTTCTAGTTCTGTTCTAGTTCTGTTCTAGTTCTGTTCTAGTTCTGTTCTAGTTCTGTTCTAGTTCTGTTCTAGTTCTGTTCTAGTTCTGTTTTAGATATTTTTATATCTATGTATCAGTTGAAGTCTATAAAATTGAATCATATTAAAAAACTATCAATCACTTTATGGATTGATTTGTAAAGTTTTATTGTGACAGTTACTATGATTGCAACAGTTGCAACTGCAACATGCAAGCAACATTTAAAATGTGGCAGCAACTTGAAAAATTCATTCATACAGACATTTATGTTGATTGAAAACTAGGTTAATTTAAGCACGACTTTTTTACCAAAAAAAAATATTAAACAAATTATTTCGTTACCATAAAATATATATGAGATACTTAAATATTTCTTTTCCGTTTCTGTATTTTTTTTTGCTTTATAACAGAGAACAACAATTGCTGAATATATTCGAAGTAATTATCAATACCTTGGAAGGTAAATTGAAACGAATCGATAATCTTGACAGATCAGTAGAGCATATGATGAAACGTATGGAAATCTTGGATAATCGTGTCTCAGATAATTTAGTTAAAACTGATTCGGTTATTTCGAAATTAAGATCTTTGGATACAAAAATCTCTAATGATATTATAGATACGGGCCCCGATAGCGATAGTCGTGCGACAAATGGTCGCTCTCCACGCACATCCACTGCTTCATCCACGCTACAACTGGATAATCGTTTGGTTCTGCTGGATCAAAAAGTCAGTGATATTGATTCGAAATTGGAGATTTTGAAAAATCAAATCGATAACAATTTATTGCAAGTGGATGAGTTTAATGCTGAGGCCAGCGAAAAGAAGCCCATTAGCATGAATGTTATTGAAATTACCAAGGCCATGAATGCCGAGGTCATGTCTCATGTCTCGAATGAATTAAGCGAATTGAGAGATACAACGGATAATATAGACAAGAAACTGCAGTTCCATATTAATATAGTATCCGAAAATGTGGGACGTATGTTGCGTATGGTGGGTGATATCCATGAGGCCGTTGTGGATCATCATGAAATGTATAATAATCTTAATGCCACCACCACGGCCTTGCCTTTGATTAAGTCCAGTAAAATAGATGCTTTAGTAAAACAAATACGTCCCATGGTTTCGGTTTCCGAAAAAATGGATGAAGTTTGGGATGTTGTGGTGGGAACAAAGTCTTCTGTAGATCATTTATTGCCTAAATCAGATGCTTTGCTTACCCAAACCCAAAGGCAAGAAAGAGCTATTGGTGAGATACATCATGACTTGAAGGCGAAAACAAATTTGATTATCAACAATTTGGATATGGTTGAGAAACGTTTGAAAAAGCAGGAAGATGATGTACAATTATTGGCTCAAAGACCCGTACCGGCTGAGTTGTTAATGGACCCAACCATAGATCGTCTGGTGGAATATGATCCCAATAGGTTTGTACTTGAAACAATTCTAAATAAAAAGAAAGTTAAGATCAAAATTTAAATGAATTGGAAACAATTTGTTATTATTTCTTAAGTTCTTTTTCAATCATACTCACATCTAACCATACAAATAGTTTCATTTTCCTACTTATCACATAAACTCATCACATTCTAACATTGTAACATAATCTTTAAAACTTTTGATCAACTAACCAAAAAAAGTAACGAATTAAATTCAAACTATTACAACCACAGATACTCCGTCATTGATGACTTTAGCGCACAAAGTAGTATTACTCCCCCGACAACATCTACCATTCCAACAACACCCTCGACTGCTACGCTAGCAGTAACACCTATACCCTCTACTGTCTCTACTCCCTCTTCTACTGCTTCTTCTACTACCATAAACAATCCTACCTCCTCTTCTTCCTCCTCGTCCTCTACAACGAATACAACCCCCTCTATAGTGTTGGCAAACTCTGTCTCTGGTACATACCCTTCTACCACACCAACAATACCTACCACAATTGCTGCAGGTGTTAATTCTAATCAAACTACTTCCTCCACCACCTCTACGTCTTCTTCGTCATCATCGAGCAGCAGTTCCTCGTCCTCATCTTCATCGACAGCAACGACTTCCTCAACTAAGCCAATCTCTCGCAAAGGTGGCATAATATTCCCCAGTGTTAAGAACAAGCCCTCAGTGGTGAATAACACATTCACCACTGATATTTTGACATTGAAGGATGTAAAAGTGAGTTAAAGAAATGTTATAATTAACAGATTATTTAGTAAAATTTACTACTTACGGTAGTAAATTTTCAAGAATAAATACCACTTATCATATTTTTAATATTTCCTTTCTAATATTAGGGTTTCTCATGCGTTGATTTATTAAACGCTGGCATGAAACAGTCGGGTGTTTTCTATTTGCAAATTCGAGGCACTACCTATTGGTTCTTGAAGGTATTCTGCGAACAGGAAGTAGCTGATGGCGGCTGGACGGTAAGTATCACTAGGACTGAAATATTTAAAGTTAAATTTACATTTTATTAAATATTTAGGTAATTCAAAGGAGAGACGATTTTGGTGAACCACGCGAGAATTTCAATCGTGATTGGGCCGATTATAAAAATGGTTTTGGTGATCCGGGCAAAGAGTTTTGGTTGGGTAACGAAAATATCTATATGTTAACAAATAATGAAGATTATATACTGAGAGTAGAGTTGGAAGATTTTGAAGGAAATAAGAGGTAAGTTATAGATACTTAAACCAGTTTAATTAGAACAGAACTAGAACAGAACTAGAACAGAACTAGAACAGAACTAGAACAGAACTAGAACAGAACTAGAACAGAACTAGAACAGAACTAGAACAGAACTAGAACTAGAACAGAACTAGAACAGAACTAGAACAGAACTAGAACAGAACTAGAACAGAACTAGAACAGAACTAGAACAGAACTAGAACAGAACTAGAACAGAACTAGAACAGAACTAGAACAGAACTAGAACAGAACTAGAACAGAACTAGAACAGAACTAGAACAGAACTAGAACAGAACTAGAACAGAACTAGAACAGAACTAGAACAGAACTAGAACAGAACTAGAACAGAACTAGAACAGAACTAGAACAGAACTAGAACAGAACTAGAACAGAACTAGAACAGAACTAGAACAGAACTAGAACAGAACTAGAACAGAACTAGAACAGAACTAGAACAGAACTAGAACAGAACTAGAACAGAACTAGAACAGAACTAGAACAGAACTAGAACAGAACTAGAACAGAACTAGAACAGAACTAGAACAGAACTAGAACAGAACTAGAACAGAACTAGAACAGAACTAGAACAGAACTAGAACAGAACTAGAACAGAACTAGAACAGAACTAGAACAGAACTAGAACAGAACTAGAACAGAACTAGAACAGAACTAGAACAGAACTAGAACAGAACTAGAACAGAACTAGAACAAAACTAGAACAGAACTAGAACAGAACTAGAACAGAACTAGAACAGAACTAGAACAGAACTAGAACAGAACTAGAACAGAACTAGAACAGAACTAGAACAGAACTAGAACAGAACTAGAACAGAACTAGAACAGAACTAGAACAGAACTAGAACAGAACTAGAACAGAACTAGAACAGAACTAGAACAGAACTAGAACAGAACTAGAACAGAACTAGAACAGAACTAGAACAGAACTAGAACAGAACTAGAACAGAACTAGAACAGAACTAGAACAGAACTAGAACAGAACTAGAACAGAACTAGAACAGAACTAGAACAGAACTAGAACAGAACTAGAACAGAACTAGAACAGAACTAGAACAGAACTAGAACAGAACTAGAACAGAACTAGAACAGAACTAGAACAGAACTAGAACAGAACTAGAACAGAACTAGAACAGAACTAGAACAGAACTAGAACAGAACTAGAACAGAACTAGAACAGAACTAGAACAGAACTAGAACAGAACTAGAACAGAACTAGAACAGAACTAGAACAGAACTAGAACAGAACTAGAACAGAACTAGAACAGAACTAGAACAGAACTAGAACAGAACTAGAACAGAACTAGAACAGAACTAGAACAGAACTAGAACAGAACTAGAACAGAACAGAACTAGAACAGAACTAGAACAGAACTAGAACAGAACTAGAACAGAACTAGAACAGAACTAGAACAGAACTAGAACAGAACTAGAACAGAACTAGAACAGAACTAGAACAGAACTAGAACAGAACTAGAACAGAACTAGAACAGAACTAGAACAGAACTAGAACAGAACTAGAACAGAACTAGAACAGAACTAGAACAGAACTAGAACAGAACTAGAACAGAACTAGAACAGAACTAGAACAGAACTAGAACAGAACTAGAACAGAACTAGAACAGAACTAGAACAGAACTAGAACAGAACTAGAACAGAACTAGAACAGAACTAGAACAGAACTAGAACAGAACTAGAACAGAACTAGAACAGAACTAGAACAGAACTAGAACAGAACTAGAACAGAACTAGAACAGAACTAGAACAGAACTAGAACAGAACTAGAACAGAACTAGAACAGAACTAGAACAGAACTAGAACAGAACTAGAACAGAACTAGAACAGAACTAGAACAGAACTAGAACAGAACTAGAACAGAACTAGAACAGAACTAGAACAGAACTAGAACAGAACTAGAACAGAACTAGAACAGAACTAGAACAGAACTAGAACAGAACTAGAACAGAACTAGAACAGAACTAGAACAGAACTAGAACAGAACTAGAACAGAACTAGAACAGAACTAGAACAGAACTAGAACAGAACTAGAACAGAACTAGAACAGAACTAGAACAGAACTAGAACAGAACTAGAACAGAACTAGAACAGAACTAGAACAGAACTAGAACAGAACTAGAACAGAACTAGAACAGAACTAGAACAGAACTAGAACAGAACTAGAACAGAACTAGAACAGAACTAGAACAGAACTAGAACAGAACTAGAACAGAACTAGAACAGAACTAGAACAGAACTAGAACAGAACTAGAACAGAACTAGAACAGAACTAGAACAGAACTAGAACAGAACTAGAACAGAACTAGAACAGAACTAGAACAGAACTAGAACAGAACTAGAACAGAACTAGAACAGAACTAGAACAGAACTAGAACAGAACTAGAACAGAACTAGAACAGAACTAGAACAGAACTAGAACAGAACTAGAACAGAACTAGAACAGAACTAGAACAGAACTAGAACAGAACTAGAACAGAACTAGAACAGAACTAGAACAGAACTAGAACAGAACTAGAACAGAACTAGAACAGAACTAGAACAGAACTAGAACAGAACTAGAACAGAACTAGAACAGAACTAGAACAGAACTAGAACAGAACTAGAACAGAACTAGAACAGAACTAGAACAGAACTAGAACAGAACTAGAACAGAACTAGAACAGAACTAGAACAGAACTAGAACAGAACTAGAACAGAACTAGAACAGAACTAGAACAGAACTAGAACAGAACTAGAACAGAACTAGAACAGAACTAGAACAGAACTAGAACAGAACTAGAACAGAACTAGAACAGAACTAGAACAGAACTAGAACAGAACTAGAACAGAACTAGAACAGAACTAGAACAGAACTAGAACAGAACTAGAACAGAACTAGAACAGAACTAGAACAGAACTAGAACAGAACTAGAACAGAACTAGAACAGAACTAGAACAGAACTAGAACAGAACTAGAACAGAACTAGAACAGAACTAGAACAGAACTAGAACAGAACTAGATCAGAACTAGAACAGAACTAGAACAGAACTAGAACAGAACTAGAACAGAACTAGAACAGAACTAGAACAGAACTAGAACAGAACTAGAACAGAACTAGAACAGAACTAGAACAGAACTAGAACAGAACTAGAACAGAACTAGAACAGAACTAGAACAGAACTAGAACAGAACTAGAACAGAACTAGAACAGAACTAGAACAGAACTAGAACAGAACTAGAACAGAACTAGAACAGAACTAGAACAGAACTAGAACAGAACTAGAAAAGAACTGATTTAAAACTGAACTAAAACTAATTTAAAACTGAACTAGAACTGATTTAGTACTGAACTTGAATTGATTTAAAACTGAACTAGAATTGATTTAAAACTGAACTAGAACTGAACTAGAGCTGATTTTAAACTGAACAAGAACTGATTTAAAACTAGAACTGTATTAAAACTGAACTAGAACTGATTTAATACTGAACTTGCTTTGATTTAAAACTGAACTAGAACTGATTTAGTACTGAACTTGAATTGATTTAAAACTGATATAGAATTGATTTAAAACTGAACTAGAACTGAACTAGAGCTGATTTTAAACTGAACAAGAACTGATTTAAAACTAGAACTGTATTAAAACTGAACTAGAACTGATTTAATACTGAACTTGCTTTGATTTAAAACTGAACTAGAACTGAATTAAAACTGAACTAGAACTGATTTCAAACTGAACTAGAACTGATTTAAAACTTAACTAGAATTGATTTAAAACTAGACCTGATTTAAAACTGAACTAGAACTGATTTAAAACTGAACTAGAACTGATTTAAAACTAAACTAAAACTGATTTAAAACTGAACTAGAACTGATTTAAAACTGAACTAAAACTGATTTAAAGCTGAACAAGAACTGATTTAAAACTGAATTGAACTGATTTAAAACTGAACTATAACAGATTTGAAACCGAACTTGAACTGATTTAAAACTAAGCTAGAACTGATTTAAAACTGAACTAGATCTGATTTAAAACTGATCTAGAACTGATTTAAAACTGAACTAGAACTGATTTAAAACTGAACAAGAACTGATTTAAAACTGAACTAGAATTGATTTAAAACTGAATTAGAACTGATTAAAAATTGAACTAGATCTAAACTAGAACTGATTAAAAACTGAACTAGATCTGAAATAGAACTGATTAAAAACTGAACTAGAACTGATTTAAAACTGAACTAGAACTGATTTAAAACTGAACTATAACAGATTTGAAAGTGAAATAGAACTGATTTAAAACTGAACTAGAATTGAACTAAAATAATATAATGTAATTATAATTTCTTTCTATTTTTTGAATAGATATGCCCAATATTCCCATTTCAAAATTCATTCCGAAGCTGACTATTACAAACTGGAAATTGATGGCTATGAAGGTAATGCGGGCGATTCTTTGAATGATCCTTGGTATGGCTCAAATAACAGTCCATTCTCAACATATAATCGAGATAATGATAGATCATCATTAAATTGTGCTAGTATGCTAAAGGTATTTGATATAATACATTTAACTTGATTTATATTTATACAAAAAATTAAAATTTTGTTGAAAGGGCGGCTGGTGGTGGAAGTCTTGCGGTCGAGGTCTTAATGGTCTTTACTTGCATGATCCCCAGGACTTGACGGCACGCCAAGGTATTGTATGGTTCCGCTGGCGCGGTTGGGATTACACTTTGAAAAAGGCCACCATGATGATAAGGCCTCGAGGTCCCCAGCCAATGGGTGCCAATTCACGTAAATCGCATATATTTAAAATATAATTAAATCCATTTTCTTGTATATTATTCTTTTCGAAGTGAACAAAATACTCATCCATTGAAATCATTATATTTTATTGAATTAATTCATAACTTCTACAAAATTAAGATTAGGAAAATTTTTTAAGAAAATCAAAAAAAATTAAACAATTGGTTCAAATCTTAAAACCAAATCCCTAATAAGTTGTTTATTTCATAGCGAATTATTATTTTTGTTTTTTTTTTTTAATTTTTAATTTTTTTATGATTTTTTTGTGTACATTTTAATTTGTTATGTTTTAAAGTTTTATTAACTTATTATATCATTTTACCATACAACAACAAAATAAACAAACAAAAAAATGAAGCCTTATTATAAAATAATGTATAATTAAATAAAATAATACATTACTATTATTTGGGCCTTAAATATTGAAAATTTTGGATACCATTTTAAAATTTATCGCATTCATTTATCATTTTTTGTTAAATATTTTTTATTGCTAAAAATATTCAGTCCAACTATGAATTGAATTCCCAGTGAATTTTTTATACATACAATCTCACGGGGAAAGTTTCAGGAGTGTTATACTCGGCTGTGCCGAATCTTGTATACCCACCATCAAGTTATGTTAAATTTAAAAACATATCTCATATTTTAACGAGGGTGCAGCTAATTCAAAATGTGGACCAAAATTGAAACAATCGCTAAGCTAATTGGTATTGTTGGTAAAATCTTTGGACTAAATTCGATTGCAGTAGCTTTATAGATCAACATTTAAAAATATCTTAGTGGTTTCCCCAGTATTTACTTTAATCAAAATTCGGTCTCATAACCCGGTATTGTTTTATATTATATATATTATATATAAAGGGTGTCCCAACTAGAACGTAATTTTTAAATTTTAAATAAAACACAGATATTTAAAAAAAAAATCGTGAAACTTTATTATATCGTAAAGTAGTTAGAACGAGGTTATGACAGATGTTGCAATTGAATTGTTTCTCTGGCTGTATGACATGTGGCGTCGTCTTGTTGAAACCACATGCCCTCCACATTAATTTCTTCAATTATAGGCAAGAAAAAACTGGTTATCATTTCATGATACCGAACACCATTGACTGTTTGCGCTTGACCTACCTCATTTTCATAAAAAAAGGTCCAATGATTCCTCTAGCCCAAACACCACACAGTGACACGTTGAGGATGCATTTGCTTCTCGTGAATCACTCGAGGATTTTCCTCACCCCAAATGCGACAATTCTGCCTGTTGACGAAGCCATCAAGATGGAAATGCGCCTCGTCACTGAAGATGATTTTATCGGCAAAATCAGCATTTTCATGTTGTCTCTCCAATACCGGGTCATCTGCACGATATCTTGTTCCATACATAACCTCATTCTGTCTACTTTACGATTTTTTTTTTTAAATATCTGTGTTTTATTTAAAATTTAAAAATTGCGTTCTAGTTGGGACACCCTTTATTAGAATTATAGCCAAATGTTGACCAACTGTAACAAAATTTTACACACTTTCTTTTATTTAGTGACCAGATCTGATCAAAAATTGCATAAAACTTCCCTATTTTAAATTTAGTCGTCATAGCTATAACAATTGTATTCAATTTATCAGCATTAATGTGTTTCCCGGGGCGGGGTTATATGGGAGCTCTAACTAAATGTGAACCGATTTTGTTAATTTTCAATGCACAACTTTTTCAAGATATCCAAAATACTTTTGTAAAATTTTGTCCCTCTAGCTCTTTTCGTTAAGGCGCTATCGCGCTTTTATCTGGCGGACACAAACCCCCTTTATGTATTTTTGTGTTTCCATAAGTTTTTTTATATGGGAGCTATGGTCAAATGGTGACCGATTGTGACAAAATTGCACACTGGCTGGCATTGACATAAGACTTTCTTGTGCCAAATTTAGTGGTTATATCTGTTATTGGCATTTAAGTGGAATTTAGGCTGTTTCCGTGAGTTTTTTGTATGGGAGCTATGGCTAAATGTGAACCGATTTTGATTTTTTTTATATGCTGCCTAAGGCTTATGTAAAACTTCTATATACCACATTTTATCATCATATAATTTGTCATTTATTAACAAATAAGCGATTAGCCTAGACGATGTTATACGAGAGCTATGGTCAAATGTGAACCGATTTTGCCCAATTTCAATACCAAAATTTTCTCAGAGATGAAGAATATTTTTACTAAGTTTCAGTGAGCTAGCTCCTTTCGTTTAGGCGTTATCGTGATTTCAACAGAAAGACGGACAGACAGACAGACAGACACACAGACAGAGGAACATCGCTGAATCGTCCTAGAATTTCAGAATATATATCGTATTCAGAATATATATATATATATTCAGAATATATATCGTTTTTAGTTTTTGGGTCAATATTAAGGAAATTACAAACGGAATCTCAATATACCCCTCCATTTTTTTGATGGTGGGTATAATAAACTTTGAAAATCGAAAAAAAAAATGAATTCTCTTTCACATCAAAATATTTTTTCCTTTACTATTGCCCCTATTGCCGATCTCAACTCAGTTTGGTTGTCTGCAGTCAACCCAACTTTCACTTAACCAAAATATTTTTTCATCTTGCGGAACTCAATGTTTTTTAGTTCCGCAATATCAAAAAATAGGTTTGGTTAAGTGAAAGTTGGGTCGACTGGCAGACAACCAAACTGAGTTGAGTTCAGAACGGCAATAGGGTTATACATAAGAGGCGAATTAAAATATTTATCGTAAAAAAAATAAGCTCACTGGGAATATTTATAATTGGGCTGATTATGAAATTGGCTCTTAAGTTATTATTATAAAAAAAACTAAAAGAATAAAATTATATTGTATAAGAATTTAAGATATATCGAGGCCGGTTATGTGACAATAATGACAAAAAAAAAGGAACTACATATGAATAGTATACTTTACATATTAAGAATAGAGACCAATTTTCCATATTAATAAAGTAAGAAAAACATGTTTTCAAAATTTCAAAATAGACTTAAAGATCTTAAGATTCAAAAAATTTTAAAAACTATTTTATATTTCATTTTTATTAACTTTTTTTTATATGACCCACAAAATAACATTAATTCATCATAAATTATTTCACATTTTTGTTAATTACACTATCATACAAAATTCAACTTTTTGCTTAACATTTGATCACCACAAAATTTTTTAAATCATTATTTCCAATGTTTTTCTAATGTAAATAATTTCTTGTTGGATTCTTTAAAAAAAAACTTCAATTCTTTAAAAAAAATAAAAATTTTGTTTGAATTAAAAAAAAAATTATAAATTGTAAAAAATTGCATGCACCCTTACTCTATGTTATATAATGTAATATTATAACAAATACCACAAACCAATTAGTAGTTAAATTTGTATAAAAATGAAATCTGTAAAACAAATTAGTAAACTTAAGAGATTTTGTAGTAAAATAAATAAAAAACATCAAATAAAAATATAAAAAAAAAATAAATCTTAGTTTTCAATCCAGGGAATCTAACAACAATATCGGACTTCGATGCTCCTCATTCGAGAGTTGCCCAAACAGTAAAATCGTAATTGCTGGTGACTTCAATGTTCACAACTCATCCTGGCTTTGCCATTCGAGCCACACGACTTCTGAATGCCAATATGTTGAGCTATTCGCCGCGCATAATCACCTAGCGCAAATTTTTATCAAAATTTCACTATATGAAATTTTTCATCAAAATTTCACTATACATTTTTATTAAAATTTCACTTTATGAAAATTTTTATCAAAATTTCAATATATTAAAATTTGTATCAAAATTTCAATATATATGAAATTTTTTTTTAAATTTCACTATATGAAAATTTTTGTCAAAATTTCACTATATGAAAATTTTTATTAAAATTTCACTTTTTTTAAATTTTTTTGTCAAAATTTCACTATATGAAAATTTTTATCAAAATTTCAATATATAAATATTTTTATCAAAATTTCACTATATGAAAATTTTTATTAAAATTTATATATATATATATAATATATAATTCCCCGGTAACATTCCAATTGGAACAAGGGGTACTTCTCTCAGACAATGAGCTGCATCCGATTCTATTTTTAGACTCATTGAAAATTTCACTTTCTTAAAATTTTTTATCAAAATTTCACTATATGAAAATTTTTATCAAAATTTCACTACATGAAAATTTTTATCAAAATTTCAATATATGAAAATTTTTATCAAAATTTCAATATATGAAAATTTTTATCAAAATTTCAATATATGAAAATTTTTATCAAAATTTCAATATATAAATATTTTTATCAAAATTTCACTATATGAAAATTTTTATTAAAATTTCACTTTTTTAAAATTTTTTATCAAAATTTCACTATATGAAAATTTTTATCAAAATTTCAATATATAAAAATTTTTATCAAAATTTCAATATATAAATATTTTTGTCAAAATTTCACTATATAAAAATTTGTATCAAAATTTCACTATAAGAAAATTTATATCAAAATTTCACGATATGGAAATTTTTAACAAAATTTCACTATATGAACATTTTTTTATCAAAATTTCACATATGAAAATTTTTTACCAAAATTTCACTATATTATCAAAATTTCATTATCTGAAAATTTTTATATAAATTTTTATATATAAAAAATTTTATTAAAATTTCACTATATGAAAATTTAGACAAGTGCCTATCAAGTCAATATTCTTGCAACTCTTGAAAGTTCCGATTATTGTACCATTTCCGGCTCCTTTTCGTTCTTCCCACTTCGTAATGTTTCATAAACAGCGACGAAACGTTAAATTTCTTGTGCGAAATAGGTCGTAAAAAGGACAAATCACATTTCTCAAGTGTCGTAAGATTCATTTAAGTGCCTCGGGTTTCTAAAATGGTGTAAGAGATACTTCACTCCATCTGATCTCCTTTCTATTTACATCACCTACATCCGAACGAAAATGGAATACAACTCTTATGTATGTGTCAGTGCTTCAAAGTCTATTTTGGAGCTTCTCGACCGAGTGCAGGAGAGCGCGATCCACTGGAGCACTGTTGCAATGTGTGTTGCGTCACACTGTTCTATCGTTACTACTTTCGAATGTGCTCTAAGGAAATCTGGGAACTCGTTTGCAATACTCCAACGTTCTTACGCAATATACGTCTATCTGTTGTTGTTGTAACTGCGATATTATTGGTAATATCGTAGAAGTGGCAGTCCTTGGTTAGAATCCTAAGAATTCCGAGTCGTTCCGGTACGAAGAACCGACTGCCGTGGGAACGACGTCTATCTGTTAAAGCTCATCTCTTCGTAGACGATTGGAGTAAACATTTTAAATGAAACCAATTCTTCTTCGTTTGCACATTTTTTTTTCACTTTTTATTATAAAAATCTATGAGATTCTTGTAAAAGTTTTATTTTTATTTGTTTGTTACACTTAAAAGTTGTGTATGAATATCTAAAGTTATTGATGGCTCTAGGTGGGTGCAAAATATAATCTAAATTAGTTAAAAATGACTGGCTGTGGGTGCTGTTTCCTAAATCACATATATAAATATATAGACTACTAAACAATTTTGATAATGAAAAAATATTTACTTCTCGGACAATTTTAAAGCTCATCTTTGATATGGTTGTCTTTGCAGGAGCAAGCATTTTGCTCCTGTACACGTTCCATATCGGGAAAAACATTGATGGGCGAAACCAAACGTTGGCTCCATTCCTGAAGGGAAAAAAAATAAGAAAGCAATAAGGGGATTCAGAATAATTTTCAAAATAATCTAATATTTTTGATGTATATCTTTTCAAATTTAAACTTACCTTAAATAAAGTCATATGATAACAATAGATATTTCGTGGCAGTAAATTGTCAATAGCAAATTCTCTAGATTTTCTTGCAATTTCCTTGACTAGTTTTTGATTCTTCTCCTCCTTAGCCCATTCGATATTTTCGATTAAGTCGCTCAAGTCTCTTTTGACTGGTATAAAGTGTTCATAGGGTTGAAGTTTACTGTAAAAATGTTCATAATATGGCGAGGTTTGTTTGAAGACAGTTGAACCGCCAGCTAATAGATAGGGTAGACGATATGAAGCTACGGTACCGTCTATGTTCAGTTGATATTTGTACTGAAATAAATTCAATTAAAAAAAGGTATTGGAGCACATATTTTTGGTAATTCACATAATGTTTGTTGCCGTAGCATGATCAAATGCACAGTTTACGATATAATTAATTTTGAGTAATTTTCAGTGACGCCACCTATCGAAAATTGGTTATACCAACTTAGAAAAATTCGTCGGCTCATGTACATTTTGAGGAATTTTCAGTGACGCCACCTGTCGGAAATTTATCATACTAACATAGAAACCTTCGTCGGCTCATAAGCAATAACAGTGCTGAAGATTACAGCATGATTAAAAGCACAGTTCACGATTTAATTTATTTAAAGTAATTTTCAGTGGCGTCACCTGTCGGAAATTAATCGTACCAACTGAAAAACCTTCGTCAGCTTATGCGCAACACAGCATGATAAAAAGCACTGTTTAACGATTTAATTAATTTTTGGTAATTTTCAGTGGCGCCACCTGTCGGAACTTGGTAATGTTTCTCGGGTCATGTGCAATAACTTTTCTTAAGATCATAACATAATTTGTTCTGAAAATATACCTTGATTTTTCCCCCCAAAACATACCTTAAAAAATTCCATAAAACTAATATGTTCCACTTTAGGTCCATATTTGCCTTCCTCATCGCGAAAAAAGAAAAAGTTTGTTATGGCAGCTTCTATAAGATCTGGTCGTTGCTTCGCCAAATCAATTAAGTCTAAACGTTCTCGCCTCGAATCTCGTCCTCTCCAAAACAATTTATCCACCTTATCATCCCAGAGATATTTTTTACGTTGCACCGACAACATATCCAGGGTAACACGTTCCATCATGCCCAATGTAGATTCGGTTATGTCATAGGTGGGCAAGACAATATCATGAGAATCATTACTACCCGACCAAGAGAAAATTGGATAGGGACCAGAAGTCCTCTGTTGTCCACCCTTTTTCGACAGAGGCCAATCGCCAAGGTTCAAAAAGAATTCCATATCGGGCAGTTGTACAACACGACCCAAAGCCAAGAGATTGGCATCCATAAACATTTTGAAGCCATCATACTTGCCATAACATTTACGCCAGATTTTCTGGTCCTTAACAATATAGTGACACAAGGAAACACTTTCGGGTTGATTGTAACGCTTAATAAGATTGTCACGTATCAAACTAAAGTTGACTCTTTTGAATGAATGCAAATCAGAGGTGATTTGTGGCTCCTGAGAAACGGATTTGCACTCATTATTAATCATCCAAAGATTAAGTTCGGTGGGACAATAACATTTCTCCGAATAAACCCTATTCCATATGTAATAAGGTGATTTGGCCACATGGGAGCCATTATAGCGCACATGTATCTCTACATTATCACACCAATTGTCGATAATTTTATAGCGGGCCCAAAATGTGCCATCACCGCGATCGATAACATCCACCTGTGACCTGCAGCGCCCATGGGCAGAGTTTCCCACGATTTGTACCTCAAACTCCAAAGGTGGAGATTCATCAAAGCTAATCGACAAAATTTAATTAGATTTATAATTCATTATTTTAAATTATTTTCCCATTTTTTTATCATACTTACAGTTCGCCCTCCGGTGTACTGGCATGTATAAAAAAATATCTTGCCGGCACTACCACTTCATCTGGCTTTAAGCCATGGCCATGTATGAGAGTTTCTTTGGGACCAACTAAATCATGTTTCCTTGCCTCGATTAGTATAAAAATGCTTACAAAAAATATTATTATTTTATTTAACATAATTCATTGATAATATTTGCACTAATGTTAAAAAATATTTTTTTGTTTATGATCTGCGAAAAAGAACTTCTTTTGTTGACATTGTAAAAGTCAAAGTGAGTGCTGTCGACATGCAGTTTAAAAAAAAAACGCTATAAAATGAGTGAAAACGCTAATTTTAGTAGAGTAACCGAAAGTTACACAAAACTACAAAATTGTAATTTTTAAAAACATTTTTAACAAAAATAAAAGATATTTGGGAAATTTTTAGGAAATATGTAAATAAAATTTAAATATGACAAATTTTATAGTAAAATAGATTTTTACCTTAGTTTAAAATTTTTAACAATGTAAGGAAATTTTTCGATTAAATTTAATTCTGTAGAAAATATTTCAATGAAGATAATAAACATGTTTAATTAAAATATTTTCTATAGAACAATTTTTGAAAAAAAACTTTTCGACATAAAAATTTTTGATATAAAAAATTTCTTCAAAAAGAAGTGTATTTGCATTTGATCCCAAATCTGTTACATTTATTTATTAATGTAACAGACCAATTTATTGATAAAAAGCCAAAAAATGCTTGTGGAGAAACCAAATTCCTCGACGCGTTTCGATGGTTGGTTAAGCCATCTCTTCAGGAGGATTATCCCCAATTTAGACAGATAGAAAACCTCGCATTATTACTAAATTTACAAACATAACTATTAAGAATTATGTTCATAAACCAAAAGTAAAAGCGTAGATTATCGACTGAACAAAAACAAACATTTTTCAGTTTTCATCTACCTTCACTTCCCACATTCTTGCTGTAGCCGTCGGCTACTATATGCAGAATGCTGTGAAGAAGGGGGGGGTAAGATGTTTTAAAATAAACAAGTTTATTTTAAAAATAAGCTGAATGCATGCAGTTTTATCAAAAAATAACAAAATAGTCGGGATGTAAATATTATTCAAAAAGAAGTGTATTTGCATTTGATCCCAAATCTGTTACATTTATTTATTAATGTAACAGCCCAATTTATTGATAAAAAGCCAAAAAATGTTTGCGGAGAAACCCAATTCCTCGACGCGTTTAGAAAAAATTTTTCTGTAAATTTAAAAAAATTACAAAAATCAAAAAATGATCTAAATAGCACTTTACACGGCATTTACACATGCAAGTGCAAGCTCAATACATTTATATTTTTTTACTAACACAATCACACTTCTGCAAGTTGTAGGCTCACTGGCAAGCGATTTTGATTGCCAGTGATTTGATTTGGTTAACCAAAAGTTACACAAAACTACAAAATTGTCAATTTTAAAAACATTTTTAACAAAAATAAGAGATGTTTGGGTAATTTTTAGGAAATATGTAGGGTAGAAGGGGGAGCATTTGCCACTTTTTTTTAAAGTGCTCCAGGTTTCTTACAGTGAGAGTTATCACAACTTTTTTGTTCTTCATAGGTACCTATATATGTTAGCTTTAAACTGTGTTGGTTCAGATTGCCTACGGCTTTTCTTTATGTATCAAATTTGAAAAATAGCAGATTAACTAAAAGTGGCCAATGTGCCCCATCCATGGGGCACATTTGCCAATAAGTTAGGTACAAAAAAGAAGTAAAAAAATTGTTGTAATAAAGTAAATTTTTACATCTATAAAGCTTTAATATACAAAACAAACAAACCAAAAAATTAATTCAAGTTCAATTCACGTGGATAAATTAAACAAAACAGTAAAAAATTCAGAGATCAAAATTTAAACTATTGGGCCTCTGTTAACATTGTACTGTGACATATCAAAAAAAAAAATTGTTAAGATGGAATATGGAATGGACCTTGGAACCAAAATACGATATCCTTTTTAGGGATATTACGAATGTCGGGCTCAAAAAAATGTCGACGAGTAGCTTTGTTATATATGTATGGCAAATGTGCCCCAGGTAGAGTCCTTAGATGTAAACAACAATTTTTCACATAAGAAATAGATTTATTGATAAAAACTTAAAGTATTTGTTCACAATACTTTATTGTTTATTAAACTAAGGAATAATTTCTTAGGATAACAAAAAAACTGAGGAAAATATTACAAAAATACTTGTAGCAAAATATTTTTTCAGGATCTGCTAAAACAGTAAATCACGCCTGATGTTTTAAATATGAAAGCTACAGCAGTCAAAATTTGACATATAGAATATCAATGATAAACAATTATAAAATCGATTACAGCATCAAAAAAGATAAGTTAGTTTTCTAAAAAATTAGTGGTGGCAAATGCGCCCCTATGGCAAATGGTCCCCCTCCTACCCTATATAAAATTTAAATATGACAAATTTTATAGTAAAATAGATTTTTACTTTAGTTTAAAATTTTTAACAATGTAAGGAAATTTTTCGATTAAATTTTATTCTGTAGAAAATATTTCGATGAAAACAATAAACATGTTTACTAAAAATATTTTCTATAGAAAAATTTTTGAAAAAAAATTTTTGACATAAAAATTTTTGATAGAAAAATTTTTGATAGAAAAATTTTTGATATAAAAATTTTCTATAGAAAAATTTTTGATAAAGAAAATTTCTATAAAAATTTTTTGATAAAAAAATATTTTATAGAAAAACTTTTGATAAAAAAATTGTCCATAGAAAGATTTTTGATAAAAAAAAAATATTATTATATAGAAAAATTTTTAATAAAAAAATTTTCTATAGAAAAATTTTTGATTAAAAAATTTTAAATAGAAAAATATTTGATAAAAAAAATTTTTGATTAAAAAATTTTCCATAGAAAAATTTTTGATAAAAAAAAAAATTTAAAAGAAAAAATTTTGATAACAAAATTTTCTATAGAAAAATTTTTGATAAAAAAATTTTCTATAGAAAAATTTTTGATAAAAAAATTTTCTATAGAAAAATTTTTGATAAAAAAATTTTCTATAGAAAAATTTTTGATAAAAATATTTTCTATAGAAAAATTTTTGATAAAAATATTTTCTATAGAAAAATTTTTGATAAAAAATTTTCTATACAAAAATTTTTGATAAAAAAATTTTCTATACAAAAATTTTTGATAAAAAAATTTTCTATAGAAAAATTTTTGATAAAAAAATGTTCTATAGAAAAATTTTTGATAAAAAAATGTTCTATAGAAAAATTTTTGATAAAAAAATTTTCTATAGAAAATTTTTTGATAAAAAATTTTCTATAGAAAAATTTTTGGTAAAAAATTTTCTATAGAAAAATTTTTGGTAAAAAATTTCTATAGAAAAATTTTTGGTAAAAAGATGTTTCTATAGAAAAATTTTTGATAAACAAAATTTTTCTGAAGAAAAATTTTTGGTAAAAAAGTTGTCTATAGAAAAATTTTTGATAAAAAAATTTTCTATTAAAAAATTTTGGATAAAAAATTTTCTATTGAAAAATTTTTGAAAAAAAATTTGCTATTGAAAAATTTATGATAAAAAATTTTTTATTGAAAAATTTTTAATAAAAAATTTTCTATAGAAAATTTTTAATAAAAAAACTTTCTTAATTTGGGTTATAAAAAATTTTAAGGAAATATTGGAAAAAATGGAAAATTTACAAATGACAAATATTTAATATTTAAAATTTTTAATAATGTAAGAATTCCGGGAAATCCTAACTAGATCAAAAAGATTTAATTGTTTAATTAAAATGTAATTTTTTCAAAAAATTTTTCTATAGAAATTTTTTGGATTTTCTGTAGAAAAATATTTCATGAAAAAATTTTCTTTAGAAAAATTTTTCATAAGAAAATTTTCAAATTGATTAAAATTTTTGTTATATCAGGCTTGAGTTCATTAATTATTTCTAATTAAATACAAACAAAAATTAGAAAAAAATTTGGAAAAAATTTTTCTGTAAATTTAAAATATATCAAAAAATTAACTTAAAAGCACTTTAAGATATTTTTATTTGTTATTCTATTCTGTAATTTTCAACAAAACCGAACAATTTGTTTTAAAGATATGATAAGATTAATGGGTCAGCCAATTGTAAAATGGCAAACTTTAAAAAAAGTTTTAAGACCATCTCTTCAGAACGTTCCATTGCATAATATTTCATATAGAAGAAACCATTCACGAACCAAACTCAACACCAATTTGTTTCGCTCAATTAACGAACCGAAATTCATGCGAATTGAATTCGGCTTTGAAAATAGAAAGTGGTTTCATTCTGTAAAATTGTTTGTTTTACATTTTCTGGAGAAGCAAAATACCGACTCCATTGAGTTTTGCAACTGTGCTGTGATTCAGAAAGTCAAATTTAATTTTCTAGTTCTGATAAATATTAAAATAAAATTAGCAGTTTTACAAAAAGACTGAAAAAGTTATAATTATTCTTAAGAGTTTTTAAATTGATGGGTTTTGGCATTTGATCTAATCTTTTTTTTTTTTTTTTTGAGGCCCTTTGCTCCACTGGGAGTCAAGGATAACAGAAAAAGTACAAAACTTTGAATACAATCTTTCACATACTTTGTATTTAAAGTACTTCAATATAATTTAAAAAAAAAATAACAAATTTTTCAGGATGTAAATATTATCCAAAAAGAAAAATTATTCGCATTTGATCCCAGTGCATTACATCTTAATGAAATATACAATTTATTGACAAAAGACTAACATGTTGTGGGGTTAATCAATTAATCGACGCGTTTCGACGCGTTTATCAAGATGTTTATTTTAAACATCTTGATTTAAGAATAAAGGAATTTCTCAATATGAAAATAAACGTCTATTCTGGTTGAGAACGCTAAAATTCTTAAATGTTATTCAAATCATTATACCTATGAAAAACATTTCTCACAGGGTATATTGAGTGCATTGCATTTCAAATTCATGTATTCCTATATTCTGGCAATACTTTTCGAATATGAATCTGTTCTGTCATCATTACATCGTGATTGAATAATATTAAAAGAAGAAGAAATTAGTTTGCTTTAACTTCGCAGCTAAAAACGATTTTCGTCAATTTATACAATTTCATAAATATTGCAAAAGAAAATATGAGTTTTCAATTACCTGGAAGTAACACCCCTGCAACTGGAGGCTTTTCTTTTGGTGCTCCAAATCCTAACGCCACAGCAGGACAACCGGCAGCCGCGAAACCTGGTGGTTTCACATTTGGCGCCACTGGGGGAGGAGATGCAGGCGCTAAACCTTTGGGCTTCGGATTTGGCGCTGCTGCTACACCGGCAGGAAGTGCAGTATCTTCTACACCTGCCCCAGCGCCTGCTACGGGTGCATCAACTTTTGCATTAGGTAGCGGAGGTGCAACTACAGGATTTGGTTTTGGAGCAGCTGCCGCCACTACCACTGCTGCAGCTCCAACTCCAGCCCCTACATTCGGTATGGCAGCTGCTGGTTCTGCACAACCAGCTGCTACGGGATTTGGTTTTGGAGCAACACCTGCTGCCACTTCAACTCCTCCTACAGCTACTTCTGTAGCGGCTAGTACAGCTTCTGCTCCGACCACTTCTACCGCTTCATTGACTAGCGGGTTCTCAGCATTTGCCGCACCAGCTTCCACCTCCGTATCTGCTCCTACCGCTGCTGCAGCTACAACAGCATCATCCTCATTAACAATTCCAACGCCCGCTGCTGCTGCTACATCGGCACCACCAGCAACTACTGGCTTTGCTAGCTTAACTACAGCCACAAAAACTACAGATTCAACCTCTATGCCACCAAATGCAGCGCAATTATCCTATAACCAATTGGAGGAACACATCAACAAGTGGACCTTAGAATTAGAGGATCAAGAGAAAGTATTCACCGATCAAGCTACTCAAATTAATGCTTGGGACAAGATTCTTATTAGCAATAATCAAAAAATACTCGATCTAAATGATGCCGTTCAAAAGGTAAAATCAGATCAACAAACTTTAGAGCAGGAACTTGAATTTATAGCTACTCAGCATAAGGAGTTGGAGGAAAGTATTGTGCCACTACAAAAAGAATTCATGAAAATACCACAAGTCGATGTGGAACGTTCTCAAACCTATTTGATGGTAGAAAATCTCGACACTCAGATGAAACAAATGTCCGAAGATCTTAAGGAGATTATAGATAATTTGAACGAATCAAATAAATGTCAAGACAACAGCGATCCTATTATTCAAATTGGCAAAATTCTTAATGCCCATATGAGTTCGTTGCAATGGATTGAACAGAGTACATCTTCAATTGGCAGCAAATTGGAGGATATTACAAAAATGCACGAGACATTCAAAAGAGACTCGGAAAGATCTTTTCGTTCGGCATATTACAATTAGGATAGTTTATTTGCAAATCCATTTGTTTTTTCTTAATCATCATATTAAAACTAAAAATAAATAAAACGTTTTTTCTTTTATTTGGGCTTATTTTATTTAGCACAGGGGAGTTTATACAAACGTTATTAATAATTTTGAAAATGCTTAATTCTAAACAAAGGACATTTTTTCGAAGTACCCAAAGCTAAATAAGCTGATTGTGGTGAAAATTCTAAAGTGCGAACATGATCCAATTTGGACATAGTGCCTGGGAAGTTAGCATAAACAGTAGCGGAGGGGAAATGAGCTATTTTAACTGCATCCTTGCACAAATTCGAACAGAAGGCCAAGAGTTCGGAAGAATGGTTAAATCTTACACAACTAATTCCAGTTCTTAAATTCAGGAAAGTCTTTTCAGGCTGAGGAGTTGAGGATAGCATTATTTTATCAAAATCATATACATTAACCACACCTTCCAAACTGCTCGTCGCCAAGAGTCGCTGATTGGGTGATAAATCCATAGCACTTCCCACTATACAGCCGTCATCGATAAATTTATGCTCAAGTTTTTGTTGTCGCATTGAAAAAATGCTGACATTGGAAGACTTGCCACTAGATATTAGTCTTTGTGAATCGGCAGTGAAACGCAAGGATGCTACCTCATCATTTTGTTTTAATGTTCGTATGAGTTCAAAAGTTGTAGCTTGGTAAATATGTATTTCACCACAACGACCAGCCGTTACCAAGTAACGACCACAAGGTGACACCTCAAAATTACTTAAATCTCCAAACTCTCGTCTTAATCTAAAGCGGGATTCTTTGGCAGTCATCAAATCATACAAAAAGGCATAACGCGAATTTGAACCAAAGGCGGCCTTTGTGCCGCAGGGTAAAAGTCGTGCACAAAGTATGGGAAATTTGGGTATGTGAATATTGTGAAGCTTATCATTTTGTGTACCATCTATGGCATAAATAGTAGCAATACCGCTATCTCCAGCAACTAAAGCAGCCGTGCTAGTAGGATGAAATTGTATACTATTTATAATACCTTCTCCATAGGTAGCCCGGTTTAAATCTTTCATTCTTTTCATACCGAGATGGCCTGATGTTAAAATACCATCTGGTGTTTTATTGAGAAAACCAACGGTTCGTAAAATCTCTTCATCCTCATCGCTATCTTGCTTTTTCTTATCATCCAAGGAAGCCCATTTAGGTTGATTGACTATGCGTGTAAAACGGGAGGTTAAGTACTCCTTGTATGTTTTATCCATTTTTAAATGGTCTAAAGAGCCAGTATGTTTTGTTTCCTTTTTAACTTCGCCCAGTTGTATGTCTTCATCATCAGCATCAGCCCATACTGGCTTTCGTTTCATAGCCTTTCTTTTATGTTCTACACTTGTCTCTTTACCAGCATCATCACTGTCACTTTGTGTATCATTTGCGTTTTCATTCCGTGTCGAACTTTGTGTTACAGCCTTTTCCAAATTTTTTATAAATTTGTTTTTATCACCAAACAAAACTTTGTCCATGGGTACTTCGGTATCACCAGTAATATCGTCTTCCTCCTTTTCTTCATTGTTTTCTGTGTTGTCTTCATCGGAGGTTACTTGTTTTTGCTGCTGCTCCTCTCCTTCTTCTTTGCTACGATATTCGGCAATGAGTTCATTTAACTCTTGCATATCATCGCTTAATTCATCGTCACTCATTTTAAATTAATTTATTTAAAAGTAAAAAGGAAAAAATGTATTCCTCTAAAAAAACAACACGTGCAACAATTTCAAAGTTTTGTTTTGAAGAAATGAAATGTCAATTTTCTTCTTCTTTCTTCATATCAGCAGCTGTAGGAAAGTAAGCAACAGTGTTACAATTATTACATTTTAAAAAAGGCCATAAATGAAAACGCGTAATCATAATTATTGAATAAAAAATATTGTTTTACATTTGTTAAAAATTTTGAACTAATTTTTATATGCTTTTTCATCTGGCAAAGTTCTAGTGGATATTATTAACTAGAGCGTTTAAAATTTTAAAACTAAAGATAAACTTGTTTCTAATAAAAAGTTTTTCATAGAAAATTGATACTACAACAGATTTTTTACGGAATAAATTTCATTATAAAAATTTATTTATCGATTTTTTCATAAAAAAATTTTTACTATAACAAATTTCTATGGAACAAATTTTACTTTTAAAATATATTTATTGAAAATTAACACTTAAATTCGATACAAAATAATAAATATTAAAATTATTTCTAAAAAAAAATTTCTGCTACAATTTTTTTTAAAATTCATTTTATAAAAATTTTTCCTAAAAAACTTTTATATTCCATAAAAACATATTGCCTATAAAAGCTATTGCTATTAGAAACTTATTTCCTATAAAAGAGATACTAAAGGAAAATATGTAACTTAAATATTCTAAGCAATACATTCTTTTATAAAAAATTTTAACCTAAAAAAATTACTTCTAGAAATTTTTTTAATAAAAAATTAAATAGAAACATTTGTTTCAAAAAAATGTTTACTACAAAAATTATTCCTGCAATTCTAGCATAAAAACATTTTTTTTTTATTTCTGCATTGTGCTAGATGTAGGAAAAAAGATTATGGAAAGCTATCCTCCTTCTTTAGGGCTTACATAAGAGCCAGGGTCAAATGTGGACCGATATTCTCGAAAATAAGCATTTTGATTCAGTTTACACAAAAATGCGTGCAAGAAATCAACTTAAAATTGTCATTACCTTCAGATTTACGAGAATTTTTGTGATTTTCGTTAAATTAAGTGACATAATAATTTGCTAAAGCAATAATCCCATTATCAAATTACACAGGTCTACAAAATGAAAATGTTTGTCAGCTGCACTAAATTTTATATTTTAGAACGCGCTGATTTCAGTAATGATGGTTTTTCTCTATCACATCAGGGTTTTTTTTTTGCAAATTCGAATACAAGAACTGATAAAAATATAGAAGTTTTTTAAAAATTATAATTTGAAATTATATTTTGTATAGTATTGTTAACAACTAATAAATATTTTATTTGCTTGGCGATTGCTGGGGAGTCTACTACCCCTTACCATTTTGCCTATAAAAACCTATGTAATAGAATGCTTTGAATATTTTTTCTATTACTAAAAATTTACATTTTCGTGAAAATCTACGATTTCAAATTGCAAATACGGCGAAATGGTTTAAGATATTGAGTTTTATTTTTCCATTAGTTAATTTTTTTGACACTGGAAAGAAAGAATCATTTCGTACTTTGAAGTTTATATATTCTTAAGTAACTTTTTTCCTGCATATCCTTAGGCGTGTCGTTAAGAACATGAATTTTCGGGGAAAATTGCAATAACTCAAAAACTGCTTTTTGAATTTTTTATTTTGATAACTTAAAATAAAGTTAATTTAGTTCTCTTTTATATTTCATTAAGTTTTTTCAATAATTAAATTCTTCATGGTAAAAATTTTGGTAAAACAAAAGATCATTTTTCCCCATACAAAAAATGTTAACACTTTGTGGGTGTATAGAATACTTTTTCTGTTTGTAGAAGGTCAAAATGTATAAGAAAACATTAAGTGACTCCATGCAGTTTTTTTTTATGTAGACCTGCATTGATTACCGGTTTACATGAACTGCCTGCCAGCCGATGAAGGGAAAAAATGTACTTAATTTTCAAGATAAATTAAGAACGACACGAGCTCACAGTCTTCAACTTGAATATTTGTTAAAATAAATATCCTACATCAAAAAATATCTATAAAATAAGTTTATTATAAAACTTTTTGATAGAAAATATTTATTAATACATTTTTTTAACTATCGAATTTCTCTTTAAAAAATATTTTTGTCATGAAAATTCTTCAATTCAAAATATGTTGATGTTAATAGATACAGTTTTGCAACAAATATTTGTTAAAGAAATAATAAATCTGATTTTGAAACATTTACCATTCTTGGCATAATGGAGTTTTTTTTGATGAAAATTTTTGATTAATCTCTTTTCTTATAAAAATATTGTAGATTTTAGCGATTTTTTAATTTTAAAAGTTGACAACTCTGTTTTTTTTTCATATGGCAACACCATAGTTTTCTTTCTCTACTTTATGTTGTATTTCATATTCTCGTCTATTCACAATCGGATGTCGTTGGGACGAGTCATAGTGAAAATTTTTATATTTTTTAAAATAAGTAATTAAAAAATTTATTAAATTTTCCTTAACTAACAGAAAATATTAATTATTACTTAATAAATAAAAATTTAAAGAAAATCTCTATTGATTTGCAGTAAATTACAAAGAGATTTTGATTAAACATTTTTTCGCATATAATTAAATATGTGTGCGTGAGTGTGTATGTATGCGTGTTTGTGCAAATGATGAGCAATTTTTCTTCACTGCTTGACAGGCCATTCCCAAAACGATTTTCCAATTGATTAATGCGTTTATAAAAAAATATTGCCTATAAAAATTGAATAAACGTGGTGGTAATCTTTAAGTAAATTAATAAATTAAAAGAAAATACTTAAAAATAAATATTAAAAAATAATTAATATAAATAACAGTAGGAGTAAAAAAGAAGAAAAAAAAAACGAATCACCAAAGTCTTCGTAAAAACACTTCGTTTGGCTTTTACGTTGACTCCAATATTGTGCAAAGAAAAATATAGATAAAGTTGGACTCCGTTTTTTTTTGCTAAATTAAATTTGGCAATAGTGTTTTTAAAGAAATTTTATTTAACTAAAACACAAACTTCAAAAAGTTGTTACCTTTGGTGCTTAATTTTGGTGTTTTGTTTGCTTTTGGAGAATTTCAAAAAATATAAGTGAAAAAATTAACGTAACAAAATGTCTGCTGAACGAGAAATACCAGCAGAGGATAGTATTAAAGTCGTCTGTCGTTTTCGTCCTCTAAACGACAGCGAAGAAAGAGCCGGCTCAAAGTTTGTTGTAAAATTCCCTAATAGCACCGAGGAAAATTGCATTTCTATTGCGGTAAGTAATTTATAAAAATTTCAATGTTTGCCCATCAATTTTCAAGTTTAATTTAAAAGAAGTATTTAATAGCTTCTCTCTTTAGTTTTATTTTGGGGTTAGGTACAATTGTCAGATGACGTCATTTTGTCCATAACCCCCCTTTTCAATTTCTTTGGGTTTCCTCTTTGCTTCTCTATTCTATATACAAAACAAAATACAAAATAACAGCGAAACGTCTACATTAAATACAACAATTACAACAATAAAAATTAAACTAATGTCAATAATAAAGTGTTGCCATTTTGTTAGACAAAGCAACAACATTGAAAATAATAAATATGTATTGGGTTACTTCACCACACACACATATGTAGTCACAAAATCAACAACCCCCAATTCCTAATAATATAAAAACATTTATTTTTGGGTACCAAACAACAACATGTTGGAGCTGTAAAATTTGTACGACAGGTGTATTGAACTTAATTGAAGTTTATTCCTTTCTTTGCTTTTATTAAACATACCTCGACCGTATGCCAGTGTTATTCAAAATGAAGAAGACATACAAAGTAAAGAAATGAAGATCAAATGTTTTCCGGAATAAAAATATACTATCGAGGAACAACAAAGGTTGAAAGCATATAAAGATAGGCCCTTTGGCCTTTCAAATCAAATAGATCGGACAAGATGGAGTTTTTTCCCGTTAAAATAAAATAATAATTATCTTCTGAATGGCACAAATCAAAATTATTCAAACCATATATAACCGACATTTAGCTAGAATATTGCCAGAATCGGAGTAGGGGAACAAGTCTAGTTCAACCGCACCGATTTTTTGGAATATTTTTTCCCTTTTAGTGCTTTAAATTTCTAAAATATAAACCGATATTTCTCTTTTTTTTGCACAGTTTCACAGTGAACGGTCCCCATAGTAAAACTGGAAAAAAGTCGAAGGGGTTATGGTAGCTTAATGAAATTTTTTCCACGTCTCTCTTAGCCTACTATTTTTAAAAATAAATTAACATTTTTAGAAATACCCAAAATTCCCCCATTTTAGTAATAATTATATATTTTTTTTAATTTCAATCTATCATTTCACATTCGAAATGAAAGATAAAAAAATAAAACAATTTTAACCCTCGATATCTCTGTTATGTTTAAAGATTTTATGTTTATACCATTGATTTAGCTATATCGATTCGTTTTCGAGATATGGGTATTTTTGTACAAAAACCTAGGGTAAAATTTAACATTTTTGTTAATAATTCATTAATGGTTTAATTAAAAGAGTTTAATACCAAAGAGATAAATTGAGATATCTCATCTGAAAGATATTTCGGAACACTTTTACATGATATACATGTTGCAACTATCGGTGCAAAAATGGGAGATATATCGAGATATATTATTCTTAAAATTAAAAGTTCTTTATGGGCTGTAACAATTTTTAAGATCGGTACAGTTCGGCTCAACTTAAGCTGGAGTAGGGGAAGTTTTGCTTCCCATACACATCTAAAGAAATGAATCACATTAAAGAAATAATAATAGTGATAACATGCGAATGTTACATAAGAATTTTTATCTAAGCCATCTGAGTCCAGCTATGAAATTCTTTCGTTTACATTGCTGGATGCCTTGGAAGTTCCTTGTGGAACTTGCTGCCTAGAAATCTAAGCCATTGATACTGGAGCATGGGTCAATGACAGAGAATATGTTCGACCGATTTGATTTAGGACTTAATATAAATAATATAGAGATAATTTCTACCTCTAACTTATTTATATTAAGTCCTTTCCGTCAACATGAGGCCCAGTTCATGGCTCTAATCTTGCCTTGCAGCTTCGTCGTCAATTTTGTTTCTTTCGATGTTGCAACAAACGAGCAGAAAATCAACATAACACTACACTTGACCAATAATCTACGTATCCTTACTAGCCAGTCAGTTATTCACCTCACTGTCGTCCTTTATGTTGAAAAATATCTGAAGGCACCACACTTATCCGTTAGTCTGTACGATCAACTGATCAATCTGTGCCTAAAAGATCGATGTTCGACCCACCCTCTGTCAGGAATTAGAACTTCGGGTACTGAACTAAACACCTCCTTGACTAAGTTGTCTTTATTTGAATATACCTCACTTCTTCAACTGTAGACTTTTAGTTGCCATTCATTTAAGGAAAAGATCTTTCATCAATTTATATACTATTTCGCAATATACAAATTCATTCATAACTTCTAAACATGTATTTAATATTTCCGACCCCCGAGCTTTTTTATATGGCGACCATTCAACTCTAATAGCCAAGTAATAAAATCTTATGCATATGATGACATATTTATATCGTCGGGATTGTAATTAGTAGATACTGTTTTCAACTTTTTTAAAGGTGAAGAAAACTTCCTATGCATCTCTTACCACATTCTTATTACTTCAAATGTTGTTGTTGTAACTGCGATATTATTGTTAATAACACAGAAGTGTAAGTCCTTGGTCGGAATCCTAAGATTTCTCAGTCGTTCCGGTACGAAGAACCGACTGCCATGGGAACGATTACTTAATTTGTTGTGGTAAATGCTTTATTTTAAAATAAGTAATATTCTTAGATATGAATCCTAGCCCGTCGTGGACTAGACTGTTTGGGCTTTATGTAATTTTGCTTTGTGGGAAATTTTTGGCATCTAATCAGCAGAGGATAACATAAAATGCTTATTTTATTATTTAGCTCTAAATTTTTCCATTTTGTTTAGATTTTCTTATTTTGTCTAAATTTTAGACAAAATAAAATTTAGATTTTCTTATTTTGTCTAAATTTGTGACTCATGAATATTTTCCAACAGTACTTAACCATTTTCCAAGAATGGATAAAACAACCTTTCAAGTCTTCAAAACTTAATTGAAATAAAGGCTAGGCCATTTATCAAATTTTAAACATAGAAAGGGCCTACCAGCATATCTCTTTAAATAGGAAACAAATTTTATCAATAGAATTCTTATTATTTTAGTATTTCTGATATATTTAAAAAACCTCTTAAGTCGAGTTAATTTGTAATTTGTAACTCGAACGAAAGGAAATATTTCCGAAATGACTTTTAACTTTAAGTATTAAAATTAAATTCAGACTACAAACAATGTAAATTAATTTTGAACTAATCCAGCCGGCATTTTTTAATGTACAAATAATACAAATTTCATATATGTATATTAAATATAAGCAGGAACAAAGTGTAAAATAATGGGTGTTTTTTTTAGAGGTATAGAACTTCGAATTGAAATAAAATACAAGAAAATCGTTTTAATGTCCATCAATTTGGCTTTATTGGAAAGATAATTTTATGCCATTAATGTTTAAATATGATTTCGGGCATGTGGCCGCCGCGGCTGGCTCGAATAAAGCCAATTCTACAGGTCCAATTTTCAACTACTTTTTCGAGCATATGGGGCCGTATGTTGGCAATAACGCCACGAATGTTGGCTTCCAAGTCCCCTAACGTTTCTGGTTTGTTGGCGTAGACGAGCAACTTCACATATCTCCAAAGAAAATAATCCAGTGGTGTCAAATCGCACGATCTTGGTGGCCAATTGACAGGTCCATTCCGCGAAATTATGCGCTCATCGAATGTTTCCTTCAATAAATCAATTGTGACGTGCGCTGTGTGGCATGTAGCGCCGTCTTGTTGGAATCACAACTCATCCACATTCATGCCATCCAATTGGGGAACAAAATAGTCGGTTATCATGGCTCTATACCGGTCTCCATTTATGGTAACTGACTCTCCAGCATTATTTCGGAAGAAGTATGGCCCAATGACTCCACCAGCCCATAGAGCACACCAAACAGTCAGTTTTTGTGGATGTAATGGCGTCTCAAGGGTCTCATGTGGATTCTCTTCACTCCAAATGCGGCAATTTTGCTAAATCTTCCATAAAGTTGATGGACAAAGCTCCAATTGCTGTGCACGGTGGCGAATCGATTCATTCGGGTCCTATTCAACACATTGCTCTACAGCGGCAATTGTTTCTTCGGTGCACACTGTTCGACGTCGCTGCGGATGCGTATTATAACATAGAGTAAACGTAGTGCGAAAACGATCCATGGTTAACCGAATTAATTGCTCTGATGGACGATTTTGTCGACCATAAAATGGACGAAGCTTGCGGTAAACTTCGCGAACTGAACCATTATTTTGGAAATAAATTTGCACGATTTGCAAGCGTTGTTCTTTTGTCAACCTGTTCATGATGAAATGGCAAACCAAACTAAATATTAATCACTTGACAGCTGACAAAATGGCCGCCAGTTAAAAAAGTGATGCCAACTTAAAGTTCTATACCTCAATAAAAAACACCCGATATTTTATACACTTATGTGTGGGAGGATTTAGTTTTTTTCTGTACCACTTCTGTTTATCATTCGGAAATGTTGTTCTTGTGTTGTCATTAGTGAAAGGCGTGCGTTTGCCCATACAGTGTTTTGCAATATATATTTTTTTTAATATGTGAGAGAAAAAGTTATTAATCATATAGATATATATAAAATGCTTATTTGTCAATGATTTGTGAGAATATTTTTTTTTTTATTGGCGAGTAAATTTTTGCTTTCACGTGACCTATACCGCAGGCGGAGAAATAATTGTTTGTGCCTATTTACAGCTCACCTGTTATATGCATGTCTTTCGCTAAACATTGCGGGTCATTATGGATCCTAAGCTGTCTACACTCAATCCAGGTTATCTAGAGTAGCTATTGCCCTCTTTTCGTGTCCAAGAGTCTGAGGGATTACATGAGGCCTTTCCTCTGCCAATAGTGTTTGGCTCTTCGAGATGGTTGTAAAGCTTATACTCATGTATGGCGCTTTTGTTTGGAATGCTCAGATCCTCTGTCCTAATGATTACTGGTGCCATTAGAGCAATCTTCACTATGTTTAACTGGCTTCCGTCTCAGCTATCACGTTATGCACCACCAGAGATTGGTCTTCTAAACCAAAAGGCCACTTTTATTCTAGATAAACTTATCACCTGTCACTGCCCAGACCTTGTATGTTAGGTTAGTTTAGTTTTGAAAGGTGATGTAAAATGAATTGTATATTCACTCGGAGACCAATGGATCCATTGTAATCCTTCCTGATAGGAGAGAGATAACAGAAAAATCGATAGGAAAGATAGTTTTAATAGGGGAAGAGTTAGAGAAAAAGTAGAGTTAGAGAAAGACTAGTCCTATTAAGAACCAGTAAGAACTTGCGTATATTTAGATTGACTCATAATTCCCTAGATATTGTGCATGTGGCCAAGTTATGACAGTTCTTTGCTGTTTTCTCATCTAAATTAATATTTCGTTGACTAACAAATAAAAGTTAATCTAAACTAATTTGGAGGTGATGCTGCATCCTTTCAGGGCTTATAATAACTTAATAATAACTGCATAACTTTATTAAAAATATTTTTTTTTGCAAACAAAAAAATTTATTTCCAAAACGACTCGGTTTAAAAAATAATAAGTGCTTCTGAAAGATAATTTTGTTGCCAAAATTCAATTTTTTACTTAGTTTAAGAAAATAAACAGTTTTCGAGTTACACGAATATTTTCTGCGCAACCTCCTCCATTTTTTATAAAGCTATATCTCGAAGACTAGACTTAGTTACTTACTTACTTACTCGAAGACTAGAGCTAATCTTAAAAACGTTCAATTTTGTGTACTTAAATTGTCTTTACCCACTAGGTCTCCCTTTTGTCGCTTTTTATACCCTTACCACCGTAGGTGGAAAGGGTATTATAAGTTTGTGCTGATATATGTAACGTAAAGAAATGTTTGTCTTAGACCTACCTTTTAGTATTCCAATAGACTAAGAATCACTTTCTGAATCGATTTAGCGATGTCAGTCCGTCCGTCTGGCTGGCTGGACCCCCATGTAAACCATGTAATCAAAGTACATGTCGCAATTTTAAAGATAATTTGATGAAATTTGGCACAGATCATTTTTTTTAATAGTGGCAACATGGCTATTGAAATTCGTCAAAATCGGTCCATTCTTTATGGTACCTCCCATAGGTCCCACTTCCGGGAATTGATATATCGGACACAAATATCAATATTTTTTCATGAAATTTAAAACAAATACTGCTTATGTAAACCAAAATCATTGTACCAAATTTCGTTGAAATCGGTCCACATTTGACCATAGTCCCATACAAACTCTTCTGTTAAAACGCACTAAATGAGACAAAAATCACTAAAATGCTCGTAAATCTGAAGATAATGAGAATTTTGAGTCTATTTTTTGCAAACATAATTTTTGTAACAAGTGTAATCAATCTGATAAATTTCGACATAATCGGTCCACATTTGACCCCAGCTCTCATATATGTCCAAATAACGGAAACAGCTTAAATATATAAGTTTTGAGAAAATGTATGATGGCAAAATTTAGCAAATATTTGTATTTATGCAGGAAAAAGAACACCTTTGACCTTACTGGTGAAGGGTATCGTATGGTCGGGCTTGACCGACTATAGTTTTTTCTTACTTGTTTTAACTAGTACAGTAATTAAATATGAAAATATAAAAAATAGTTTTAATTCCCTCAGTAAAGAAAATTTAGTTATGACGGAAACAATATTGATAGTATGACAGATCTATTTGCCTAAATATTTAAACAAATTTTTGATGTTGCTAATATGGCCAAATTGAATGTATAATTTTTTAAAATTATTTTCAGACTTGGCCACTTAGCAGATTCTAGCGAAGAATAAACAACTTACCGGCAAATGAAAAATAAAACCTCTCATAATAATTATGATTAGCCAAAAAGAAAAAAAATATATATAACATCATCGCTTAATTTTTAAGTGTGTTCTTTTTGTAATTATTGTTTTTCATCTTTTTTTTCTTCATTATTCATTCACAGACTATTTTCTCATTAATTATTTCTTAAACTGTAGAAAATAGCGTGGAAACGAGAATTTTTATTCAGTGGAGACTTTTTCATATTGCTGGCGTTTTTTTCTTTTTTTGTTAATTTCAAAGTTTTCTAATAAATATACATACATGAGAACAGTTTATATATAATATATAAACGATTCAACTTATTCTACCATTCAGCCAACAAAACAAACTTACATACATTCTATTTTGACTTTGAAATCTAAATGCATGAATAATCGTTTTTCTTTTTCTTCTCCAAAGCATATTAAACCTACAGTCGTAATACTTTGGATATTATAGAAACATTTATGCACATACAATATAAATTCTTATATAGGTACTCATACGAGTGCATGATGTGCTTCAGTTAGTGGAAAGATATGTATGTAAAATTAAGAACATGCTTTTATTAAAACATTATTTACTAATATATTATATTAGTATGTCTTGTTTACCTTACCACCATTTACTAATATATCTTTTTACCCTACACCACCATACAATTTCCAATTCAATTTTTAAAGTACGAATTGTTTTCAGCCTCAAAATTGGCGTCGCTTTTGGATATTTCCTCTTCACCGGTGTTAAATTTCTTTCCAGCCAGCATTCTATAGAGATCTAAGAAATGAAAGAAACATTTATGTTCGAAAGATCAGATAAATCGTCCAGAAAAGATGCACCCAAATGAAAAACCCTGGATTTGCTAGGGCGGGACTGTGAGAAGAATGTCACTTCCTCCTCCATGTTATGACAACTACGACAGTAGTAGTTACTCTAATAACACTGTGCCAGTTGAAGAAACCGACAAAGGGATTTCTAATGGCTACAGATAATCCGAGTACGCTGAATTATAATGGTGATAGCCATTTTTTAGGTTAGCTCTAGTTTTCGTCATAAATCGTTTTAAAAAATGGAGTAATTTGCGCAATAAATATTCATTTAAAATTTCATAATCCAAATAGTACAAGAAAATAAACAGTTTTCGAGTTACTCAAAAATTTATTTCGCAAACTCTTCTATTTTCATTAACCCTATATCTCGAAAACTAGAGCTAACCTAATAACACGGTTAGCACTGTTGAATTCAGCGAACTCGATTTTTCTTTACCCACTAGGTCTCACTTTTGTCGGTAAAAAAAAGTTGCCAAAATCGTTCATTCAACTCATATTAAGTTGAAAGTCGGTAGCGAGGGGAGATACCGTGCATTTTAAACATTTATTATCGTTCATGCCATGTTCGTTTTAACAAGCGGTTTTTGTGGACCAGATGTTCTAAACTCACCCATGTAGAGATTGCCTTAGTATATACCTCGACGTCGCTGCGGATGCGTATTATAACATAGAGTAAACGTAGTGCGAAAACGATCCATGGTTAACCGAATTAATTGCTCTGATGGACGATTTTGTCGACCATAAAATGGACGAAGCTTGCGGTAAACTTCGCGAACTGAACCATTATTTTGGAAATAAATTTGCACGATTTGCAAGCGTTGTTCTTTTGTCAACCTGTTCATGATGAAATGGCAAACCAGCCAGCATTCTATAGAGATCTAAGAAATGAAAGAAACATTTATGTTCGAAAGATCAGATAAATCGTCCAGAAAAGATGCACCCAAATGAAAAACCCTGGATTTGCTAGGGCGGGACTGTGAGAAGAATGTCACTTCCTCCTCCATGTTATGACAACTACGACAGTAGTAGTTACTCTAATAACACTGTGCCAGTTGAAGAAACCGACAAAGGGATTTCTAATGGCTACAGATAATCCGAGTACGCTGAATTATAATGGTGATAGCCATTTTTTAGGTTAGCTCTAGTTTTCGTCATAAATCGTTTTAAAAAATGGAGTAATTTGCGCAATAAATATTCATTTAAAATTTCATAATCCAAATAGTACAAGAAAATAAACAGTTTTCGAGTTACTCAAAAATTTATTTCGCAAACTCTTCTATTTTCATTAACCCTATATCTCGAAAACTAGAGCTAACCTAATAACACGGTTAGCACTGTTGAATTCAGCGAACTCGATTTTTCTTTACCCACTAGGTCTCACTTTTGTCGGTAAAAAAAAGTTGCCAAAATCGTTCATTCAACTCATATTAAGTTGAAAGTCGGTAGCGAGGGGAGATACCGTGCATTTTAAACATTTATTATCGTTCATGCCATGTTCGTTTTAACAAGCGGTTTTTGTGGACCAGATGTTCTAAACTCACCCATGTAGAGATTGCCTTAGTATATACCTCTTAAAAACCATCTTTAAAGGAAATAAAATTTCAAAAGATATTCACAGTAAAAGATTTGTCGAAGATAGGAGTGGATATACTGTAGTTTAGAAGTTTATCATGGCCTATGGGTAGAGTTTTTCATTCGGGAATTCCCGGAATCCCGCTGATTTTTCGGAAATTTAATTTTTTCATTATTTTTTACATAAAAATTTAAATTTTTAATAAACATTTGAACAGAAAATAAATATAAATAAATTTGATTAAAAGCCAAAATTTAGGCCCCTTAATATGACAGTGCAGGGCAAGTCCTCGTCAACACAGCTTCCGCAAAAGTCCCTTGTTGCAACTTTCGGCCTAGCCGCTATCATTCCAATTAGGTAGTGTCATGTTCTAATAGACAAAATTAAGGATACATCGGGTCTAATGGTGAGAAAATTTCGTATAAAAATGGAGCCACATGAGCCTGGAATTAATACATACATAAATAGACGCTCACATTTCATTTGCGAAATTTCATGGTTTCTTTCGCATTATATTTCATATAGTTCTAATGCTATAGTCCCATTTTTTGTTAGCTCATCGGCTGAACAGTTCAATGGCTTGTGCCTGTCACCCGAAACCCGTAATATGGAACGATAGAACCTAAAGACCCGGTGCTTGACGATCAGAGAACTTTACATATTAAGAACATTACATCTTAGGGAATATTGTACTTCTTTAACAGGAATTTTTGGATCCCACGAAATAAAAACATATTTCCGCATTCCCAGGCAATGAAAAAGACCGGAAAAAGAAAAACTTTACCTATGGGTGAATTAGACGATGCTTCAATAGTGCTTAGCCGGATTGCTAAGTCAATAGCTAGTATATTTAGGGCCACTTTTTGAGTTTGAGATCAAAATTAAATTTATTCTCTAATTAACTAATCTAAAAGTGCATATTATTTGCATTCGATTTTTTTGGGTGGTGGTTTAAACTTCATGGTGTTGCCATATCGATCAACAAGAAATGGCAAACTTTTTTTGCAAATGTCAAATGTGTTATCAAAATTACAACTTTTTTTTGTAGGAGAAGAAGACATTGCGCAAATTTCATAGTTTTTATACAAATAAAAATGATTTGGCCGTGTTCTAATAGTTCTTAACTTTCTTATAATTGTTTTATTTAAATTTTCATAAATTTCGGAGTCGATAAAATCTTCATCTGCACTTCCAAAAAATACCTATAAATTTCTGTTTGTTTACGTATTTTTAACAGCTGTTTATTATGCATGTGTGTTTTGAGAGTTCTCATTGAAGATTAAACCACCAACATTGGCCGCTTAAACTAGAGAACAAAATAAGATAATCGACCACTCAAAAACAAAATTTGGAGGTTAACATTAATTTAATCTCCGATCTCGAACTCAAAAAGTGGCTCTTAGTCATTTAATTCCCGGTGGAGTATAGAGCCTCAACAAATTTTTTGCATGCAAGTTCGATCCATGATACCACAAATTCCATCAACTCGTTTTCTTTTTGGCGTCTTAATGTGCTTGCATTTCCCTCAGACCTTCTGGAACCTTGAAGATTATATTCGACAGCTTGACTGTTTATATCACTAGATGCCTTTGTCAGTGTGTGTCCTAGTCAACCATATTTTAGAGTGTTTCATCGGTGAGAACCGATTCTTGATTTAAAATGTTCATTTCCGTGACAGCCAGTTCTACCTACCGGAATGACCCGAGGTTTCTCGGCCTAGGGTTGTCAACTCAGTAACAACATATTCACAACATTTGAAATTGTGATGGGCCCGAAAATTCTGAGTTTATGTGTGAGGCACCGATTAACAAATGCTTGTAGACTGTTGGTTAAAATTTGTAGTCATTTTAATCGCATTGACTTAGTTTTCTTGATATTAATTTGAAGACCAGCCAAAGCAGCACGGGCGACAAAGGTTTGGATTTTTGCTAGTAAATCGGTAAGAAAATTTATGTCGGCAGCGTAATCGATGTCATATAGTCTATAGCAAGGTTGGCCGTTATTTGCGTGTCAGGGGAATAACAAAAATTTAGATTAAACAAGAAAACTTAGTCGCCAAAAAGCAACAACAAAAGTGTGAAAAATAAAGAAAAGATAAAACTGTGTGTTTCTGTTCAGATGATAATCTTCGCTTTATGTTGATATTTATTGGGCACAATTCTTCTTCTGTTATCCTTGACTCCCAGTGGAGCATAGGGCCTCAACCATTCTTTTATATCGGACTCTATTGCGAGATGTTAGGCATACATTATTCCATGAATAGTTTGCTGCTTGTAACTCAGCATCAATAGACCTTCTACGACCGTTCCTTGTGGATTCCAACGAAGCGCTTGTCGAGCAATGTTGGTATTTGGTTCTTGAAGTGTGTGGCCTATCCACCGCCATTTCCGTTGATATACCTTTGTGGAAGCAGGGATTTGGTTTGTCGCATTAAGTTGATCTTCATTTCTTATTCGATTCAGCCACCATATATTAAGAATTTGCCTTAAGCATTTGTTTGTATTGGGCATAATAATTCGTACTTATTCTGTACCGCAAATAAGATATAATGTGTGGTTTTCGCTCTGTCTAGAATTAGGGATAATCCTTCATTTTTTCGGTTTTAAAAACTATTTATTACAATTATAAATAATTTTAATAAATTGGGATCTTACACTACAGTAAAACTTTTTTTCAGAAAACTTTTTCTTTACTCGCTCTCAAAAAATCACAAACAAAAATGCAAACTTACTAACAATATTTGTCGAGACCCCATGAGATACTATGCTGCTCAGATATCGAGTAATTCAACACACCATCAAGAACTGTATTGATATACAGTCCGGGCTGATCAGCTCAAGCTCTTTTTAAGTATTTTCTTAAATTATCGTATCAACATGAATTCTTTAAAAAATACTTTTTGTTTTATAAGAGAAAACTTATTTATATTCGTAGCTTAACTGTTGTTAATAATTAATTTTATTTATTTTTGTAGGTTATCAAAGAAATATGATCTAATTTGTCTAAATTCGAATGATTCATAAGTTTTAATTTATTTTTGTTTTAGAATTGTATAATTGAGTATGCCATGCCTGCAGTTCCAAATTAATAAGTTTTCTCCAAAAGTTATAAAATGACAAACGATTTAGGCGTAAGCCATCCTCAATGGGCACTATTGGCATAGTCTGGAGCCAAATTTAGTGAGAAACAGAGGTTAATATTTTATGCATTATACATTATACATAGTTTTGGAGTCTACGCTTTAATTTTCAACTGCTGGGATGCTGTAGATGGTTTTATGTACATCTTAAATGTTGTTTTCGAACTATTGTTATAATTGAGTTTTTTTTAAGAGAAAAAATATTATATATTATATTTTTCACATAAGTTAAGAGGATTTTATTTATGAAAATTTATTTCTGTTGCTTTTAAATTTTAAATACGTTTAAAATTCATCATTCACTTGAAACTTTTCTGTACTGAGTTTGTTTAACAATCATATGTATTGGAAATACTCAAAATAAATAGTCCTTTGGGCAAGAACTTGCGAAAATTTCGTAAAATTGCATTTAAAAGAGAGGCCTGTAATTTGGGGGGCAATTTTTTCACTTTTTTCCCTAATAGTGAAATCTATTTGCTTCTACATGCCAATCGAAAACATGCAACCCTGAGTTTGGGAAACTATTGTATGGGTAAAATATCGTTTTTGCGACATTTAAACCAATTAATTTTTGTTTTTACAAATGGCCACTAGCACGATATAAATTAGTCAAATCTGAAGCAACACTGTAGCGTAAGTCTAGCCTTAGTTAAGTAGTCAATTAGTTTAGATAAATTATTCACAAAATCTTGGAGATTAATACATTTACAGACAATCTGTTATTAGCTTAGATTGGAAAGGTGGTCTCAGAATGACACCTTTACTTGAGGACACTTAGGGTCCATTGTGATCCTTCATTGGTAGAGAAATAGTAGGAAACTGAAAGGACTTGAAAGTAAGTATATATACATCTAAGGATAGAAATGGAAAAAGTAACGGGGGAAATTATTTTAAAGAGAAAGGAAAGAAGGCACATCTGAGCCAATTGAGTCGAATTAGAAAACAAGATTATTCAGTTTAGACTGCTGTAAATCCTGAAGCTATAAAAGATCTAGACGAAATCTACGAGATGTCCGGAATGCTCCTATCCCATCTGTCTTTGCTTCTGCTTAGGTTTGTCCTGTTAAGATACAACAATATCTTGGTTCGATCTATATCTACCTAAGACCACAGAACCCTAGATGTTCTACAGGCTACCATCTCGCTCCAGGTCCTGGTGGTTTCCTTATCATGTAAAAGTGCCAAAAATGAGGGCTATGTTTACAATTCTCTGACTCAGAACCCAACACAATCCTGTACTTGTACAGTTCTATCAGTGCTAATCTACATTTCCTAACTAGTTTTGAGGTAATGCTTTGTTCTTGCAGCGCCTTAATTGCAGTCTGACTATCGAAATATTTTTTTGAACTCGCTGTTTTCAGATACCTTATCAGAAATTAGCTCTGTGGGCTTTCATATATCTGTGGCTTGGTGCTAAAAGAGCCAATGTCAAAAAGAGTAGTTTTGAGAAAATTTGATTTAAAGTTTTAAGTTTCCATATAAAGTCATAATAATATTGCCCAGGAAAGCCCTTATAAATCTTATAAAAGAGGGTATAGAAGGGAATCTAACTCAAAACAGCAAAAAATTGACATTTGCCCTTTTAGCACCAAGCCACAGATATGTATGTAGTAAAAATTTCTACCCGGAAGACACTATTATTCTTCATGAACTCAATTCTTCATGAACTCAACATTAGATCTGTATTGCCGCAGATCTTTCAACGGGATGGAGTCAATAAAACAAACTTCTTTTGTACTCCCTGGCGCGCAGGAGAACTCTTAATCTAAGCTGATATTTCTAAGAATTTTCACATGCATTGGAATCTGTTGCAAACTCCTTATGCGAGAATGACCACATAATTTAGCAAACTATGGTTAGGTTTCCGTGCGAGGAATAATTTATCACTTCCATAGACAAATATGGAGAGGCATTACCAAAATGCACTTTTAAAGACTTTTATAAAAACATTATTGAATATTTGTTTATTCGTAAATTTTAATCTTCCAATGAAGTGCAAAATGTTTGCCTTACAAATGAACTTAAATTTCTGTTCTTTGTCAAATATGAAAATTTATATGAATCGAAGAATAGTGGTTGGTTAGTTGCAATAGAATTTGAAATATTTTTTTGTTTTCTATGAACAATATGTAATTAATAAGAAATAAGTCTTATATTTATTTTCAATTGCGGAGTAAAAAGAATTTCCTAGACTTTTAACTTATAGGTTAAAATGGGTATCTATGGCTCGGTGCTAAAAGGTCCAGTGTCAAAAAAAACAATAGTTTTGGGTAAATTTGATTTAAAGTTTTTATTTCCTTATAAATTCTTAGTAACGTTGCCTAGAAAACCTCTTATAAATCTGTTTTGAGTTAAGTTAGAGATTAGCTGTTGGAGTCAAATTAAAAAGAGCAAAAACGGACATTGGCTCTTTTAGCACAAAGCCACAGATTTATTAGGAATAATGTTTATAACGTTTGAAAGTAATGTTCAGTCGACTTAAAATTTCATACTAAGTAGATTGTAAAGTTTAATTTAAATGTGTGTCCATTATTTCAAGAATACTTAAAATATTGCTAATAAATATATATTAGGGTGGGTCAAATGGGTCAAATCATAGGTCTAACACTAATTTTGACCCTCCGGAATTTTCGTCGAAGTTCTGTTTAAGATTTAGAGCTTTTGAACCAAAAATTTCCTACATTTTCAATCCCAAATATAAAACTAACGGTAATTTGGAGTTTTTTTTCTTCCAAAGCTGCAAATCTCAAACAAAACTTCCGTGCAAATTCCGTATGGTCAAAATTCGTTTACGACCTATGCATGGAAAGGGGTTTCTGGTTTCCCACCCATGAATGGAAGGTATTTCCCTATCCGCTACCTGGGGACGCGCCCTCTGTGGATTAGGTTCCCCCGAGGTAACGAAGTAACGTTACTGACTGATTCATCATCGACCAACCAAATGGCAGAATCTACATTCTGTATTAATTATTCGTAATTTCTTTCCTCTCCAACCACTGTGCAATGAAAATTTGGGTTAAATACGTTTTCTAAGGTGGTTTCTTTGTTTTCGCAGTTACTATAGTTTTTGTTGATGTTCTATATCTTCCTTCAATCATTGTCAAACATAAACTAAGAATAATAATGATGTTTTTCGTTTTTTTTTTCTTGGCTTAGTTCCAAAAGTGATTTTATGCTTAATCCATGTAGAAATCGAAAAGAAAGAATATGTTGCACCCTGCTCGCCTACCTGTTCTACTAGCGATAACAACAGCAGCAAAAAGTATGTGATAGAAATTGCCTAAAGAGCCAAAGAATGAACAAGTAGTTTAAGGAAACTCATATAGTTAATGGGAACTTAGAACCAAAGAAATAAATCACGGCGAACAAAGGTAAAATAAATGAATGAAAAAGAAGGTGAAGAAAAGGTTTTTGAATATGTTGAGATAAAGAAATGTAAGAAAATTTTAAAGCTTATTTGAAATTGCTAATTGCTATAGAATTTTAAGAGAATAGAAAAACAAAGCAGGAAATGTTTGAGAAATAGAAGACATTTTGAGATAAATGTTTAAGTCAAATCCGCCAATTTTTAATTAAGAGGTATTGAATAATTACATATCATACAAGAAGTAATATCACTGATTTACTTCTTTTGATGAAGATGGACTAACTAGCTAGCAAAAAGCGGCAAGGAAAGATACCCCCTTACTATACAAAAAAGACAACCCAACTTTAAAATACAAAATTTTCTTTTTCTTTCAGGGTAAAGTTTATCTATTCGACAAAGTCTTTAAACCAAATGCATCACAAGAGAAAGTTTACAATGAAGCAGCTAAATCGATTGTCACCGATGTGTTGGCCGGTTATAACGGCACTATATTTGCCTACGGTCAAACATCTTCGGGTAAAACACATACCATGGAAGGTGTTATTGGTGATTCCGTGAAACAGGGTATCATACCACGTATCGTCAATGACATTTTCAATCACATTTACACAATGGAAATGAATTTGGAATTTCACATTAAAGTTTCCTACTATGAAATCTATATGGATAAGATTCGTGATTTATTGGATGTTTCGAAAGTGAATTTAAGCGTGCATGAGGATAAGAATCGTGTGCCGTACGTAAAGGGAGCCACCGAACGTTTTGTTTCATCGCCGGAAGATGTATTCGAAGTAATCGAGGAGGGTAAATCCAATCGTCACATTGCCGTCACCAGTAAGTTTCTAAATATGTATTTTCCATTTGATTCATAATTTAACTTTTCTTCTTTGCTTATTTACAGACATGAACGAACATTCTTCACGTTCCCATTCAGTATTCTTGATTAATGTCAAGCAGGAGAATTTAGAAAATCAAAAGAAATTGTCGGGTAAATTGTATTTGGTCGATTTGGCTGGTTCCGAAAAGGTATCGAAAACTGGTGCCGAGGGTACTGTCTTAGATGAGGCGAAAAATATTAATAAATCTTTGTCAGCTTTGGGTAATGTCATCTCTGCCTTGGCCGATGGCAATAAAACGCACATACCCTATCGTGACTCGAAACTAACACGTATTCTTCAAGAATCCTTGGGTGGTAATGCACGCACAACTATTGTTATTTGCTGTTCCCCTGCCAGTTTTAACGAAGCCGAAACCAAGTCTACTCTTGAGTTTGGTCGCAGAGCCAAGACTGTCAAGAACGTTGTCTGTGTCAATGAGGAGTTGACGGCCGAAGAATGGAAACGTCGTTATGAAAAGGAGAAAGAAAAGAATGCTCGTCTCAAGGGTAAGGTGGAGAAACTTGAATTGGAATTGGCTCGTTGGCGTGCCGGTGAAACGGTCAATGCCGAGGAACAGGTTAATGTCGAAGATCTCATGGAGGCTAGTACTCCTAATCTAGAAGTCGAAGCTGTAGTTCCCGCTGCTACCACTGCTCCAATGCCTGCAACGCCAGCAGCTGGTTTAATGTTGGGCTCAATTAGCAGTGATGAACGTGCTCGCTTGGAGGCCGAACGTGAACGTCTATACCAACAATTGGACGAGAAGGATGAGGAAATTAATCAACAAAGTCAATATGTTGAAAATCTCAAGGAACAAATTCTTGAACAAGAAGAACTTATTGCCAATGCTCGTCGTGAGTATGAGGCTCTACAGTCCGAAATGGCTCGAATCCAACAAGAAAATGAATCGGCCAAGGAAGAAGTTAAAGAAGTTTTACAAGCCTTGGAAGAATTGGCTGTTAATTATGACCAAAAATCTCAAGAAATCGATACCAAGAATAAGGATATTGACAACTTAAATGAAGAACTTCAGCAAAAGCAAACTTTGCTTAGCACCACCACCGCTGATCTGCAACAACTTCGTGATATGTCCACACATCAAAAGAAACGTATCAACGAAATGTTGTCTAACTTACTAAGGGATTTGGCGGAAGTTGGACAAGCCTTAGCATCGGGCGATTCTGCCATGGATATGAAAATGAATAGCATACCAAGTGCTGGCGAAAGCGGTAAAGTGGAAGAAGATTTCACTATGGCTCGTCTGTACATTAGTAAAATGAAAACTGAAGCCAAAAATATGGCTCAACGTTGCTCCAACATGGAATCCCAGCAAGTGGATTCAAATAAGAAACTTTCCGAATACGAAAAGGATCTCGGAGAGTATCGTCTACTTATCTCACAGCATGAGGCTCGCATGAAATCTCTGCAAGAATCAATGCGTGAAGCTGAAAACAAGAAACGTGCCCTCGAAGAGCAGATCGATTCATTGCGCGAAGAGTGTGCTAAACTTAAGGCTGCCGAACATGTTTCGGCCGTTAACGCCGAAGAAAAACAAAAGGCCGAGCAGTTACGTTCCATGTTCGATGGACAAATGGATGAATTGCGTGAAGTTCACACGAAACAGGTGTCCGAATTACGTGATGAAATCGTAGCTAAGCAGCATGAAATGGATGAAATGAAGGATGTCCATCAGAAATTAATATTGGCTCACCAACAAATGACGGCCGACTATGAGAAACTCAAACAAGAAGAGGCTGAAAAATCCAATAAATTACAAGAAATAATACTTACCAACGAGAGACGTGAACAGGCACGCAAAGATTTGAAGGGTCTTGAGGATACAGTCGCAAAGGAATTGCAAACATTACACAATTTGAGAAAGTTGTTTGTGCAAGATTTGCAGGTGAGTTTTTCTTAAGATGAATATGTTTTTTGTTCTATTGATATTCTCTATAGGAATACTGTTTCACAAAAGCATTCTCTATAAACTGTTATAAAAAATTATTTTCTGTAGAAAAACACTTACACAAAAGTATTATCTATCTGAAAACTTATACAAAAGTATTTTCTATTGAAAACTGTTATACAAAAGTATAATCTATAGGAAAAGTGTAATACAAAAGTATTATCTGTAGGAAAACTGTTATACATGGGAATACTGTTACACAAAAGCATTCTCTATAAAAGACTGTTATACAAAAGTATTTTCTATAGAAAAACTGTTATACAAAAGTATTCTCTACAGAATAACTGTTATACAAAAGTATAATACATAGGAACATTGTTATACATAAGTGTTATCTATAGGAAAACTGTTATATAAAAGTATTCTCTGTAGGAAAATTGTTTTACAAAAGCACTCTCTATAAAAAAAACTGTTATACAAAAGTATTTTCCATAGAAAAACTGTTATACAAAAGTATTATCTTTAGAAAAACTGTTATAAAAAGCATTTTCCGAAGAAAACTGTTACACAAAAGTGTTCTCTAACTGTTATACACTCTAGGAAAACTGTTATACAAAAGAATCATCTTAAAAAACTGTTATACAAAAGAATCATCTTAAAAAACTGTTTTTTATATATATATATATATATATATATATATATATATATATATATATATATATATATATATATGTATATATATATATATATATGTATATATATATATATATGTATATATATATATAAAGGAATGTTTGTCTGTCTGTATGTCCTTCATAAAATAAAAAACTATGTATTAAGAAAAGTTGTTTCGCATCACCAAGTTCCGACAGGTGGAGCCAATGAAAAATGGTTAAAGTTAATTAAATAGTAAATTATGCATTTAATCATATTGTGATCTTTACCAAAGTTGTTGCGCATGAGCCGACGAACGTTCTAAATTGGTATTACAAATTTCAGACAGGTGGCGCCCCTGAAAATTACTCAAAATTAATTAAATCGTAAACTATGCATTTGATCATGCTATGATCTTTAGCATAGTTGTTGCGCTTGAGCCGACGAAAGTTTCTTTGTTGGTATGACTAATTCTCAACAGATGGCGCCACTGAAAATTACTCAAAATAATTAAATCGTAGACTGTTCATTTGATTATGCCATAATATTTAACAAAGTTGTTGCACGTGAGTCGACAAAGGTTTCTAAGTTATTATTCAAAATAAATTGAATCGTTAACTATGCATTTGATAATGTGATGATCTTAAGCAAAGAATTTTATGAAAATATCAGAATCGCATTTGATCATGTGTTGATCGGAAAAAATCAATAAAATGAATAATAATTAATTGGATATTTGTGTAATTATTTCCTTCTAACTTATTTCAGTTGGAAGAGTAGCAACGCGCGCATTGTGTAGCTAGTATTTTAACATTTTGGAAAATCATTTGAACTCTCATAAATCTTGAAATATTGAATTTTGAAAAAAAAAATATTTTTTCGATGGTTGCTTAGGTCATTATTAGGAGGAGTAGCTACATCTAGGCATATCGGAAAGCACGCATTATTTTATGTTTTGTCGACTGAACAAAAATAACCAAAAACATTGCAAAACATACTTTTTGGTATAAAATGTTAATCAGTTTAAATTATAAATCAGTGTGGTGTAGGGTATTATATCTTCGGACTTGACCGAATTCTTAAATGCTTTATTCAAGTTTGACTATTTAAGAAATCTTTATAATATTTTGTTTAAATGAAATTTTTATTATTTATTTTTAGGCTCGTATCAAGAAAACCGTCATTAACGAAGACAGCGAAGAAGACGGTGGCTCTTTGGCCCAAAAACAAAAAATCTCCTTCCTCGAGAACAATCTCGATCAACTTACCAAGGTACACAAACAACTGGTGCGCGACAATGCCGATTTACGTTGCGAATTGCCAAAATTGGAGAAACGTTTGCGTACAACAATGGAGCGTGTCAAAGCTTTGGAGACAGCGTTAAAAGAAGCCAAAGAAGGCGCTATGCGTGATCGTAAACGTTATCAATATGAAGTTGATCGTATAAAGGAAGCCGTAAGGCAAAAACATCTTGGACGTCGTGGTCCCCAAGCGCAGATTGCAAAACCAATACGTGCTGGTCAGGGTGCAATTGCTATTCGTGGTGGTGCCGGCGCTAATCCCACACAAATGCCTCAAGCAAGTGCTGTTAGTTCGTAAAAAGATTAATTTGTAATTTTTACTACTACAATAATTTTTATTATTATTATTATTATTATTTTTATAATGTTCTCTTATAATTTCCTTCTTATTTTATTCTATCATATTCTAATTGAGATTTTTTTCTCTCCATTGCTCTAATTTAAAATATTTTATATTTTTTAATTAAAAAAAATTGAATATGATCATAAAAAAAGAAACAAAAACAATGAAGAAGCATGATGGAAAAATTTAAAGTTAAAAAAAAAAATGAAACAAAATGAAAGAAAAGCAAATACTTTTTGCAATTTAATAATTTGTTTTTTATCTTATAATTTTGCAAATAAAATGGTAGAAGTTTAATAATAATTATATTGTGCATATTAGATTGTGTTAGAGAGCTTATTTCCACACACACTCACATACACTTTTAAAGATAATTGTCACTCATTCATTTATAATGATAATAATGATTTAAATATTTTTTTTGTCTGTCAGTGCTTCTTATAAAAACTCTTAATTTAGTTAAAGCTGGTGTAAGCAAAGCGAAAACCCAGATGATAATTTTTTATATAAACTAAAATAATTTTAATTATTTATTTACAAAAGATAAACTAAAAAAAACATAAAAATAACTTAATTTAAAATTTATTTTGCAAATGAAACAAACGCCTAAATTATTATATTTAAATAAAATTATGAAGATTGACAAAAACAATTTTAAAATCAAGCTGAAGTAATTAAATAAAAATAGTAACACATAAAAGAAAATAAATTACAATTTTTGTTTTAAATATTTCCTAATCAACATAATCTATAGGGCTCTGTTTTAATACCTTATTTTTCTAAAACTTTTTCTGGTTTTATTACAGATATTTACGCTTTTAAAAGTTTTTATTGGTTTAGTTGATTTGATTATTTAGTTCTACATTTTTTTACGTTGAGGATTAAGAAACAGCATCCTAAGCTTCCGTTCTTTTTTCTTTTTCCTCTTTTCCTTATATTCATACATCATCTTCTGTGTCAAACTTTCAATCCTATATACTCTTTTGCAGTTTATAGCAGCTTTTGCCATTCGCATTCTTTCAATTATAGGCCAAATATTACAATAAAACCAAAAATACTTATAATCCTGTTAAGGTCAAAGGTCGATCTTATTTTTGAATTCCATGCGCTTCGATCTTCGCTTAATCTTTAATTTCGTATGGCAGCTTTGAAAGATTCTTCTCTACTTGGTCTTTCCATCGAAGTTTCGGACGTTCTATTTTACAAGCTCCCTCAGGATCATTTTCGAACACTTTTCTTGCTGTATTTTCGTCTATTTGCACAAAATGTCCTAGCCAATGCAGCCGCTGCTGTTTAATGCGTTTTACTATGTTGATGTCAGCGTATAACTTATCACATGGTTTATTCGATGTCGATATTCAATGTTGATGCAAACTGGTCCAAAGATTTTTCGTAGAATCCTGCAGCATCTCGGACAATTTCCTCGAACACAATCGCCCCTATCGCGAATATCATCTCCCATGGGAATCGTGTTACCAAAACTTCTTTTACACTGCAAAACATACAATAGAAGAAGTTTTGGAGACGCGATAGGGGTGAATATTCAAGAGATCGCATGACAAACTATCGCCTTGCCTGAATCTCCGTTTAGCTGTGAAGGACTCCAAAAGGTCTTACATATTTTAACTGTTGAGGTTGTATCAGTTAATGCCATCCTGCATAGCCTTATTGACTTCGTAGGGATGCAAAACTCAGACATTGCATTAAACACCTTCGTTCGAATCGGGCTGTCAAAAGTAGTCAACCAAAGATACGTCAAATTCAATTCAATCCGAATTTGTTAACTGTTGAGTAAAACACATTTATGTTGTTGTAACAGCCTTAATATTTACAAATTTTATATATATCTGTTTGGAGATTAAGCCTAAGAAATTGTGCTACTTCCACTGTATAAGTCCACAAATCCTCAGGACTAAGTGAAATGGGTACCGTTGAAAATGTGTGGGGTATCAAGAGGCCCCTGACCATATGCTGGGCATGCGTTATAGACGGCAAAGTCTATGTGGGATTAAAAGATGTTTAATCTGTTGCCCCATCCCGATCTCAGTTGGGCCATAACGACTCTTGTTTTTCATGAAATTTTTGGAAAAATTTTCTAAAAATAGTAAATTTTCGAAAAATTTCCTATAAATAGCAAATTTTCGAAAAATTTCCTATAAATAGTAAATTTTCGAAAAATTTCCTATATATAGTCAATTTTCGAAAAAATTTCCTATAAATAGTAAATTTTCGAAAAATTTCCTATAAGAAGTAAATATTCGAAAAATTTCCTATAAGTAGTAAATTTTCGAAAAATGTTCTATAAATAATCAATTTTTGAAATTTTCGAAAAATTTCCTATGAACAGTCAATTTTCGAAAAATTTTCTTTTGAGAATTGAAAAATTTTAAAAATATTTTGCATATCAAATCAATAAATTCTAAACATATGCGCTCTATATTAGTTTAATTTTTTACTTTACAGCTTTTTAATCATAATTTTTTTAATTTCAGCTTTTATAAATATTGATTTCCTTAAAACTTTCCTCCTACCACTTTATGTAAACCCAGCTAAAGAAAACCACACAAAATTCCAGGTTGATCTCTACACTGCAACAAATAATTTCTGTTTACTGCTGTTTATTGACTTCACTTTCAAATGTTATACACTGCAAAGTTTACGTCATGCTTTAGTAAGTACTCGTATACCAATTTTAATTAAATCTTTAGTTATTTTATTTATAACAAAAACCTTATATTTTATCAAGTTTAAAATTTAAAGTGCTATTTGTTTATAAGTATTTAAGTACATACTCACTCATTTATTAATACAATAAATCATTATAAAACTTTATTAAACAAAAAAATCATACTGTGCCTTTTTCATTAATAATAAACAAAAAAAAAATACTTAAATAAAAGATATTAAAATATATAAACTTAAACATTAAATTGCCCAATTTAGTGCTCTTCAGTTTTCAAAGAATATATTTATGCCTAAGTTATCGGTCTAAATTGCCGATCAGTCATTAAGTAAAAAATACAATAAAGTTTTGTAAATATGAGTTTTAGGTTTTTTTTTTTGAAACAGACCCTGTCGGAGATCAAACTAGTACTTTACTAGTACTTAACTAGTACCAAAATTACCAGTACTAGTTCCCAACTGTAAACTTTCCTATACCATCTTAATGTTCAAATTAGCATTGAGTGTGTTTAGAAAATTACTAGTACCATAGGTTCTAGTAGTGCACTAGTACATTTTGGTACAATTAGTTGCAATGGAACCAGTTTAATACTAGTACTAATGTATGTAAAAAGTTCCCATATTGTGGTCACTTTTTCCTTTGTTCCCCTAGTAAAAATTACCCTTAAGTTTTATTTATTAGATTAATTAAAAAAAATATTATATTTAATCGATTTAGGTCTTCAATTTCAGCGTTTTCATTGCTTTCCATATTTTCTTTTTCTAATTTTCCCAAACGGTTGGTTGGTCTTTTGTAGTTGCAAGGCTTTTCTCAAGACGATATCGGGACCATCGGTAAATACAGCAATAGCATCTAAATAATTAAACATGAGTATACAGAATTTTACGATTACGCACTGGATTTAAGATTACATTTTTTTTATTTACATACCTATTCTTCTTTTATCCTTGACTCCCAAAGGAGCATAGGGCCTCAATACCTATTATTTCTTTTTTGAGATTATGCTTCCCATGCGTACCATCAACGTTAAATTCATTTATATTTTAATTTTTTAAATATTTTCTATTTTTTTATTGTTTTTTATATATTCTATTTTTTAATTTTTTGTTGACAAAAACCAAACTTCAATACAAAAATACAAAATTGTCGTAGGCTTGCCAAGTTATTTATTTTATAACGGAATGTTTAAAGTCTTTAAATTGATATAGCAATCCTTTTTAAAAGAGAAAAGCCGATGAATAAAATTACGTTTTGTATTTAAGTATTTTATTCTTAAATATATAAATAGAACAAAATATACTTAAATAAATTTTAGAAGCAGTATCAAAACAGATATAGACGAATTTTTGTTCCATTAAACAAAATTCTATCGATCTGCAAGTGGTGCACTAAAACCACTTCGATAACTAGTACTTTTCTACTAAAGTTTCAACTCCGTTTGCACTAGTACTTGTTGTAGTAGAAAATTACTAGTAACTTTTAGACAATTGACACTCAATCTCCTACAGGGGAGCTCTATTTTTATGAATAATAGTATTAGTTTAAGAATATATTTAATTTTTAATAATTTTGAATCTTAAAGTACTAAATTTAATGCTACTATTGCCGTTTTCAACTCAACTTAGTTTGGTCGTCTGCCAGCCAACAGAACTTTCACTGAACCAAATTATTTTTTTAATATTGCGGAACTAAAAAACGTTGAGTTCTGCAATATCAAACAAGTAAGAAAAGCTCGACTATGTCATACCCTTCACTGCTAAGGTCAAATATGGACCAACAATTAAACAAGTTTCCTTAAGTCTTAGAGGCATATATACATATACTATGAGTTATTTTTTAAAAATTTCGAGATTTTTGTCATTTCCGGCTAAGGCTCTGATATGGGAGCTAGGGTCAATTGTGGAGCGATTGTTACCAAATTTTGATTATTGGTTTATATTGACAAAATATATATCTGCGCAAAGTTTTAGTAATCAAATGCATGCACACAAAATTTGTGTCTGTAATGGACCAAAAACTCTATTCAGGGAAGACATCCCTATGGGAGGTACCCGAAATACTAATCCGATTTCGCCCAAAAAGTATAGGCATCGTCCTTGGACCAAAGTAGAGCCTGTGCCAAATTTTATCAAATTATCTTTAAAGTTACGACCTGTAGAATGATAACAATCTTACGTGGATAACCGGCCAGCCAGCCGGATGGACATCGTTAAAACAAAGGTCTCAGGCCAATATTTTTATGCGTTACAAACATCAGCACAAACCCAATATACCCTTTCCACCTATGGTGGTGAAGGGTATAAAAATAATTTGGTTGAGTGAAAGTTGGGTCGACTGGCAGACGACCAAAATGAGTTGAGAACGGCAATAGGGGCATAAATTATAGAAATTTATAATTTTTCTTTCCATATTAATGTGATTTGGTTAAATATTTGGTAAATTAAAGTACTTCAGAAACAAGTACCAAACAATTTTTTAACCTCTATTTGATCGAATTTTCTGAAACTTCTAAATAAAAGCTTTCTATTCTATCTCTTTTAGGTTAAAAGATATGACCTTGAGTTTAAAAAAGAGAAAAGTACATACGATTTTAAGATATACTTTTTATTTTGTTTCAATCGCTATTGATATAAAGCACCAATACTTAAATTTTTTAAGTTTTTAATCTTTCATAGAATAAGAATTAAAAAAAAAACACGTATACGATATTTTTAATCTTAAATTTCGTTTCTATTTTCTTCGGCTTAAAAGATATATACATATGTGTTAAAAAAGTACAAAAAATAGTTTCGATCCCGTACTATTGGGTCCATTTTCCAAAAAGTACCGAAAACACATTTTCTTGTTTCAAATCTATTTATAACATATATATACATCCTATATGTACATCTGCTTAAGCTTGTCCTATTCAGACCTAGTAGAGTTTTGGGTTTTACTAGGCCCTAGATTCTTAGGCCCCCAATAAAATATAAGACCAAATTTAGTCCTCTTGTACGTATATGTTAAATGGACTCCTCATTGTCGCCACAGCGTTTGGAATTTCCCTAACTTCTCTGATTTACAGTTTCTTGATATGTTTTTGAACCGCTTATGAGTTTTGTTAAAGTTCTGCGGCAACTAAAAAAAAAGAATCCAGAAATTTGATCGGAGCTTGAATATTACAGAATATAGTAATCGGCTCATTATGTCTCAGTCTGTTAATTAATTTCAGGATACAGTGATTTGACTTCATTCCATATTTATCTCTTAGAGCCACCTATGCAATACGTTCTGCTAGGTATTCCATCATCCCTATCCTTGGGATACTTCCTAATAAATAAATGGAAGGAAATAGGTTCTACCGAGGGAATATTGTACTTAAGCGTTTGGGTAAATAAAAAGTTCTTAACACTTTTGTCTTAGACATTTTTTTTATACAAGTAATGAATGATACTTTTCAAAATTCAATACCGCTCGGAAATCAATTCCCCATTTTTCCACTATTTTCAAAGTAGAACTGAAATTACGGAATGGCTTCTATTTCAAATCAAATTTGTTTGTGATATGCTTCAACGTTTTCTTAGTTGTAAAATATTAATAACTTAACCTTTACTCTTAAAAATTACTACAAATATTAAAATCTACCATTTTACGCCTAATTTTTGTTTTATAAATTAGCTTATTTATAAAGAGCTGTTAAATAAATGCTTTAAAATAATTTTTTAAAAAATAAAAGACAAAAAAGGAAAAAAAATCCCCAAAATACAGCACGAAATCGATAAATATTTGGAATAGGTCTAATTTGAAATACATTAGGATGAAGAATGATACAGGGTGGGGCACCAAATGAGCTACAATAAGAAATTAAAATAACTATCATTTTTGTGGCGTATATATAGAAATTTTAATTTAATTTGCCTTAGTTTCTCATGGAAATCTAATTTCGATGAACACTTAATATGGTTCATCTACTCGGAAAAGTGCCAAACTCCCGCCTAGATTTTCTGTGGACTAAAAAAAGTCCCTGTGTATTCTGTGTATTCAAATCCTCTCTTTGATATCCCAATAAATTTAAAAAGAAACCTTAATATAGTCGGTCGAGACAAACCTTATGATTGACAATTGGTCAACATTTAATCGCAATGGTAAGTGGTTAACCCCTTAACGGACATAACGATCACAATAGGATAAATAAAATCCAGTTTTCATTTGGGGTTACAAAAATTTGATTTTTTTGCTTTTGATTGGTGGTAAAAATATTCCCTCTGCCTCCGTCGCGAAAAGCAATTATATATGCCTGAGATCTAATAAATGTAAAATATTATCCTCATCGTCTTCGGACTGGTCAGAATCTGATGGTAATGTAATAACTCATCCAGCACTAACTTTATTTCTCATATTCTTTTAGAACTTTCTTGCTCATTTTCGGACAATCTGTAATATAGAAACAGTCCTACTAAGGGTTAGAGGGAAAATTCTTCCCACCAAAAAAATCGTTGAAGGAAGAACAATGTGCAAGATAAGTTTAAAATATGTCTCACTCCTAAGATATTGAATATAAATCTTTAAAACGTTAAAGGGCATACCATATATCACCACGATAGTTCAAAGATATATACCGATTTCGTTCGCGGTTGTAAAAACGCCAGTTTTTAATTTACACAATGCTCGTTTCGAAAAAAATCATGTATAATTTGGCAGTACAATTACAAGAAAAGATAATTTATTCCTTTCAATTATTGTTTCCAAATCGAAAAAATAACTGCGATTGATGAGCTACCTTACCAATGAAGAAAAAGTTGGTGGTAAATTATTCCCTCTAACTGTAAAAGGGTTAAATGTGGACCGAATGTCAATGAAATTATATTTTTTATGCCTAGAGTAGCCAAATGCGAACCATTTATTTGCTATAAATTTGACAAAGTTCTATAAAAAACTTGCTATAGAAATTTTTTATATGAAAACTTTCAATAGAAATTTTTCATATAAAAAATTTCTATAAAAAATTTTTCATATAAAAAATTTCTATAGAAAATTTTTCATATAAAAAATTTCTATAGAAAATTTTTCATATAAAAAATTTCCATAGAAAATTTTTCATATAAAAAATTTCTATACAAAATTTTTCATATAAAAAATTTCTATAGAAAATTTTTCATATAAAAAATTTCTATAGAAAATTTTTCATATAAAAAATTTCTATAGAAAATTTTTCATATAAAAAATTTCTATAGAAATTTTTCATATAAAAAATTTTTATAGAAAATTTTTCATATAAAAAATTTCTATAGAAAATTTCTCATAAAAAAAAATTTCTATAGAAAATTTTTCATAAAAAAAAATTTCTATAGAAAATTTTTCATAAAAAAAATTTCTATAGAAAATTTAAAAAAAAAATTCTATAGAAAATTTTTCATATAAAAAATTTTTATAGAAAATTTTTCATATAAAAAATTTCTAAAGACAATTTTTCATATAAAAAATTTCTATAGGAAATTTCTCATATAAAAAATTTCTATAGAAAATTTTTCATATAAAAAATTCCTATAGAAAATTTTTCATATAAAAAATTCCTATAGAAAATTTTTCATATAAAAAATTTCTATAGAAAATTTTTCATATAAAAAATTTCTATAGAAAATGTTTCATATAAAAAATTTCTATAGAAAATTTTTCATATAAAAAATTTCTATAGAAAATTTTTCATATAAAAAATTTCTATAAAAAATTTTTCATATAAAAAATTTCTATAGAAAATTTTTCATATAAAAAATTTCTATAGAAAATTTTTCATATAAAAAATTTCTATAGAAAATTTTTCATATAAAAAATTTCTATAGAAAATTTTTCATATAAAAATTTCTATAGAAAATTTTTCATATAAAAAATTTCTATAGAAAATTTTTCATATAAAAAATTTCTATAGAAAATTTCTCATAAAAAAAAATTTCTATAGAAAATTTTTCATAAAAAAAAATGTCTATAGAAATTTTTTTTATAAAAAAAATTCTATAGAAAATTTTTCATATAAAAAATTTTTATAGAAAATTTTTCATATAAAAAATTTCTATAGACAATTTTTCATATAAAAAATTTTTCATATAAAAAATTTCTATAGGAAATTTCTCATATAAAAAATTTCTATAGAAAATTTTTCATATAAAAAATTTCTATAGAAAATTTTTCATATAAAAAATTTCTATAGAAAATTTTTCATATAAAAAATTTCTATAGAAAATTTTTCATATAAAAAATTTCTGTAGAAAATTTTTCATACAAAAAATTTCTATAAGAAATTTTTCATATAAAAAATTTCTATAGAAAATTTTTCATATAAAAAATTTCTATAGAAAATTTTTCATATAAAAAATTTCTATAGAAAATTTTTCATATAAAAAAAATTTCTATAGAAAATTTTTCATATAAAAAAATTTCTATAGAAAATTTTTCATATAAAAAATTTCTATAGAAAATTTTTCATATAAAAAATTTCTATAGAAAATTTTTCATATAAAAATTTTTCACATAGTTCAAGAAAATAAACAGTTTTTGAGTTACACGAATATTTATTGCGCAACCTCCTCAATTTTTTAACGCTAGAGCTAACCTAAAAAACGGTTAGTACCATTGATTGGTAAAAAAGTTGTCAAAATGGAGCACAGTGCCATCATCGTCAAATCGACTACGGAAGTGATTCTGAGTTTACTTATGGTGTTCTAAGGTTATAAATATAAAATCCATTTGGGCACACAGAATTATAGTTATTATGTTTAGTTTTTGTAGCAAGATTCGTGCGCCACCCTGTTTAAAAAATCTTAATTTTCAAAATATATCAATATATTAAAAGTTTAAAAAGATTAATTCAACTAAAATTACATAATAATTGGATTTATAAAAATAATAAAAAATGTAACAATTTCATAGTAGTTTTAAAAAAGTTATTAACGAAACCAATAAATATTAATTAAAAACTGATTGTGTATTATAAATATATAGATTTAAAATTTTTTAAATTACCTTAAAACAAAACTAATAAAAAACGATTAATAATACAAAACCTAATAACTCAGTTTATAATTCATGGCAAATAGTCTTGCATCGTAGCTTATTTGCAAATCAGTATAGAAAAAGAAAAATCTTATATAAAGGAAGTGCGGGTAAAGTGGTATACCACATTGTTTTTAGATTTCCCAATTTGTAGTTTATGTCCGATTAAAATATGATTTAAATAAAAAATTTCTTAGAAAATTTCAACAGAAAATTTTTCAAATAAAAAATTTCTATAGAAAATTTTTCATATAAAAAATTTCTATAGAAAATTTTTCATATAAAAAGTTTGTAAAGAAAATTTTTCATATAAAAAATTTCTATAGAATATATTTCATATAAAAAATTTTTAAGAAAATTTTTCATATAAAAAATTTCTAAAAAAAAATTTTCATATAAAAAATTTCTAAAAAAATTTTTCATATAAAAAATTTCTATAGAAAATTTTTCATATAAAAAATTTCTGTAGAAAATTTTTCATATAAAAAATTTCTATAGAAAATGTTTCATATAAAAAATTTCTATAGAAAATTTTTTATATAAAAAATTTCTATAGAAAATTTTTCATATAAAAAATTTCTATAGAAAATTTTTCATATAAAAAATTTTTATAGAAAATTTTTCATATAAAAAATTTCTATAGAAAATTTTTCATATAAAAAATTTCTATAGAAAATTTTTTATATAAAAAATTTCTATAGAAAATTTTTCATATAAAAAATTTCTATAGAAAATTTTTCATATAAAAAATTTTTATAGAAAATTTTTCTTATAAAAAATTTCTATAGAAAATTTTTCATATAAAAAATTTCTATATAAAAAATTGCTATAGATAATTTTTCATATAAAAAATTGCTATAGATAATTTTTCATATAAAAAATTGCTATAGAAATTTTTTTATATAAAAAAATTCTATAGAAAATTTTTCATATAAAAAATTTCTATAGAAAATTTTTCATATATAAAATTTCTATAAAAAATTTTTCATATAAAAAATTTTTATAGAAAATTTTTCATATAAAAAATTTTTATAAAAAAGTTTTCATATAAAATTTTCTATAGAAAATTTTTCATATAAAAAATTTCTTTAGAAAATTTTTCATATAAAAAATTTCTATAGAAAATATTTCATATAAAAAATTTCGTATAAAAAATTTTTCATATAAAAAATTTCTATAGAAAATTTTTCATATAAAAATTTCTATAAAAAATTTTTCATATAAAAATTTCTATAGAAAATTTTTCATATAAAAATTTCTATAGAAAATTTTTCATATAAAAAATTTCTATAGAAAATTTTTATATACAAAATTTCTATAGAAAATTAAAAAATTTCTAAAGAAAATTTTTCTTACAAAAATTTCTATATAAAATTTTTCATATAAAAAATTTTTATAAAAAAGTTTTCATATAAAAATTTCTATAGAAAATTTTTCATATAAAAAATTTCTTTAGAAAATTATTCATATAAAAGATTTCTATAGAAAATTTTTCATATAAAAAATTTCTATAGAAAATATTTCATATAAAAAATTTCGTATAAAAAATTTTTCATATAAAAAATTTCTATAGAAAATATTTTATATAAAAAATTTCTATAGAAAATTTTTCATATAAAAAATTTCTATAGAAAATTTTTCATATATAAAATTTCTATAAAAAATTTTTCATATAAAAATTTCTATAGAAAATTTTTCATATAAAAAATTTCTATAGAAAATTTTTATATACAAAATTTCTATAGAAAATTTTTATATAAAAAAATTCTATAGAAAATTTTTCTTACAAAAATTTTTCATATAAAAAATTTTTATAGAAAATTTTTCATATAAAAAATTTTTATAAAAAAGTTTTCATATAAAAAATTTCTATAGAAAATTTTTCATATAAAAAATTTCTATAGAAAATTTTTATATACAAAATTTCTATAGAAAATTTGTATATAAAAAAATTCTATAGAAAATTTTTCTTACAAAAATTTTTCATATAAAAAATTTTTATAGAAAATTTTTCATATAAAAAATTTTTATAAAAAAGTTTTCATATAAAAATTTCTATAGAAAATTTTTCATATAAAAAATTTCTATAGAAAATATTTCATATAAAAAATTTCGTATAAAAAATTTTTCATATAAAAAATTTCTATAGAAAATATTTCATATAAAAAATTTCTATAGAAAATATTTCATATAAAAAATTTCTATAGAAAATTTTTCATATAAAAATTTCTATAGAAAATTTTTCATATAAAAAATTCTATAGAAAATTTTTCATATAAAAAATTCTATAGAAAATTTTTCATATAAAAAATTTCTATAGAAAATTTTTCATATAAAAAATTTCTATAGAAAATTGCATTGTGATGAAACTGGGAAAAAAGGTTGTGTAAAGAAGGATAGAGGGAGTAGTGTTTATGAATATTCGATTTGTTTTGATTTGCTATACCAATTTACAAATGCTACGATGCTAGGCCATTTGCCACGGATTATGAACTGGTCTTAAATTTAACTTATTAAGTAGTAAAGTATTTTGAACAGCATTTAAAATTTATTTGCTTGATTTATTTGTTCAATAATATTCTAAAACGTAATTAATTAAAAATTACAATCAATAAATACAGAAATTTGTGATTTGCCTGCACTCACCACTTGGTATTCAAAATAAAAATTAAAAAAATACAAAACTTAAAAGAATTAAATAAAGGCCCCTATTGCCGTTCTCAACTCAAAACAGTTTAGTTGCCTGCCAGTCGACCCAACTTTCTTTCACTCAACCAAATTATTTTTTGATAAAAAACTAAAACTAAAAAATAATTTGGTTGAGTGAAAGAAAGTTGGGTCGACTGGCAGGCAACTAAACTGTTTTGAGTTGTGAACTTTAATAAGGGCCAAAAACACCATCGAGCGCTTTACTTGTGAATATTAAATAAAATACAAAATTTATCAAAAAAAAATCTATATTTATTAAAACGAAACTTAAATGTATTTCTGCTAATCTAACCAAAATGCAAATTAATAAAAAGAAAAACAATTTCAAAATACAAAATCTTACCAAAAAAGAAAACAAGCTTATTTTACACTAATAAAAAAAGTCATATTAAAAAAGAAATGAAATACAAACATATTAAAAATTATAAGAAAAAATATATATGAATTACATAAATTAAAAATTCTTTCATTATAAGAAGAAAACTAAGAGAATAATATAAATCCGAATTGATAAAATAAAGAAAAAATATAGAGAAATACTTAAGAATGATGTTTTATTTTCAATATTCAGTCATGTTAAAGAATGAGAATGAGGCTTAGTTTGTTAGCACGTTGACTACTAAGCATAAGATATCATATTCTGCCTGGGTTCTAGTCCCGGTCAACGCAATAACAAGCTGTCGATGCAAATGAAATAAAATTGGCTGTAGAACAAAAGCTTAAACAATGCGTCTAAATAACAATAAATGACGCAACTTAACTGTTTTAAAAATAATTATAAAAGCTAAAGCCTCTAAAAACGAAATCTGTGAACACTCATATTTCATACTCAAAAACAATTGTTTGAATTTTTATATGAAAAACTTTAAACTGGATTTTCTCCATAAATATGATAGCTAGGGTCTTTATTATGAAAATCTTTGATCACTCATATTTCATACCAAAAATCGATTGTTTTGAGTTTTTTTTTAATGAAAAACTTTAAACTCGATTTTTCATATAAAAATTTCAATAGAAAATTTTTCATATAAAAAATTTCTATAAAAAATTTTTCATATAAAAGATTTCTATAGAAAATTTTTCATATAAAAAATTTCTATAGAAAATTTTTCATATAAAAAATTTCTATAGAAAATTTTTCATATAAAAAATTTCTATAGAAAATTTTTCATATAAAAAATTTCTATAGAAAATTTTTCATATAAAAAATTTCTATAGAAAATTTTTCATATAAAAAATTTCTATAAAATATTTTTCATACGAAAAATTTCTATAGAAAATTTTTCATATAAAAAATTTCTATAGAAAATTTTTCATACAAAAAATTTCTATAGAAAATTTTTCATACAAAAAATTTTTCATACAAAAAATGTCTATAGAAATTTTTTCATATAAAAAATTTCTACAAAAAAATTTTTTATATAAAAAATTTTTCATGTAAAAAATTTCTATAGAAAATTCTTCATATAAAAAATTTCTATAGAAAATTTTTCATGTAAAAAATTTCTATAGAAAATTTTTCATATAAAAAATTTCTATAGAATTTTTGATATAAAAAAATTTCTATAGACTTTTCTATATAAAAAATTTTTCATATAAAAAATTTCTATAAAAAATTTTTCATGCGAAAAATTTCTATAGAAAATTTTTCATATAAAAAATTTCTATAGAAAATTTTTCATACAAAAAATTTCTATAGAAAATTTTTCATACAAAAAATGTCTATAGAAATTTTTTCATATAAAAAATTTCTACAAAAAAATTTTTTATATAAAAAATTTCTATAAAAAATTTTTCATATAAAAAATTTCTATAGAAAATTCTTCATATAAAAAATTTCTATAGAAAATTTTTTATGTAAAAAATTTCTATAGAAAATTTTTCATATAAAAAATTTCTATAGAAAATTTTTCATATAAAAAACTTCTATAGAAAATTTTTCATATAAAAAATTTCTATAGAAAATTTTTGTATAAAAAATTTCAAAAGAAAATTTTTGTATAAAAAATTTCAATAGAGAATTTTTCATATAAAAAATTTTAATAGAAAATTTTTCATATAAAAAATTACTATAGAAAATTGTTCATATAAAAAATTTCTATAGCAAATTGTTCATATAAAAAATTTCTATAGAAAATTTTTCATAAAAAAAATTTCTATAGAAAATTTTTCATATAAACAATTTCTAAAGAAAATTTTTCATATAAAAAATTTCTATATAAAATTTTTCATATAAACTAGATTTTCTCCTTAAATGTGATAGCTAGGGTCTTCATAATGAAAATCTTTGATCACTCATATTTCATAATAAAAATCGATAAAATATCTTTTTCGTCATTGATCCGTTGTATGCGGAAGCCGAGATTTTACACAAAGTTATTATTTAGTATAAATTATTAATTTTTCACTATTAGAATTTATTAAAACTAAATTAACGAATTTATTTGTATATAATATAAAAAAAATTATACAAAATGATGCATTTCTTTCTTATAATTATGTTTTTATGGATTTTAAGAAAATCTAAATTAGTTGTAACTAATTAAAGCTTATATCTACTTATGTAGTGCGTTTTAGTAACAAGTTAATTTATATACAGCTGTAATCGTACGTATTGTTAATCGTACATATATAAAAATATTAAAGTAACAAACATTACATTATAAATAATTGTAACAGATTGGAATTTTAGTGCAATACACTAAAGTAAAACTTTTTAGTTAAATCATTTTAATTAAATCCATTGACTAATTAAACAAGTTTACAAATTAGGTTCAACTTTTGGATCAGATGAGATGATCTTGTCGTTATTAAGGAGGCGCTGAATTAAAATCCGGGATTCATTTTTCAAAAATGGTTCTAGTTTGTGAGAAATTGCATGTTGGCAGCACAGTCAGCGGTTGGTGTCATTAGAAACGTTATGGGTATCATTTGAAGCTGTTGTCCACAACATTCTGTATAACCGCAAGTCCCCGGATTTCAAGCAGATAATTGAAAGTTTGTTGAAAAATACATTTTCTACATTCCCATCTTGAATTTTTTCCTGAAAACTTGCGTGATAGAAGCGACGAATAAAGAGAGCGTCTACATCAAGATTTGGCGAAAATCGAAAAACGATACGAGGACTGTAGTCGTGTTATTTTACTCATTGTGCAAACATTTGTTTGACATCTTTTATATTGGCTTTATTTCTTTTTGTATTGTTGTTGTTGTAATGCGTGTATCAATTTCAACTTTTTGTAGTTAACAATTACATTAACGATATGTGTTAAACAAAAGAAAGAAATTTAAAATATTTGTGCTTAAATTTCTAAAATTTGAAATAGGTTTTGAATACTATGCAAAGAAATATTTGACAAACTGTATTTATTAAAATTCCAAAAATATAGACAAATTGGAAAGCATATTATTTTTTTGTTGATGCAGCTGTTGCCTGGCGTCTCCAGCTATCAGGTAAGAACTGTATCCAATTCTTACTCTAAACTCCTAGTGGTACATCCTGGTAACCGAACCAACCTAGTTGAAGATGTGATAAACAAAATGTGTCAGGTCAGGGCTAATATGGGTGTTATCTTAGAGCCATTTCTGCGTATTTGGTCTAAGATCCTAAGATAATTGTACTTGGTAAAGTACGAAAATGCAGCGTCTGTTCAACATGATAGTCGCTATACAAACGTGGCTCGTATCTTTGTACCCATCACCCATCGACTTAGCTCTTAAGATGCTTTAAGCATGGAAAGAAACAGCATTACAGAATATGCTACTCCAAGGTGAGATCGTGCAAAAAATTCCCCTGCTACGGCAGCTGGCACAAGGATTTTGGAGGTGCCTAATCTATGAACATTGCAATGAATGAAACCAATTCTTCTATTCTAATTTTTGTGAATATAACATCGAAGGTCTAGCCATTTTACCCTAATGTGTATCGACAAACATAAGTTAAAGGCCGTGCGGCCAAAGGATGTTTAATTACGTCACTCCGATCTCAGTTATGCCAGAATAACTCTTGCTTTCCGCCAAATTCTTATCTTTATCTGCTAAGGGCGACATCCTACAACAACATTAATGCGATAGCCTGAAATCGATGAATTGGTGGCTTAGGTACATATATTTGTATACACATCTTTCCTGATATGCTTTAGGGAATTCAGCTGTGTGATGTTAGTGTTTGAATGATCTCTCCGATGACATCCCAAAAGGAACTGCAAAGTTAGCATGATGTGCTACTTAACTGGAAGAATATTTGTTTCCTCATGACAAAGAAACGTATAATATATAGATATTGGGCTCCAAACATTTGTTTTCTGTCACAAATAAAATTAAAGTGGATAAAGAACAATGAGAACACATAAACGCACAAACAAACATACATTTCATGAGTAGGGGTGTGTGCCTTAGCTTTCTCTCATTGAATAATTGTCACCATTTGTTGTTTCCGAATAAGACTAAAAGCGGTATAGTTCCTTTTTTATGGGACTTATCGAAAAGACCATAAGGTAAATCAATGTATGGAAGTATCTTTGCTCACGAAGGCTATTTGCAAACAGTCTGTGATTGTTTTTTGCTTTGGGGAGCACTTCAAATGTGTGATATTAAATATTGGATAGTCTCTCAGATGACATCCCAAAAGGAGCTGTAAAGTTAGCATAATGTTGTGTTCCTTAAATGGAAGGACCTTCGTTTCCTCATGAAGGCAATGTTTTAAGGTAATTTGTAGGCAGCCTCTAATTGTTCTTAAGGATTCGTTTTGTTGGATTGGATATTTCTCCATTAAGATATATCCAATGCTGCAAAATTTGCCAATCGCTTTATAGGTAGATAGCAAGGCTTCTTTGTCCATTCCCCAAGTACTGTTGGCTAGTGCTTTAAGGGTTTTGTTTCTACATTGCAATTTATGCGCGGTGCTTGTGGCATGTGCTGACAAAGTAAAGAGGGTGGTTCACGGTCGGAATTGGTACACCATTGACCTTGTAAATAGGTAATTTGGGTGGCTGAGGGCTAAGTTGGTTGTATCTTCAGGCTACGTTTAGTAAAAATGTTATGGATGATGTTGAGATAACGATTCTCCCCGCAGCATAGGTCTTTCCGCAGCCATTACCATGCAGTCGTTCGCACATTATATCACTTCAACGCCTCGCGATAAATCTGGGAGTTTAGAGAGGTAGAAGTTAAACAGAAGTGGCGCCTGTTGTTGTTGTAACTGCGATATAATGGTAATATCGCAAAAGTGGCAGCCTTTTTTAAGAATTCTGAGATTTCAGAGTCTTTCCGGTACTCTACGATGTTTTGAGCGTTGTTCTTAAAGCTCTGTAGGTATAAATTTTATTTGGTTTAAAACACATTGATTTTATAAACCACAATGCAAATTAATTTATGTGTTGCTCTGGATTTTAAGTCCGATTATCTAAAGAATGTTTGACCCACAAACTTGTTTGTTTGTTTATTTGCTGATTAAGTTTATTAGCCTAATTGAACACCATCACAAATAAGATCTGGTACTAATAATGACCTATACCTTCATAAAGGAAGAAGGCTCTGATTGTTGTATACTTCATGTAGATTTCCACACAAACTTGCACTGGCAAACATGCTTTTTATAAGTTGAGATGTAAATAACTATTATTTCCCTCGCCTGAGTTTGGCTCATGCCTATGAATTGTGAGGGAGTTCACAAGACCATATGTTTAATCCAGAGTGATCCTCAGGGGTATGAGGATTTATATTCGTTGCGTTAAGCCTTCATTATTGTTTGCGTTCATTTTCTTGTGTTTATTTTCGCTGTTAGTCTTCAAATGTCATTATATAACTTAGTTAACTTTATGTATTTTACTATTTTCATAGGATCCTCCTCAAATTTGTGCGATACTTTAAAATAAATATTCTTATGCGTCTTTCTGTAGTTTAAATTCGCTTATCGTAAGAACGTTTGGTCCTATAAATTTGAACTATACAATACGAAATATTATTTTAATACAAAACGCCATTTTTTAGTAAAGTAAAATCTTATAGTTTAATAGTTAGGTCAAATTTCCTCAAAACAAAATATAATATATATTTTTTTAATTAATAGTCAACAGCTGTATATAAATTTTAGGACAAACGGAATTCTTATGAATATATATCAGTAAAAAAAAACTAAAAAAAAACTATAAAGCTTTAATTGGTCAACTTAATAATAAATTTTAAATTTATGTACAATAAATTGGGCTAGAACGTCCACCCAAATTATGTATATGAGTAGTATAGGGCGAGGCAAGACACCATTCATACCAAATTTTTTGTTTCGAAACACAACGCCAAAAATGTATTTCAATAGTTTGGCCTTTCTTGACATCCATGGGTTCCTACAAATGGAAAAATACAGTCCATAAATATAAAAAACAAATATTTAAGGGTTTAACTTACCGAAAATGGAAAATACATGGGAAACCAAGAGGGCATTCCTACGGTATGTGTTGGTGGATTAATACTCATTAGGATGTCTTTGTATAGCACACATTCAAAATAGCCACCAATACCAGTTAAAACACAATCTAAATCTACCTTAAATTTCAAAACCTTATAGCGACTATTGTCAATGACAGCTTCACGATTTGGATGTACAAATTCGAATAATGCTTTAGTCTTATCAATATTGTATATATTTTTAAGTAAAACGACAAAGCCACTTTCGGCATGTGTGTGGTAAGTCGCCTGTTTTTCACGTGCAAATCCCTCATGACGCACTACCTGGCGTACGGCATTGTAGAGTTTTGATGACATTATGGGATTTATAAACGATACCGATTTACAGGGAATACTAATGCCATCGGGTTTTAATAACTTTTGGCCACAATCTAGGCATTCGGGTGAGAGTTCATTATCGCCAAAGGAACCCAAAAGTTCAGAAACTAAAATATCCGCCTGTTCAGGTGGCGAAAATTCACGCATATCTTTGGAGAAAATATGAACATCTAGAAAAAAAAATATAAAATTTTACAAAAAACATAAAGTAAGCAGTAAAGATTTATACATTATTACCTTTATTAAACCACAATTTCTTGGCTATTGCTGTTAGAGTTCGAATGGCATTAGGATTTTTCTCTATAATATAAACTCTAACTTTACGATTAGTATTTTGTGCAGCATTTAGAGCAGATCTTACTAAAGGACCTCGACCAGCTCCCAATACCATTATAACAGTCTGGAAAAAGTATAAACGAATTATGAACATATTTTTCCATCTTATTTAAAAAAAAAAATATAAAAAACATCAATCTTACCAATTTTGTATCAATTTCATCTTCTTTTACGCGATCCTTTAGAGCTGCTTCTATAGCATTCTGATAGAGTTTGTATTTAACAGGATCTTTTTCAAATATTTCATATGTATAACAATCCAAATTATCGTATAAGGGTTGCAAAGGAATCTCCAAAACATCCTCATAGCTTAAAAAAGTGTTTAAAGATTTGGGAAATGAAAGTGAGTTACTATATACAGTGCATTTTCCCACGCTATATTCTTAGTGATTTCATGATCTAAGGATTGAGGTATGAGCTTGCTACTTTAAAGTTTTTAAATGCTAAAATGGCCCAACAAAGTTTAAGCCAATCCCTGCTAGTCACTAGCTCAATATTGTTAAGCCTAATAAAATAATGTATTCCTCACTGCATCTAACCATACATCTGCTGTTTCAGCTCTAAGTTCTTTAAACTTCATCTTTTCCATCCCTTCTTACTAGATATGTAAGAAATATTCTCTTAAATCAAACCCAAATCCTATCCATTACATAAAAAAAATTTGTTGCAAGGAATCATTAACACATGGGCTGAAAAGTCCCGAAATAAAGAAAAAACTTTAATTTCTGTTGAAAATAAGTTTTATTAATCAACGTAATATCCATCAAGAGTCACGATATCATTCCATTAACATTTCAATACAACTTGTTCGCCTCAAAATAGGCCTCAGGTTCACCGAAAACCTCATTTGAGCGAAATTTCTTACCGGCGAGCTTTTTTTGAGTTCTTCGAACAGCCAGTAGTTGTTTTGAGAAAAATCTGGCGAACATGGTGTATGTAGGAGCAATTTAAATTGTAATTTTGTCATTTATACTTTTTCTGTTATCCTTGACTTAAATTGGTTTCATTTTGCAATCGCTCAGAATCATCTACACGTTCTTGTTTTAGTCAACAGTGAGTAAACGTGGAACACACATTCAATAGAGTTTTGTAATAGACAAATGCTTGTGCAATATACAGCCATACATACGTTCTTTTGATTTCTTAATAAAGATTTTTTATGTTTTCTGATGTAATTGCCTTTTTTAGACGTCAAGTGCGTTCTCAAACCATTTGAGGCCCTATGCTCCTCTGGGAGTCAAGGATAACAGAAGAAGAAGCGTTCTCAAACGTTGGTGTCTCTACGACCACATTTGAAATCAGCAAATAAACGTTTTATTGTTTTTTTTTTACGATAAAGCTGAGTGTATGTAAAACTTTTCAGCTATTGTTTTGAAAACAAACTAAAATATCATGGAATTTAACAGCTATCTTTTGAAGGCTAATACTAATTGAAATACTAATTGATGCAATAAAACAAGCGTCATCTATGTGTTAGACCCGGACTGTTTTGCCCATTTGTTATAACCATATAATAAACCTCAAGATTGACATCTCTAGAATCAAATTATCTTACTTAATAGTTTTAAAATACATTTAGTATAGTCCTTATTAGTCGAACGACTATGATATTGCTTTTCATAATGATTCATAATTTTACAACATTCTATAAGCCATAAATATATACTTTTCCTTGTCTTTGGGATTTTCATTTTGACAAATAATATCATGGCTTTATCTTATCACTCCAAACATGTAACCACAACAAAATTACTCACCTTTGTAAAACATGCACTTCCTTGAACGTTTCCCTAAAATTAATCAAATAATCAGTGTATAGCTTCAGACTTCCATCCTCTGTATCCGTTGAAACAATCATATTGACATTAGCTTGTATAAATAGTTTTAAAATTTCTTGCCAAGCCTTTGGAAGAACTGGATAATTATGACGATTTCTTATAAACAAAGTAGATGGCAGTACAATGGCTTCAACTGGTTCGCCAAGCCAACGACAAATAACATTTATATCGGGACGTTCGCCTTCGTTAAATTCAAGTACAACTTTTAGTTTGGGATTGAAATCAGCGGCTCGACGAAATTGATTCCACCAATTCCAACTGTCTTCATATTCTAAGGCTAAAATTTCATCTTCCGTCAAATCACGACGATAGGTTGATTGAGCAACAGCTCTATTGTATAAAGGAACTTGTAATAGCATAATGCCTGAAAAGAAAAGTATAATTGGTTGAACTAATTAAGTTCCAATATAATACATGAAATCATACCTTTAGATTTATTTGTCAAAACTGTGGCTAAATTAAAATTGTTTCTGTGCTTTAATTTCATCATAGTATAGCCACCATATTGTAAATGTTCCGTCCAGGATATATCACGTTTCAATACTTCCACTGAGTTCTTGCGCACCTCCTCATCCTCTGAATCGCAGTCAATGGTATCAGTTAACAAAGTTATTACTTTTCCATTCCATTGATCGGCCGTTAGAACCAAATCAGAGTAAGTAAAATTCGTTTGCTTCTCCTTTAATGGTTCACGTTCAAATTCCATGGGCATGTCGGCACAATTGAGTGGTACTGCTACCACGGAATAATTATTGCGCTGAGCCTTCTCAATCTGACTGGGCAGATTGGAAACGCCTTCTTGCATTAGACAAATGTAGGGCATTATTATAGGTTTTAGTGGTGGGTAAAGTAGAAATACAAAATAAATATTTAAAATTGTTTATACAAGCACGTTGTCTTTTCTGCAGAAGACGCCAAAAATTTTTGTGAGAATTAAAATAAAAACAACAAAACCGGCAAATTGAAATAGCATAGAAATGGGTGTTGACAATTGTACAATTTTGATTTATAAATCTGCGGTTTTTATGTTTTGATATTGAAGCGAAAAGCAATATCTTTTACTCTACCCAAATTACTATTAGGTCAAATTTAGTTAGTTTACGATATCTTAAAACCAAATGTCCCATTTTGCCCCTAAAAAATAAGACCAAAATTTTTTAGTTTATTTAACAGTTTCGGAATTATTCATGTCGCAATGAAATATTTTTTTTGCAAAATAAAAATAATAACTTTTAAAATTCATAAATAATCGAAAATGGAAAAAAACTTAGCACGGTTTTAGATAACCGTAAAGAACAAATTATGTATAGAAAGCACAAATTCGGTTACCACTGTGGTAAGACTATGAATATTCGACATGATATAACTTAAAACCCTATATAATTATATTATATAAGCTTTTTTATGACAATTTCTCGATTAATAGTGATTTTTTTAACAATAATGAGAAAATACCCAATATTATGAAAAATTTGCAATATGAAAAATATTATATTTATATATCATGATAAACATTAATCATCATAAACAAAGTAAAGGGTACAAAAAAATGTTACTTTTTTAATAAATAAATTATATTTAAATATAATTCCAAATCCGTTAAGTATATAAGAAAACTTAAAAATTATTTATTTAAACTTAAAAAAAATTTATCGTTTGTCTCTGACGTCGCTTTAAAATTTGTTGAAAATGAGACACAGCATTATCATTAAATAATTCTGTAGCACGTATGATGCCACAGACTCCCATGAATTTTGCACTTCTCTGATTGTACTAGACGATTGCGGTTGTTCTATTATCTAATCGTCCGATAAATTTGACTTCAACTTGTTCTTCTGAAGCACATTGTGATTTCACAAGGTTTTCAGTAGTCAGATCTTCCTTGTGCTCTGCCACAAGTTCAGCAATGTCATTTCTATTCACCTCTAGCCTGATCTGTTCAGCTAGAGATATAATTTCGTTGATTATTGAATCATGCAATTAGGAGTTTCACATAACGACCGAAAAAGGGGTCGTCATGCGAAACTTTGCTTTTTTCATTAAAAAAAGAAATGTTTGTTATGAAGGGCCTTCGATAACCGAGATTCCACTCTAGAGACATTTTATTTTAAAGCGGAAGAAAGTCCCGAATCAGGTTTACTTGATCAGTTTTTCTTTGAATTTCTTTTGAACCTGCATTCCTATTCACACACGAACATTTTCTTTATCAGTTTTTATATTATTTTCCTTAAATTTCATACATATTTTTAAAATTTGCGTAAACTTGATAGTACGGTCAGGTCTGTATCAATTTTAATTCTGTCAGTTTTATCTCATACAAATTCAAGACTTGATAAGGCAAACCTGACTAATGTAAAAGTAAACAAACGGCAAATGCCGTCAAGTTTTAAACAATATGTAGGGACGTTGGCACATATTTTTGAAGCTTGTAAAAGATCAACAGACAGCCGGATATATCTCAATTTACTCTTCCATTGATTCTAAGTCGATCTATATAATTTTGATGTGGTCAAATTTAGATGAGAATATTACAAACAGAAGGACATATATACAATAACTTATCAATGTTTCCAGTTAATTTGTACTGTATTGCAGTACTTTTTTATGCCAAAGTGGTCATACTCTTGTTTTGCTATAATTCCAATCACAGTTGCTATGAATCTCAACACTCTGGCAACTTTATATTTCGGCATAAAAGAACAACAAAATCGATGTCAACAAAAAACAGCTGAAGAAAATCAGCAATAAAACGAAAACAATAGAAAAAACAGAGTAAATTAGTGAAATTTAGTGCAATTTGCTAGTAAAATTCAATTATTTGTATTTAAATTTTAATAAAATTCAAAACCGAAGCTATAAGAACATGGCAAACAAGGAAATATTTTCCAAACATATAAAATCCAATGTTAAATTGGCTACCCGCTATGATGCCGAGGGGCGTGAAGTCCAGGTGAGTAATCGAATTTGGAAAAATCTAAATCCACATCAATATAATACAAATATCGTTATAATTATAGGTGGAACGGCGAGAGGATGTTGATGCCACAGCTAAGGAGCAAGAAACTTTTGATATTTTAATAAATGCGGGTTACTATCGAGCGTGCATCAAGGGATTGTCGGCGTTTGATAAAGTCGTTGGTGGAATGACTTGGTGCATCGAATGCTGTGATTATGATGTCGATGTAGATTTGCTGTTTCATGAAAATTTAACAATAGGACAAAAAATGTAAGTATAAGCTTCTGTTGTTGAGTAATTCACTATAAGAGTTGAAATGTATATGAAAACAAAAGGTACAACCAGTAGTTCCTAATTGTAGGACCATCAATAATACTAGAAAAATTACTATTGTCATTGGATCGTTAGTCATTTCATCAGTATTGAAGACTGTTCTTCGTTTTGGATTTTGCGTTTTTTTTATAAATATGATATTGTAGTCTGAGATTTAGACATAAGTATTATGTTCGCATGCCTTCTGCGCACTGCGGAGAACAACTTGAAGTACTATTAGTCAAGAAACTGAAACCTCACTATCTTAAAACATAACAATGGTCACTGCATGTACGCACTAAATATGATTCAGCCTTTGCTATTTCTAATATAACATCGCCACTATATCCCAGCAAATATTTCCCGAATAACACTAAAATAACTCTATAGATATGTATTAACATCGAAAAAAATTACTAATAATTATAAATTTATTATATTTTTAGAGCTTTGGTTGAAAAAATTGTAGCCGTTTTGCCACAAATGAAATGTCCATTTCGTATAGAGCCTCATCAAATTCAAGGCTTAGAGTTCTTAAGTATACACCCTGTTATACAGTGGTTGGTCAAAAAATCGGTAAAGTATTTAAAGTAAAACAAATTCTTATTTCTATATTCATTAACAATTTCAGGTGGAAAATAGAGCAGAAAGGAACATGCGTTTGAAACGATTTGCCATAGGTCAATTTCACAATCACTATCAATATAAAAGTGATAAAATACATTTAGAAAAGATACGAAATGCTTCCAGTCATATTAAAAAGATACAAGTAAAATTTTTTAATACTTTTTTAGTTTCACTTAATATTATAAAATTTTTTGCAGGAACTGTATAATCCGGTCAGACAATATCAACGAAAAGATTTAACAGATGAAGATGAAAAGACCAGAGTTCATTTGACTTTATTAGAGTATGGAGATGATGTTTTAACCCATACTACCAGCAGTCGAAATTTTGAAAGCAAAGATGATCCAAGTAAAGATAATTTGGACAGTGAAGTAAGTCATTGTAGTTTAAAATCTGTTCTTTTTTTGTACGCCACTGCTTTTTATTGCCTTTAATATTGTAAAATTTTTAACTTTTGTAAATAAAGCAAACTTATATATTTTTGTTGGCCTTCCTGCTTCTAATTTTTATTTACAGCTTGATGTTGAAAAGTTACTTAAAAATCTAATTCTTACCAGTGAGGTAATATTACCATTTGCCTTAAAATTTAGCTTGATTAATAATTTTGTACATTCAAATCTAGGATGCTGCAAGTTCTCCTAAGAAACTAGACAATGCTACACGATTGGCTTTGCGTCAACACTATCAAGAGTTTATACAAGAAATGGAAACGGATGCTAAAGAATTGACCGAACAAAATCAAATAAAATCTTTAGAAACAGCCAAACAGGCATTACAAAGAAAATTGGAACGCAATCAGAATGAGACCAAAGAAGTATTAGATTTACTGCAGCAACAGACAGAATTGTTGGAAAATGAAAAGACACAGCACGAAAAATTGCTCAAGGAAATAGAAGAATATAAAAAGGTGGAGCAAAGTGTGGATGTGAGGTAAATAATATAACAATATACAAATTTTCAAATAAATTTCCTATAAATAGGCAATTTTTGAAAAATTTCCTACAAATAGTCAATTTTTGAAAAATTTCCCATAAATAGTCAATTTTTGAAAAATTTCCTGTAAATTGTCAATTTTCAAAAAATTTCCTTTAAATAGTCAATTTTCGAAAATTTTTCTCTAAATTGTCAATTTTTAAAAAATTTCCTCTGAATTCTCAATTTTCAACAAATTGCCTTTATATAGTTAATTTTCGAAAAATTTCCTATAAATAGTAAATTTTCGAAAAATTTCTTATAAATAGTCAATTTTTTAAAAATTTCCTAAAAATAGTAAAATTTTTAAAAATTTCCAATATAAAATTTTCGAAAAAAATTTACTATAAATACTAAGTTTTTAAAAAACTTTCAAAAAAAGGTAAATTTTCGAAAAATTTCCTATTAATATTAAATTTTCGAAAAATTTCCTATAAATAGTTAATTTTAAAAAATTTCCTAAAAATAGTCAATTTTAGAAAAATTTCCTATAAATATTTAATTTTCGAAAAATGTCCTATAATTAGTCAATTTTCGAAAAATTTCCTATAAATAGTCCATTTTCGAAAAATTTCCTATAAATAGTCAATTTTCGAAAAATTTTCTATAGACAATTTTCGAAAAATTTCCTATAAGTAAGTTAGTTTTCGAAAAATTTCCGTAAATTTTCCAATAAAGTATTTACTATAAATAGTAAATTTTCGAAAATTTTTTTTATAATAGGAAAATTTTCGAAAAATGTCCTATAAATAGTAAATTTTCGAAAATTTTTTTTATAATAGGAAAATATTCGAAAAATGTTCTATAAATAGTAAATTTTCGAAAAATTTCCTATAAATATTAAATTTTCGAAAAATTTCCTAGAAAAAGTCAATTTTCGAAAAATTTCCTAAAAATAGTAAATTTTCGAAATATTTCCTGTAAATAGTAAATGTTCGAAAAATTATCGATAAAAAGTCAATTTTCGAAAATTTTCCTATAGAAAGTAAATTTCCGAAAAAATTCCTATAAAAAGTAAATTTTTGAAAAATTTCCTATAAAAAGTAAGTTTTTGAAAAATTTCCTATAAAATGTAAATTTTCCAAAAATTTTCTACATAAAGTCAATTTTCGAACAATTTTCTATAAATAGCCAGTTTTCGAAAATTTCCTATAAATAGTCAATTTTCGAAAAATTTCCTTAAATAGTCAATTTTCGAAAAATTTCCTATAAATAGTCAATTTTCGAAAAATTTTCTATAAATATTCAATTTTCGAAAAATTTCATATAAATAGTCAATTTTCGAAAAATTTTCTATAAAAAGGACAATTTTCCAAAAATTTTCTATAAGTAGTCAATTTTCGAAAAATTTCCCATAAGTATTACTAAATAGTCAAATTTCGAAAAATTTTCTATAAAAAGTCAATTTTCGAAAAATTTCCTATAAAAAGTCAATTTTCGAAAAATTTCCTATAAAAAGTAAATTTTCGAAAAAAATTCCTATAAAAAGTAAATTTTCGAAAAAATTCCTATAAAAAGTCAATTTCCAAAAATTTTCTATATAAAGTCAATTTTCGAACAATATCCTATAAATAGCCGATTTTCGAACAATTTCCTATAAATAGTCAATTTTCCAAAAATTTCCTATAAAAAGAAATTTTCGAAAAATTTCCAATAAAAAGTAAATTTTCAAAAAATTTCCTATAAAAAGTCAATTTTCGAAAAATTTCCTATAAAAAGTCAATTTTCGAAAAATTTCCTATAAAAAGTCAATTTTCGAAAAAATTCATATAAAAAGTCAGTTTTCAAAAAAATTCTATAAAAAGTCAATTTCAAAAAATTTCCTATAAAAAGTCTATTTTCAAAAAATTTCCTATAAAAAGTCAATTTTCGAACAATTTCCTATAAATAGTCAAATTTCGAAAAATTTTCTATAAAAAGTCAATTTTCAAAAAATTTCCTATAAAAAGTCAATTTTCGAAAAAATTCCTCTAAAAAGTAAATTTTCGAAAAATTTCCTATAAAAAAGTCAATTTTCCAAAAATGTTCTATATAAAGTCAATTTTCGAACAATTTCCTATAAATAGCCAATTTTCGAACAATTTCCTATAAATAGTCAATTTTCGAAAAATTTCCTATAAAAAGAAATTTTCGAAAAATTTCCAATAAAAAGTAAATTTTCAAAAAATTTCCTATAAAAAGTCAATTTTCGAAAAATTTCCTATAAAAAGTCTATTTTCAAAAAATTTCCTATAAAAAGTAAATTTAAATTGTTTTGTCTTTCTAGTCTTCTGGAAAAGGTACAATCCCTGCTTAAACTACACGATGAACTGAAAAAAGAAGAGTCCGAATTTAAAGAACATTGCCGAAAAGATTTAGCTGATTTACAGCAACAAATTGAGTAAGTTTTTTTTATCTGCAAATATAAAATTATAGTACCTATAATACTCGTAAAACTTTGTTCTATTTTTTCAGAGAACTCGAATTATTTAATGCCCAAGATCCAGAAGAACGGGAGCAGGCAGTGTCAAAGGAAAAGGAACGTATACAATTACTTAAATTACAATTAGCCAAACGTAATCGAGGAATAATGGCCATACAACGACAACTAGATAATACACCCGATCGTACGGAGCTGTCACAGTATCAAAGAAGATTCCATGAATTGTACAATGAAAGTGTGTTAACTGCAAATAGTTTAAATGAAAACAATAACTAAATAATATTAAAATTTCCCCCCCCCCCCCTTTTCAGTGAGTTCAAAGCATTTAGAAACCAAACAGTATTATACCCTCTACAATACACTCAACGATCAGAAACGCTATATGGAAAAAGAACTGTCATTGTTAAATTCCATATGTGAGGCCTACAATGAGGGTATGATGACGACACATGGCCGTGAGGAATTCATACAACAATTTGAGCAAATTGTAAATGGTGTCAAACAAACCGAACAAAAGGTTAAAACTAAACACAACGAGGAAAAAAGACGACGTGATATGCTCAATGATGAATTACAAGGTCTACTGGAATTGCAGCGTCAATATGCGGCCGCTGTTAAGCAATTAACCAAGGAGTGTCAACGTTGCGAACAATTACAACAACATTTAAAGTCGATACGTAAAAAGTAAAGTGTGGAAAAAGATGGGAAAAGTCTTTATTAATTTATAATTATTCCATATAATGTGCACAAAATTTGTAGGAAATGAAAGCTAAGCAATATGATTTTAACTTAACTTGTTATTCGTGAGATAGTAGTTATGTTTTAATTTAATTTAATTAGAAAATAATTTATATTTATTATTATCATAATAAACAATTATTTTAACTTAGATAAACGACAACTTATAATATCTTTAATTTTTTTAATTGCTCTTCAATATTTTTCGATTAACATCC
>OW121744.1:49756771-49801771 GCA_933228675.1 Stomorhina lunata
ATTAACATCCTATAAATAGTAATATTCGAAAAATGTCCTATAAATAGTTAATTTTTGAAAAATTTTCTATAAGTAGTCAATTTTCGAAAATTTTTTATAAAAGTCAATTTTCGAAAATTATCTATAAAAAGTCAATTTTCGAAAATTTCCTATTTAAAATTAATTTTCGAAAATTTCCTATAAAATTTAATTTTCGAAAATTTCCTATAAAATTTAATTTTTGAAAATTTCCTATAAAAATTCAATTTTCGAAAATTTCCTATAAAAAGTCAATTTTCGAAAATTTCCTATAAATAGTCAATTTTCGAAAAATTTTCTATAAATAGTAAATTTTCGAAAAATTTCCTATAAAAAGTAAATTTTTGAAAGATTTTCTATAAATAGTGAATTTTTGAAAAATTGCCTATAAATAGTCATTTTCAAAAGAATTCCTATAAATAGTCAATTTTCAAAAAATTTCCTAGAAATAGTCAATTTTCGAAAAATTTCCTATAAATCGTAAATTTTCGGAAAATTTCACTAAAAAGTCAATTTTCTAAAAATTACCTATAAATATTAATTTTCGAAAAATTTCTTATAAATAGTCAATTTTCGAAAAATTTCCTTTAAATAATTTCTTATAAATAGTAAATTTTGTAAAAATTTTCTATGAATAATAAATTTTCGAAAAATTTCTTATAAATAGTAATTTTCGAAAAACATGCTATAAATAGTAAATTTTCGAAAAATTTCCTATATATAGTCAATTTTGGAAAAATTTCCTATAAATTGTCAATTTCGAAAAATTTCCTATAGATTGTCAATTTTCGAAAATTTCCTATAAATAGTCAATTTTATAAAAATTTCCTGTAAATAGTCAATTTTATAAAAATTTCCTATAAATAGTCAATTTTCGAAAAATTTCCTATAAATAGTCAATTTTCGAAAAATTTCCTATAAATAGTCAATTTTCGAAAAATTTCCTATAAATAGTCAATTTTCGAAAAATTTCCTTTAAATAGTCAATTTTCGAAAAATTTCCTACAAATAGTCAGTTTTCGAAAAATTTCCTACAAATAGTCAATTTTCGAAAAATTTCCTATAAACAGTAAATTTTCGAAAAATTTCCTATAAATAGTAAATTTTCGGAAAATTTCACTAAAAAGTCAATTTTCTAAAAATTACCTATAAATATTAATTTTCGAAAAATTTCTTATAAATAGTCAATTTTCGAAAAATTTCCTATAAATAATTTCTTATAAATAGTAAATTTTCTATGAATAATAAATTTTCGAAAAATTTCTTATAAATAGTAATTTTCGAAAAACATGCTATAAATAGTAAATTTTCGAAAAATTTCCTATATATAGTCAATTTTGGAAAAATTTCCTATAAATTGTCAATTTTCGAAAAATTTCCTATAGATTGTCAATTTTCGAAAATTTTCCTATAAATAGTCAATTTTATAAAAATTTCCTATAAATAGTCAATTTATAAAAATTTCCTATAAATAGTCAATTTTATAAAAATTTCCTATAAATAGTCAATTTTCGAAAAATTTCCTATAAATAGTCAATTTTCGAAAAATTTCCTATAAATAGTCAATTTTCGAAAAATTTCCTATAAATAGTCAATTTTCGAAAAATTTCCTATAAATAGTCAATTTTCGAAAAATTTCCTATAAATAGTCAATTTTCGAAAAATTTCCTTTAAATAGTCAATTTTCGAAAAATTTCCTACAAATAGTCAATTTTCGAAAAATTTCCTACAAATAGTCAATTTTCGAAAAATTTCCTATAAACAGTAAATTTTCGAAAAATTTCTTATAAATAGTAAATTTTGTAAAAATTTCCTATGAATAGTAAATTTTCGAAAAATTTCCTATAAAAAGTAAATTTTCGAAACATTTCCAATATGTAGCCAATTTTGGAAAAAATTCCTATAAATTGTCAATTTTTGTAAAATTTCCTATAAATAGTCAATTTTGTAAAAATTTCCTATAAATAGTAAATTTTCGGAAAATTTCATTAATTAGTAAATTTTCTAAAAATTACCTATAAATATTAAATTTTCGAAAAATATCATACAAATAGTCAATTTTCGAAAAATTTCTTATAAATAGTAAATTTTGTAAAAATTTCCTATGAATAGCAAATTTTCGAAAAATTTCCTATAAATAGTAAATTTTGTAAAAATTTACTGTGAATAGTAAATTTTCGAAAAATTTCCTATATGTAGTCAATTTTGGAAAAATTTCCTATAAATTGTCAATTTTCGAAAAATTTCCTATAAATAGTAAATTTTCGAAAAATTTCCTATAAATAGTAAATTTTCGAAAAATTTCCTATAAATAGTAAATTTTCCAAAAATTTCCTATAAATACTCAATTTTCGAAAAATTTCCTCTAAATAGTCAATTTTTTTAAACATTTCCTTTAAATGTCATTTTTCGAAAAATTTTCTATAAATAGTCAATTTTTGAAAAATATCCTATAAAGAATCAATTTTCGAAAAATTTCCTCTAAATAGTCAATTTTTTTAAACATTTCCTTTAAATGTCATTTTTCGAAAAATTTTCTATAAATAGTCAATTTTTGAAAAATATCCTATAAAGAATCAATTTTCGAAAAATTTCCTATAAATAGTAAATTTTCGAAAAATTTCCTGTAATTAGAAAATTTTCGAAAAATTTTCCATAAATAGTAAATTTTTTAAAAATTTTCCTATAAATAGTCAATTTTTCGAATAATTTCCTATAAATAGTCAATTTTCGAAAAATTTCCTATTATTCGTAAATTTTCGAAAAATTTCCTATTATTCGTAAATTTTCGAAAAATTTCCTATAATTAGTAATTTTTTGAAAAATTTTCTACATATAGTAAATTTTCGAAAAATTTCCTATAAAAAGTAAATTTTCAAAAGATTTCCTATTAATAGTATATTTTCGAAAATTTTCCTTTAGATAGTTAATTTTCGAAAAATTTCCTAAAAATAGTCAATTTTCTATAAAAATTCAATTTTCAAAAATTTCCTATTAGTAGTTACTTTTTGAAAAATTTTCTATAAATAGTCAATTTTTGAAAAATTTCCTATAAGTAGTCAATTTTCGAAAACCTGTGTTATGATCAAAAGGTTACGGACTTCTAACGCCTTTAGGGTTCAAAGTTTCTGCCGATGATGCAAATAATTACAGTGCACTACAAAGTTCTTACACATATGATTACTTCTACAGAATTCGAACATGGACAGTTAATGACGCAAATGTCTGCTTGGAAGATTAAAGGAAATTCTTAAAAATTTGAATAAAAATGGACATTGCGTGTTAGAAATTTTGCGAGTTTCCATAATAATATACAACTTTTAATTATATTATTTTACGAAACCATTAAATGATTAGTGCTGTTGAATTTTTGTAACGAAAAAAAAAACAGTCAACAACTTTAACCACTATCAAGTATTTAATAAATAGAAATTACCCTTAAGAGACAATTCCGATTAAAATGCATAAACACGCAAAAGCTTCTACGCGAATTCGAATTCACTGTGGGTGTGATTGATTAGTAAATGGCGGCAAATATAAATTATAGCAAACAAGATAATAAATTTTACACAAAATTTAGATAACTTTATAGTAACTAACCTGGGATTTGAAGGTAAAATATTATATAATATAATAAAAGATAAGATATTACTATCACCACTTCGAAATAAATATCCCACTGTTACACAAAAGGGGACACTTTCATATAATTGACCTTAAAAAAATTTAGAACAAAGAATAATAATCATCATTTACTACTCTATGTCCTTAACATCCCTAAAAGCATGACGAGCCAAGAAACAATTTGATCCAAAAAAAAAAAAACAAACTAAAAGGGAAAGTTATGATGTTCCGGTTGATGGAGAGTATCAGAGGATGCATATTTGCAAAAGGAACAAAAAAACCTCTTAATTAATTAGTAGCTAATGTTTTTATAAACAAATACAATTACATACACTTTAATAAATTTTAGTTGTTTGGACTGAGATGAGTGAGAACTGAGAAATAAGGGAAATATTTTCGGGAATTTATTTCATGCCTCAACTTTCTTTAAAACAGATCGAGAAAATGTGTTAGTCGGTTACGTTTCATTTATCAAACATTTTTCTATAGAAAATTTTTTACCGAAAATTTTTCTTAAGGGTCAAAGTCCCTAAGAAACTTTTCGAAAATTTAATTTTTATAAGAAATTTTTCGAAAATTTACTATAAATAGTAAATTTTTGAAAATTTACTGTTTATAGGAAATTTTTCGAAAATTTACTATTTATAGGAAATTTTTCGAAAATTTACTATTTACAGGAAATATTTCGAAAATTTACTATTTATAAGAAATTTTTCGAAAATTTACTGTTTTTAGGAAATTTTTCGAAAATGTACTATTTATAGGAAATATTTCGAAAATTTACTTTTTATAGAAAATTTTTCGAAAATTGACTATTTATAGAAATTTTTTCGAAAATTGACTATTTATAGAAATTTTTTTCGAAAATTTACTATTTATAGAAAATTTTTCGAAAATTTACTATTTATAGGAAATATTTCGAAAATGTACTATTTATAAGAAATTTTTCGAAAATTTACTATTTATAGGAAATATTTCGAAAATTTACTATTTTTAGGAAATTTTTCGAAAATTTACTATTTTTTAGGAAATTTTTCGAAAATTTACTATTTATAGGAAATTTTTCAAAAATTTACTAATTAAAAAAAATTTTCGAAAATTTACTATTTATGGGAAATTTTTCGAAAATTTACTATTTATAGGAAATTTTTCGAAAATTTACTATTTATAGGAAATATTTCGAAAATTTACTATTTATAAGAAATTTTTCAAAAATTTATTATTTATAGGAAATTTTTCAAAAATTTACTAATTATATAAAATTTTTCGAAAATTTTCAAAAATTTACTATTTATAGGAAATTTTTCGAAAATTTACTATTTATTTATTTACTTTTCGAAAATTTAAAATTTTTAGAGAATTTTTCGAAAATTTACTATTTATAGGAAATTTTTCAAAAATTGAATATTTATAGGAAAATTTTCAAAAATTTACTATTTATAGAAAATTTTTCGAAAATTGATTATTTATAGGAATATTTCGAAAATTTACTTTTTATGGGAAAATTTTCGAAAAATTTCTATTTATAGGAAAATTTACTTTTTATAGGAAAATTTTCGAAAAATTACTATTTATAGGAAATTTTTCGAAAATTGACTATATATTTTTAGGAAAATGTTCGAAAATTTACTATTTTTAGGAAATTTTTCGAAAACTGACAATTTATATAATATTTTTTAATATTTTTATAACAATTTATTTATAGGAAATTTTTGAAAATTGTCTTTTAATAAAAAATTTTCGAAAATTGAATTTTTTATAGGAAATTTTTAAAAATTGACTTTTTGTAGGAAAATTTTGAAAATTGACTTTTACTAGGAAATTTTTCGAAAATTTACTATTTTTAGGAAATTTTTCGAAAATTTACTATTTTTAGGAAATTTTTCGAAAATTGACAATTTATATAATATTTTTTAATATTTTTATAAGAATTTATTTATAGGAAATTTTTGAAAATTGTCTTTTAATAGGAAATTTTCGAAAATTGAATTTTTTATAGGAAATTTTTAAAAATTGACTTTTTGTAGGAAAATTTCGAAAATTTACTTTTACTAGGAAATTTTTCGAAAATTTACTATTTATAGGAAATTTTTCGAAAATTGACTACATATTTTTAGGAAAATTTTCGAAAATTGACAATTTATAGGAAATTTTTTGAAGATTGATAGGAAGATTTATAGAAATTTTTTTTTAATTTACTATTTTTTGGAAATTCTTTCAAAAATTGACTTTTTATAGGAAATTTTAGAAAATTGACTACTTATGGTAAATTTTTGAAAATCGGCAGGAACACTTTACTAGGACTCCCTTATGTCGGTTAAAAAAGTTGTCAAAATCGAGAAGAGTGTAATCTTTCAATAGCTTTAATATCAAAATTCACATGGAATTTTATTGATCCTAAAACTATTGAGTGATTCTAAAACTGCTGAGTCATCCTAATACTGTTAACTCATCCCAAAAGTGCCATGTAATCATAAAACTCCTGATTCATTCTTAAACTGATGACTCATAGTAAAACTATTAATTCATTCTAAAATACCTAAGTCATCCTTAAATTTCTGAGTCATCCTAAAACTGCAGAGTCATCATGAATGGCTAGGTCACCACTTATTACTAAGTCATTTTATATAATGAATCGATTTACAAACAATGAAATTTTATTATCCAAATTCGGAAAATTGAGTCCTTTTTTTCATACGTTACCGAAATCAATATTAAAATAGAGAGGAGTATTATCCTTGACTCCCAGTGGAGCATAAGGCCTCATATTTTACGCTGTCTTTATATTTTTTTTGAGGGGCTATGTTAAGGCAACTTTGTTGACATACCAGAAGCCGCGTTCAATATTTACATGAGCAGAAATAAAAATAATTTTTTGATTTTTATTTTTTTTTATCAAAAATATATGTTATTTAACAAAAAAAAAAACATCCCAGTAAAACTTTTCATTACCAAATAATGAGTTAAACAGTTAAACTATTGAACACGAACTACTTACTCATTCGGTGTTTAAGTCATTACATTAACATGGAGATGTCAATGGAGGCAAGTACTTACCAATTGCAGAAAAGTATTGACTTGGGTAAGCAATTTGAAAGCAACAACAACAACAGCAACAACTTTTTTGTTGTTGTTTTATTAAAAACATATATGTATTTTTAAACGAAATACAAAATTTTTTTTATGATCCCATGGGGGCTCGAACCCAGACCCTCTGACTGCTAGGCAGAGACTCTTCCACTGAGCTACTTCATATGTTGAAAACTTAGCAGCTTATAATTAATATAAACAATTTTTATTTTTAGATCCAAAATCATGTGAAAGTAACTTTGTTTTTCCTTGCTTTTTTTGCTTTGTTGTAATTTTTGAAAAAATATTTTTATACGATTTTTTGTAATTATTTTAAAACTTTTTTAAAATTATTTTAAAACTTAAACAATTTAAATCTTCTTTTTTGTATAAGTTTTTACATAAGATTGACTCTTACTTAAATGTTACAACCTGTTAAGGTCAAAGTCCGAGCATGTTTTAGAATTCCATGGATTTCGATCTTGTGCGAATATTCTCCAATTTTATAGGCCAAGCTTTGAAAAATGTTCCTCTACTTGGTCTTTCTATCGAAGTTTCGGACATCCTATTCTAACATTGGGTAGTGGGACATTTCAATTCTAATTTTATCCTCTTCATTGTATTTTTTTTCAAGAGAGGGTTACTAGCCCGTAATCCTAACCCATTTTTATCGATCTTATGGGACAACTCTCGGAACATGTTAACTCACAATGTTAATGGGTGTTAAACTAGCTCCCCGGGTGATACCATGAGGAGGTGTGTGTCCACAGTTGAGATGAAGGATGACCCAGATAAATTGGGCTTACCAAGTTAAGACCAATTAGAATCGTGTTTGGTATTCAACATCCCCTACATAATCAAAATTGACTCATGATGGTATTTTTTCATTAACGTGAGTTAGTTTTACAAATTTTTTTTACAGAAGATAATATTTAAGTTCTTAAAATTCAAAAATCATTTAAAAAGACTCTTTTAATAAAAAAAAAAACTAAAAAAAAATTGTTGCCCTTGGTGGGATTTGAACCGGGGCCATTCAGTTTAAATTACCATCTTAATTACAAATAAGTACTTCTGTAATAACTTATTATTTATTCGGATGGTATGTTGTAGTCGTTACAAGGTAACCAGTTATCAGAGTACTTGCCATTACCAAAGTTTTGCTGGGATCTTACAAATTTGATTTATTCCACCAACTTAACATACTCCAGCCCTTCTGCTATCATTCTTGTGTTTAGTTCTTTGTCCCAGTAGAACCCACCAACTTCAACCATATAAATATAAATAGAGACAGAAACAGAAACCAAACACTTTATTATAATTGAGTTAAATTACAAACATTTCAATAGATAATAGTAAATAATTTCGATAATCAAATTATTTTGAGGTTGTTGCTATTGGGGCTGCTGTTTTATTGTCATATTTTATCTTTATTCCCCACTGTTAGTTTATTGTTATTGTTATTGTGAGTCGGTGATAGTAAGAGAAAGAAAGAATGGTACTCATCACCAGTGTGGCCATATCCAAAAATATTTTACAGCTAAATCGGCTTTAAAATAATGCTAGAAAATGCTAAACAAAATCCTATACTGCCATAAAATAATGCTAAAATTTGAATTGTATTATTTTTTCTTACTTTGATAAATATATCTTTGTAAATGGCTTATTTTTCATAATTCTTCCCTATAAACGCTTATTCCACATTATTTTATTGAAACAAACTGATTAAAAAGTAACAGAATATGAATTGCAGTATAGGGTGAAATACCCGAAGGTCGGCAGTTTAACTTTTTTTCCGTTTTCAAATTGACGCCCTTATGAATATCAAAATACTATTGGGATGGAAACCACTTATAAATGTTCGACATTTGGTTTTGTTTTAGACTAAATTAACTGTTTATAATTATTTTTTTGATAAATTTGAGTAAATTGAGCTTTCTTCAAAAAACACGATTTGCACATAAAATCGGCACCAAAATTCTGAGGTCGGCAATTTTTGATTCTTAAGTCGGCATACCATTTTTTTTTATTAAATAAGTAAAAGGATTAATTGGGAATTTGAGTAATTTTTTATTAAAAATCAATAAATTCATATTTTTGTATGTTTTACCATGTAGACATCACATAAATGTTTGTATTAAAAACAAATAATTACTTAAAATAGAACACCTTTGACCTTGGTGGTGAAGGGTGTCGTATGGTCGGGCTTGACCGACTATAGCTCTATATAGTTTTTAATGTGTTCTCATAAAAAGTAAAAAATTTTCTTTTTTAAAAATGTTTTTTTACTTTTTATGAGAACACCTTAAAAACTATATAGAGCTATAGTCGGTCAAGCCCGACCATACAACACCCTTCACCACCAAGGTCAAAGGTGTTTTTTTTCGAATATAAAGACATATATTTGCTTAATTTTGTCATCATACAAACATTTTCTCAAAACATATATTTAAGCTGTTTAAGTCATTTGGACTTATATGAGAGCTAGGGTCAGATGTGGACCGATTGTCTCGAAATTTGACAAGTTGATTACAGTTTTTACAAAAATTATGTATGCAAAAAATAGACTGAACTAAAATTGTCATTATCTTCAGATTCACGAGCGCTTTATAGATATTTGTCTCATTTAGTGCGTCTTGACAGAAGAATTTGAATGGAAGCTATGGTCAAATGTGGAACGATTTCAAAGAAATTTGGTGCAGTGATTTTGATAATCAGTACCTGTTTTAAATTTCATAAAAATAATGATATTTGTGGGCAAATATTAATTCCAGAAAATTGGACCTATGGTAGGTCATTTCATCAAATTATCTTTAAAATTGCGACCTGTACCTTGATTACAATGTTTACGTGGGGGCCCAACCAGTGAGTCGTCCAGACCGACGGACTGACATCGTTAAATCGACTCAGTAAGTGCTTCTCATCTTTTGGTATACTTTAGGGTGGGTCTGAAACCAATAAACCTAAATATACTAGATCTGTTTTGGGATTTGCAGCTTAACAAAAGTTGATGCCGACTTAAGACAAATTCATCTCCAGCTATTTTTCTGAAGTCGGCACCCCTATGCCGACTTAAGAAAATCATACAAATTTTAGCTTCTAAGTTCGGCAGTCCTCAAAATTAAGCTAAAAATATATATTTTTTGTATATTACCTCAAAAAATCAAAATTTTAACTATATTTTATCTTTAGAACACACTTTAATAATCAAATAACTTAAATGTATAGGATTACTTGGTTGTTTAGGTAGGGACTGAAACTAAAAATTTTCTTGAAAAACATACAAAATCGCACGCGTCAAAAAACTGTCACTGAATGAGAAGAATTACATATGAAAATGTTCATTACAGTAAAATTTAAATGTTGCATGGGATGAAATGAGTATGTTTTTTATAAAATCTAACTGTTATTTTTAAAATAGAACAGCATTATTCTTATTTATTTGGATTTAAGCTTAAAAGTGGGGGGGGTGCCGACCTTATGCGACTTCACCCTACATATCGTCGTGCGGAAGTTTATGTGCTCTATACGCCAAAATGCATTTTGAGAAAATTGATCTTGAAGTTTTAACTTAATTTTTCAAAAAAATTATACAATAGAATTTTGAGATTTTACACCATATATTTGGCATATAGAGCAAAACAGCAGGATATGAACAAAACAGACACTATTTATCTCAGAAAAACTAAAGTGGCATCATTAACTCAAAATGTGTAAAATGGCGGATAGAGCACATAAATTCACACACGACGATATATAATTGAAGTATACATACATATGTAATTACTAATTTATATACATTTATGTACGAAATTTTTGCCATTTGATACCAGTTATTATAGAAATTGCGTATGCAACAAATAAACTAAAAATTTATTTATGAGTTTTAACAAAATAGTTTGTATGGGAGCTATGTGCAAATATGGACCGATTTCAACGAAATTTGGTAAAGTTGTTTCTGGGTACATAGTCAGTATTTGTTTTAAATTTCATGAAAATATTCTGCTATTTCTGGAAAAATACAAATTCTGGGAAGTGAGACCTAAATAATTGACCGATTTTGACGAATTTTAAAATCCATGGTCCCACGACCAAAAGAATTTTCTGTGTCAAAATATCTTTAGAATTACTACCTGTACTTTGATTATAATGTTGGTGCATTGGTTTTCAGTTAGCCGTCTAGACGGACAGACATCTTTAAATCGACTCAGGAAGTGATTCTAAGTCTTTATACCCTTCACCACCATAGGTGGAAAGGGTATTATAAGTTTGTGCTGATGTTTGTAACGCATAGAAATATTTGTCTTAGACCCACCTTTTAGTATACCAATATGCTTAGAATCACTTTCTGAGTCGATTTAGCGATGTCCGTCCGTCCGTCTGGCTGGCTGGACGGCTGGCTGGCTGGCTGGACCCCCATGTAAACCTTGTAATCAAACTACAGGTCGCAATTCTAAAGATAATTTGATGAAATTTGGCACAGATCATTTTTTTGATAATGGGACCATGGCTATTGAAATTGGTCAAAATCGGTCCATTATTTATGGTACCTCCCATAGCTCCCACTTCCCGGAATTGCTATATTGGCCACAAATATCAATATTTTTTCATAAAATTTAAAAAAAATACTGCTTATGTAAACTTAAATCACTGTACCAAATTTCGTTGAAATCGGTCCACATTTGACCATAGCTCCCATACAAATTCTTCTTTAAAAACGCACTAAATGAGACAAAAAATCACTAAAACGCTCGTAAATCTAAAGATAATGGAAATTTTGAGTCTATTTTTTGCATATATAATTTTTGTAACAACTGTAATCAATCTGCCAAATTTCGAGATAATCGGTCCACATTTGACCCTAGCTCTCATATAAGTCCAAATGACGGAAACAGGTTGAATATATAAGTTTTGAGCAAATGTTTGTATGATGGCAAAATTTAGCAAATATTTGTCTTTACACAGGAAAAATAACACCTTTGACCTTAGTGGTGAAGGGTATCGTATGGTCGGCTTGACCGACTATAGCGCTTTCTTACTTGTTTTTATCTAACACTAATATCTCTATGCGTTACATACATCAGCACCGTACTGTTAAAACTGTGCAAAAATAACGATGTATGTGGGGCCCTTTATAATGTCGGGTGTTTTTTATTGAGGTATAGAACTTTAAGTTGGCATCACTTTTTTAACTGGCGGCCATTTTGTCAGCTGTCAAGTGATTAATATTTAATTTGGTTTGCCATTTCATCATGAACAGGTTGACAAAAGAACAACGCTTGCAAATCGTGCAAATTTATTTCCAAAATAATGGTTCAGTTCGCGAAGTTTACCGCAAGCTTCGTCCATTTTATGGTCGACAAAATCGTCCATCAGAGCAATTAATTCGGTTAATCATGGATCGTTTTCGCACTACGTTTACTCTATGTGATAATACGCATCCGCAGCGACGTCGAACAGTGCACACCGAAGAAACAATTGCCGCTGTAGAGCAAAGTGTTGAAGAGGACCCGAATGAATCGATTCGCCACTGTGCACAGCAATTGGAGCTTTGTCCATCAACTTTATGGAAGATTTTGCGCAAAGATCTTGGCTTGCGACCTTACAAGATCCAGCTTGTGCAAGAATTAAAGCCGCGAGACCATGCAATGCGTCGTGATTTTGGTGTATGGGCCGAAAATGAGATTGATCTCGATGCTGATTTTCATCGCAAAATTTTGTTCAGTGATGAGGCTCATTTTTGGTTGAATGGCTACGTCAACAAGCAAAATTGCCGCATTTGGAGTGAAGAGAATCCACATGAGACCCTTGAGACGCCATTACATCCACAAAAACTGACTGTTTGGTGTGCTCTATGGGCTGGTGGAGTCATTGGGCCATACTTCTTCCGAAATAATGCTGGAGAGTCAGTTACCATAAATGGAGACCGGTATAGAGCCATGATAACCGACTATTTTGTTCCCCAATTGGATGGCATGAATGTGGATGAGTTGTGGTTCCAACAAGACGGCGCTACATGCCACACAGCGCACGTCACAATTGATTTATTGAAGGAAACATTCGATGAGCGCATAATTTCGCGGAATGGACCTGTCAATTGGCCACCGTGCGATTTGACACCACTGGATTATTTTCTTTGGGGATATGTGAAGTTGCTCGTCTACGCCAACAAACCAGAAACGTTAGGGGACTTGGAAGCCAACATTCGTGGCGTTATTGCCAACATACGGCCCCATATGCTCGAAAAAGTAGTTGAAAATTGGACCTGTAGAATTGGCTTTATTCGAGCCAGCCGCGGCGGCCACATGCCCGAAATCATATTTAAACATTAATGGCATAAAATTATCTTTCCAATAAAGCCAAATTGATGGACATTAAAACGATTTTCTTGTGTTTTATTTCAATTCGAAGTTCTATACCTCTAAAAAAAACACCCATTACTTCTTCGGCAGCTGTAGCAAGTTAAATTTTTTCTGACACATAAACAATGTGATTCCATTTCCATTTCCATACATTTTAGTGACGGGGTTACATATTTAAATGTGTAATCAACAAAAAATTGTGTTAGATTTTGAAATTAAGATTATTTATTTGAGTAAATATGTAAATATTTTGACTAAAAAAAAACAATGCAAAAAATATAATTGAAAAATGCTAAATAAAATGCTAACTGCAAATTGAAAAATTTGCAGCTAAATTAAAAATAAAAATGCTAAATCTAGCCGCAAAAATGCCAAAATGGCCACACTGCTCATCACTCTCACTCTCATTCTGGGTGCTAAGAGAACAATTACAAATTATTGTCGAATGGAAGTTTAATTATCCTGTGGCACAGACTGAGTAAGAGACGGACATTTAATATACAATACATTGTACAGTGGTTTACGGACGTTTTTTTTGGAAATAATTCTGTAACTTTTGAACAACTTTAGATATTTGAATGAAATTTGACATGGTGGTAGTCAAGGAGTATTCGAGTTGGTTTTCAAAAGCACTGGTCCATGAGGTTTCGGGAGAGTGATTGATTTACCTTCAAAGTTGGTCATCTTGGGTGTTCGTTCGTGTTTTAAAAATTCGCCAAAAATCCATTTATGGATGGATTGAAAAGAACTTTTAAACTTAAGTTGTCCTTGAGAAGATCTACAACGCTTACATGTGCAGGTTATTTACTTTGGGTTTCGAGATATTTGAGTAAAAAGGAGTTTTTGGTGGACGCATCTGAGGACCAACAATTTTTTAAGAATATTCGTTAAATTTGTAATAAAATTTTGAATAATTTTAAATAAAATAATATAATAAAAATAAAATTTCGTTTTTTTTTTTAATTTTTCCCTAAAAGATAGATATATTTTTTCACTAATAAAAAAATATTTTCTTAAGAAACATAAAAAGATTTTTAAAGTTTTTTAAAGAAAACATAATGAAAATGCGTATAAAATAAATTTCTTGCTAATTGGACTTTTGGTCCTCGCACATGCCCTCTCCAAAAAAATGCCAATTTGTAAAAAAAATATAGTTTAAACAAAAATTTCTCAAAAGGCAAAGCCCCGATTTGAAAAAAATTATAATGTTTATATTTTCTGACATATCTATTATTGATCAGAAAAGTTTTTTCTGAAACGCGCTGCAGATAGAGTCAGTGTTGCCATATTTGTAAAAAACTCATTTTTTTGAAACCCCTTTTTCCCGAGTTGGGAATTGGGGAGTTTTTCAGTTAAAATTGGGAATTTTTTTTAGTCCATTGCTTTCAGATCTTATTGGTCTACATAACTACAAAATTTCACTGTGATATCTTTATCCATGTCATTACTACAAGTTGATCAGATGCTGCTCCTTAAATCATGGTCTATTTTTTATTTGTCATAGTCATTAACATTAGGGGGGCATTTTATCTCCTATCTTTTTTTTATAGTATATATTTTTTTCTAGGAGTGTGTTACTAATCCAACCCATATTTTAATCGTTCTTATGGGGGGAGCTTGCGCCACATATTACCTCGCTACCTTAATGGATGTTAACGTAGTTACCCATTTGAGATGAAGGAAGTACCAAGATAAGTCTCGGCTTACCAAGTTAAGCCTAATCAGTACCGTTGCATGGTATCCAACATCCAATACATCACCCTTTAATTGTATTGCATTTTTATACCCACCATCAAAAAGAATGGGGATATATTGAGATTGTCATTCCGTTTGTAATTTCCTTAATATTGGCTCAAAAACCAAAAGCTATATTTTGAATCCTTCTGAAATTCTAAGACGATTACGTGATGTCCGTATGTCGGTCCGTCTGTCTGTTGTCGGCACGATAAAACCTTAACGAAAGAATGACCTATAAATATTCTCCATTTCTTGGAAAATTTTGGTATTGAAATCGGGCAAAAAACGGTTCACATTTGACCATAGCTCCTGCATAACCTCGTCTAGGCTAATCGCTTATTTGCTAATAAATGACAAATTATAACAGCTTTGATGATAAAATTTGGTATATAGAAGTTTTACATAAGTACTAGTTAGCGTATACAATTTTATCCAAATCGGTTCACACTTAACCATAGCTCCCATACAAAAAACTTACGGAAGTAGCCTAAATTTCACCAATAAATCCAATAAATCTAAAACTATAATAGATATAATCACTAAATTTAGCACGAGGAGGTCTTATGTTAATGCCAGCCAGTGTGCAAAATTTTGTCACAATCGGTCACCATTTGACCATAGCTCCCATATAAAAAACTTATGGAAACACAAAAATACATAAAGAAAAGGTTGTTTATGCCCGTCTTTCTGTCAGATAAAAGCGCGATAGCTCCTTAACTACAAGAGCTAGAGAGACAAAATTTTACAAAAGTTTTTTCGATATCTTGAAAAAGTTGTGTATTGAAAATGGAAGAAATCGGTTAACATTTAGTTAGAGCTCCCATATAACCCCGATCCGGGAAACACATTTATGCTGATAATTTCAATAAAATTGTAATATCTATGAAAACTAAACTTAGAACAGAGAAGTTTTATGAAACTTTTGGTCAGTATGTCAAATTTTATAGGAATTCGTCTATATTTGACTATAGCTTTCATATAAAAAACCGCTCCCGGAAACCACTAAAATGCCACAAGTCCAAATATTTTACCAACAATACCACACTGGGTCAACATTTTGAATTAGCTGCACTCTCATACAACTTGATGGTGGGTATATCAGATTCAGCACAGCCGAATATAAGACTCTTACTTGTTTTAATTTAAACTTTTAAATGGCCCACCCTATACTTCGTTTTTTCTAGATTCAAATCTAAACTTTTTAACAAATGTTTGGTCACGAGTTTACAGATGTTTTTGCTAAACAACAAAAGTCACCGAATATGTCCTTGTTAAGCAAGTAAATGTCCTATTAATGTTAATCTTTAATTTAGAAACAATTTTAATGTCCTAGAACTGCAAGAAAAAAGAAACATTTTAATATGTATTTGTCTGAAAAAGCGCCCGCAATAAGTTTTTCCTTTTAATTTCGAGATTCGAATATATTTTGGTTTTTTTATTTTTTAAGACTCTTGGGATAATTTAAGGATTCATTGCACTCATTTGTGTCATTTTTTAGTATTTAATTATTTTTTTAATTTGGTTTTTATACCCTACGCCACGGAAGGTGCATTATAAGTTAGTGTTGATGTTTGTAACACATACACCTTCACCTTTATCTGCACTTTATATACAAGAACGATACCCATAGATCTTGGAAAAAATTGAACCAATTTTTCGGTTACCTCCCAAAGAATTGTCTTTCGAATTTAGTTATTTGATTCCTTATTCTCTAACAAAATATGCTAGCCAATATCACTCGATTTTGAATCGGTTCAAATTTAATCATACCCTATCTATGTATATAAGATCTTCATTTAAATGCTACTTAAATATCACTAAAATAACTTACATCTAACGCAAATTGGTCCATATTTGAAAATGTTCCGAACTTAATCTCAAAGGCCAAGTGTATCAAGTAGTCGAACTTTACAGAATATAAAACTTCCTAGAAATTAGTGGTAAACTAATGCTGGGGATTTCGTTTGGTTTGGTTTCATTAATTATCATTGTATTTCGAAGAATACAAATACAAATGTACAAAAAACAATAGCTATTTAATAACTTGTGTTGGTAATTTCATGACAGTATTTAATTTTCTTCTAGGAAAAAGTACCTTCCAAGAAAATTTGAAATTACTTGAGGAACAATAAATTATCTGCATGTCTTCAATACATTCGGTTTAATTAGTCAGAAGGAATGGCCTCATTCCAAGAGATGAGGTTTGTTTGATAAATTTTTTTGGGATACCCAAAACAATTGATTTAATGAGTTCACTTTAAACATTTGGAAGTACTTATGATAATTAAGCAAGACCTTAAATTCATTTAAGGATGTTTGGAATTGAAATTAGGAATGAAGACAAATTATGTTAAACTAGAGAAAACTAGACGGAATGACAAGTTTTCTATACGAAACTAGACGAAAGAACAAGTTTTCTATAGAAAACTAGACGGAAGAACAAGTTTCCTATAGAAAACTAGACAGAAGAACAAGTTTTTTTTTTTTTTAAGAAAAATAGATGGATGACAAGTTTTCTATATGAGACTAGACGAAAGAACAAATTTTCTATAAAAAAAAACTAGATGGAAGGACAAGTTTTCTATAGAAAACTAAAGGGTAGGAAAAGTTTTCTATAGAAAGCTAGAGAGAAGTTAAAGTTTTCTGTAGAAAACTAGAAAAAAGAAAAGGTTTCTATAGACAAATTTTCGATATAAAAAATTTTCTATAGAAAAATTTTTGATATGAAAAGTTTTCCATAGAAAAATTTTCGAAATAAAAATTCTTCTATACAAACTTTATGTAAAAAAATTTTCCAAATGAAAACTTTTCTATAGAAAGATTTTCCAAAAGAAAATTTCTATTGAAAAATTTTTTTTAAAAAAATTTTTTTTAGAAATTTTTTTTCTTTAAAAAAATTTCATATAAAAAAATTTTCTATAGAAAAATTTTTTAAATCAAAAAGTTTCTGTAGAAAAATTTTCAGCAGAAAAATTGTCTAAATAAAAAATTTTTAGTAGAAAAATTGTACAAATGATAAATTTTCATTACAAAAATTTTCCAAAGAAAAATTTTCTAAATAAAAATTTTCCAATTGAAGAACTTTCTAAAGAAAATTTTTTTAAAAAAAATTTTCCAAATGAAAAATTTCCAAATTTCCAAATAATGAAAAAAAAAAATTTCTATGAAAAATTTTCCAAATGAAAAATTTTCTATAGAATAATTTTCCAAATTAACATTTTTTAAGAAAAATTTTTTAAATGAAAAAAAAAAATCTATAGAAACATTTTCCTACTGAAAAAATTTTTTATGAAAAATTTTCCAAATGAAAAATTTTCTGTAGATAAATTTTACAAATGAAAATTTTTTATAGAAAAATTTTACTAATAAAAATTTTTTATAGAAAAATGAAAAATTTTCTATAGAAAAATGAAAAATTTTCTATAGAAAAATGAAAAATTTTCTATAGAAAAATTTTCCAAACGAAAAATTTTTAATAAAAAAATTTTCTAAAGAAAAATTTTCTAAATGAAATTGAAATGGAAAATTTACCAAAAAAAAAAAATTCTATAGAAAAATTTTCCAAGTAAAAAATTTTCAGAATGAAATTTTTTTATAGAAAAATTTTCCAAATGAAAAGTTTTTTTTTAGAAAAAATTTCATTATGAAAAGAAGTCTATAGAAAAATGTTCGTTATGGAAAGTTTACTATTGAAAAATTTTCGTTATGAAAAGTTTTCTATAGAAAAATTTCTATAGAAAAATTTTTCAAATGAAAAATTTTCTATAGAAAAATTTTTCAAATGAAAAATTTTCTATAGAAAAATTTTTCAAATGAAAAATTTTCTATAGAAAAATTTTTCTATAGAAAACTTTTCATTTAAAAAATTTTTCTATAGAAAAATTTTCATAACGAAAATTTTTCAATAGTAAACTTTCCATAACGAACATTTCTCTATAGACTTCTTTTCATAATGAAATTTTTTCTAAAGAAAATTTTTCATTTGGAAAATTTTTCTATAAAAAAATTTCATTCTGAAAAGTTTTCACTTGGAAAATTTTTCTATAGATTTTTTTTTTTGGTAAATTTTCCATTTCAATTTCATTTGAAAAATTTTTCTTTAGAAAATTTTTTTATTAAAAATTTTTTGTTTGGAAAATTTTTCTATAGAAAATTTTTCATTTTTCTATAAAAAATTTTTATTAGTAAAATTTTTCTATAAAAAATTTTCATTTGTAAAATTTTTCTAGAGAAAATGTTTCATTTGGAAAATTTTTCATAGAAAATTTTTTCAGTAGGAAAATGTTTCTATAGATTTTTTTTTCATTTAAAAAATTTTTCTTAAAAAAAAATTTTCTTAATTTGGAAAATTTTTCTATAGAAAATTTGGAAAAAATATGGAAAACTTTTCATATCAAAAATTTTTCTATAGAAAATTTTTTATATCGAAAATTTGTCTATAGAAACCTTTTCTTTTTTCTAGTTTTCTACAGAAAACTTTAACTTCTCTCTAGCTTTCTATAGAAAACTTGTCCTACCCTTTAGTTTTCTATAGAAAACTTGTCCTTCCATCTAGTTTAAAAAATTTTTCTTAAAAAAAAATTTTCTTAATTTGGAAAATTTTTCTATAGAAAATTTGGAAAAAATATGGAAAACTTTTCATATCAAAAATTTTTCTATAGAAAATTTTTTATATCGAAAATTTGTCTATAGAAACCTTTTCTTTTTTCTAGTTTTCTACAGAAAACTTTAACTTCTCTCTAGCTTTCTATAGAAAACTTGTCCTACCCTTTAGTTTTCTATAGAAAACTTGTCCTTCCATCTAGTTTTTTTTTATAGAAAATTTGTTCTTTCGTCTAGTCTCATATAGAAAACTTGTCATCCATCTATTTTTCTTAAAAAAAAAAATTTCATTTCAAAAATTTTTCTATAGAAAATTTTTCATTTGAAACATTTTTCTATAAAAAAAATTTAATTTGAAAAGTTTTTCTATAGAAAATTTTTCAAATGAAAAATTTTCTATAGAAAAATTTTTCAAATGAAAAATTTTTCAAATGAAAAATTTTCTATAGAAAAACTTTTCAAATAAAATTTTTTTTATAGAAAAATGTTTCAAATGAAAAATTTTCTATGGAAAAATTTTTCGAATGAAAAATTTTCTATAGAAAAATTTTTGAAATGAAAAATTTTCGTTTCGTTTTCGTTAAAAGTTTTCTATAGAAAAATTTTCGTTATGAAAAGTTTTCTACAGAAAAATTTTCGTTATGAAAGGTTTTCTATAGAAAAAATGTTCGCTATAAAGTTTTCTATAGAAAAATTTTCGTTATGAGAAGTTTTCTATAGAAAAAGTTTTGTTATGAAAAGTTTTCTATAGAAAAATTTTCGTTATGAAAAGTTTTCTATAGAAAAATTTTCGTTATAAAAAGTTTTCTATAGAAAAATTTTCGTTATGAAAAGTTTTCTATAGAAAAATTTTCGTTTAAATAATTTTGGTTATAAAAAATGTTTTCTATAGAAAAATTTTCATTATGAAAAATCTTCTATAGAAAAATTTTCGTTATGAAAATTTTCTATATAAAAATTTTCGTGATGAAAAATTTTCTATACAAAAATTATAGTTATGAAAAATTTTCTATTGACATAATTTTCGTTATTATAAAAAATTTTCTATCGAAAAACTTCCGATATAAAAAATGCTTTCTATAATTTCTCTAGAAAATCTCTGTGGGAAGAAAAAATTGATTAAATACATAGACGTTTCTATGCATTGAAAAAAACTTTTTAATTCATAGAAAAACATTTCACCTTGATGTTGGCATAGGATATCGTATATTTGAGCTTGACTGTCTATACAACATTCTTACTTCTTTATATTGAATTTCCCTTAAAAATTGTATTAAACAAATAGCTCCTAACTGATTAAATTCTTTTTTAAATCCAGCCATTACAATTCTCTTTACTTTTTAATTAAAATATTGTCTTAAAGACACGTATTTAAATTCCCATAATGTTAATTTAATTAATCAAATTGCACCTCTTGTTATCCATAAAAACAAATTCCATTCAATTTGTCTAAGGAAATGCAAGAGCTTTAGCTGATAAAGATTTTAAATGTACGTTTGCATGTCTCCATAATCTAAATGGTAGTAACATTGGCCATAACCTTCATTTGAGGACATGTTATAAACATGCAACAGGTATTCGATTTCCGGCATTTACGCATACACTTATTTTCATTTTCACATTGGCACACACACATACAAATACTTACATACCGTAAGCACTTTCCCAAAGTCAAATGTGTTGTTAAGAGCAAAAGCTTTTAGTAGTTTAAGACTTTTACTCTTATTTTTGGTCTCTGAAGCAAAGCTTTTTCCATATGCGCAAGTGATGAGTCAGGAGGATGCTGGGGAATGTACCAAAATTCAAAATTTTGGACAAGACATAAACTAAGACATTAATTATGAACAGACAGACAATTTTAATTGTTTAATAATAATTATTTTTTTAGATCGAACATTTTTCTATAGAAAAATTTTTATTTTTAAAATTTTTCTATTAAAAATTTTTCTATAAAAAATTACAAATATCGACAAATTTTCTATAGAAAATTTTTCATATCGAAATTTTTTATATAGAAAATTTTTTATAGAAAAATTTTCTATAGAAAAGTTTTCGATATGAAAAAATTTTGATAGAAAAATTTTTATAGATAAATTTTCGATAGTAAATTTTTTGATACAAAAAAAAAAAAAAAAAATTCAATAGAATAATTTTCGATGTGAAAAATTTTCATATGAAACATTTTCTATAGAAAAATGTTCAACAGCTCGATATCAAAAATTTTCTGTAAAATAATTTTTGATGTGAAAAATTTTCGATATAAAAAATTTTCAATATAAAAATTTTTATAAAAAATTTTTCGATATGAAAAATTTTTTATAGAAAAATTTTTAATATGAAAAATTTTCTATAGAAAAATTTTAAAAACGAAAAATTTTCTATAGAAAAATTTTTAATACGAAAAATTTTCTATAGAAAAATTTTTAATACGAAAAATTTTCTATAGAAAAATTTTTAATACGAAAAATTTTCTATAGAAAAATTTTTAATACGAAAAATTTTCTATAGAAAAATTTTTAATACGAATAATTTTCTATAGAAAAATTTTTAGTATGAAAAATTTTCTATAGAAAAATTTTTAATACAAAAAATTTTCTATAGAAAAATTTTTAATACGAAAAATTTTCTATAGAAAAATTTTTAATACGAAAAATTTTCTATAGAAAAATTTTTAATATGAAAAATTTTCTATAGAAAAATTTTTAATATGAAAAATTTTCTATAGAAAAATTTTTAATACGAAAAATTTTCCATAGAAAAATTTTTAATACGAAAAATTTTCTATAGAAAAATTTTTAGTACGAAAAATTTTCTATAGAAAAATTTTTAATACGAAAAATTTTCTATAGACAAATTTTCAATATGAAAAATTTTCTATAGAAAAATTTTCAATATGAAAAATTTTCTATGGAAAAATTTTTAATATGAAAAATTTTCTATAGAAAAATTTTCAATATGAAAAATTTTCTATAGAAAAATTTTCAATATGAAAAATTTTCTATAGAAAAATTTTCAAGATGAAAAATTTTCTATAGAAAAATGTTCAATATGAAAAATTTTCTATAGAAAAATGTTCAATATGAAAAATTTTCTATAGAAAAATGTTCAATATGAAAAATTTTCTATAGAAAAATGTTCAATATGAAAAATTTTCTATAGACAAATGTTCAATATGAAAAATTTTCTATAGAAAAATTTTCAATATGAAAAATTTTCTATAGAAAAATTTTCAATATGAAAAATTTTCTATAGAAAAATTTTCAATATGAAAAATTTTCTATAGAAAAATTTTCAATATGAAAAATTTTCTATAGAAAAATTTTCAATATGAAAAATTTTCTATAGAAAAATTTTCAATATGAAAAATTTTCTATAGAAAAATTTTCAATATGAAAAATTTTCTATAGAAAAATTTTCAATATGAAAAATTTTCTATAGAAAAATTTTCAATATGAAAAATTTTCTATAGAAAAATTTTCAATATGAAAAATTTTCTATAGAAAAATTTTCAATATGAAAAATTTTCTATAGAAAAATTTTCAATATGAAAAATTTGCTATAGAAAAATTTTCAATATGAAAAATTTTCTATAGAAAAATTTTCAATATGAAAAATTTTCTATAGACAAATTTTCAATATGAAAAATTTTCTATAGAAAAATTTTTAATACGAAAAATTTTCTATAGAAAAATTTTTAATACGAAAAATTTTCTATAGAAAAATTTTAAAAACGAAAAATTTTCTATAGAAAAATTTTTAATACGAAAAATTTTCTATAGAAAAATTTTTAATACGAAAAATTTTCTATAGAAAAATTTTTAATACGAAAAATTTTCTATAGAAAAATTTTTAATACGAAAAATTTTCTATAGAAAAATTTTTAATACGAAAAATTTTCTATAGAAAAATTTTTAATACGAATAATTTTCTATAGAAAAATTTTTAGTATGAAAAATTTTCTATAGAAAAATTTTTAATACAAAAAATTTTCAATATGAAAAATTTTCAATATGAAAAATTTTCAATATGAAAAGTTTTCTATAGAAAAATTTTCAATATGAAAAATTTTCTATAGAAAAATTTTCAATATGAAAAATTTTCTATAGAAAAATTTTCAATATGAAAAATTTTCTATAGAAAAATTTTCAATATGAAAAATTTTCTATAGAAAAAGTTCGATATGTAAAATTTTCTATATAAAGAGTTCAATATAAAAAAAATTTCTGTAGAACAATTTTCAATATTTATAATTTTCTATAGAAAAACTTTCGATATAGTAATTTATCTAGAGATAAAATTAGTTATCTTTATTTCTCCAAAAATTGTCCTTTTGTGCCCTTTGTTCTATTCCTATTGTTTTTTTTTTTGTGAACAACAATTTCCACTAGAATTCATGAATGAATGACTGAATGAATGAAAGATTTTTAATATTTTGCTTCTTGATGTTGTTGCGGTTAAATGTTGATAAAGACTCCAAACATCTCCAGAGATAGAACCAATTATTCTATGTATTTGCAGTTCGTACATCAACGAACACGCAAACGAATGAACATTATTAACTTTGCTATTATCTCTGCTCGTTAGATGTTCTCGCCTTCGTATGTGTGCAAGTATAACGGTAAGTTTGGTTCGTTCGTACGTATGTTCGTTACTTCCGTCGTGGGTTGGATGCTTTGTTGGATAACAACAGCAACAAACATAATGATAAGTAAATGGCTGCAGGCTTCAAACACTGGCAACACTTAGATGCCGTTGGAGAATGAAAGTGTCATTATGTTTTAAACCGGGAATACCAACGAACCTGTGAACGGAATATACATAAATTTCTACTTGTTGTTGTTGATTTGAAGAATTATATTGGAATTGAGTCATTTGCCAAAATATTTACTGTTAAAAAATAAAGAATACAAAAAAAGTGTTAAACCAAAAATTACTTACTTAACAAAAATTTTGAAGTTTTGCTTTAAAAACTTGACAGTGCATATGTTTAAAAATTTTCCTAAAACGCGCCATTGCCATTTTATTTGCGCTAAATAAGTCTTTGAAACACTAAAATTAAACAGCTGTAAAATAATTATAAAATTTGAATTTTTATGGTGCAATTTGTATGAATATAATTATTTAGTGAAACTTAAATAAATAAAAGAATATCATAGAATAAAATAGAATTGAATAAAATTAAATGGAAAATGAGCAGCTAAAAAAGAAATAATCATCAGCATTATTATAGAAATCATTTGCATTTTAATGATACACTTAATTCTAGAAAAGAAGTGTTTAGAAAAGAAAAAAATTCTAAAAGTGGAGGGTGGTATCATCTACAATAAAAAAATTCAAATTTAAAAATTTTATCATATAACTAAATAAGTAAAAAAAGAAAAACTAAGAATTTATGAAAAAATATAATTTAAATTTTCAATTATAAAAATATAAGATTTTTTTTAAGAAGAAAAAAAAAACAAGTGCTCACAAAATAAACAAATAAATCCTTGTCTCGTGATTTATATTCTATGTTTTTTTTTGTTGAATTGCCTCACACTTGCCAGCTTCTTCAAGATGACAATTTAACCCTCTGAGAATTTTATCCTGATTTGATTGATTTCCTTTTTTAAATCGACAGAAATTCATTTCAGTTTGTGGAATATATAGGAATAATTTAACTTGGATCAATTTAAAGTGTTAAAATTAAAGGTATGTAAAAATTTCTACAATTTAGATCCTCTTAAATTAAAATTTTTAGAAAAACTTTTCAAATAAATATTTTAAATTTTGCAAATTTTAGAAAAATCAAATTTCAACAATTTTTTTTTGAAAAATTCGTTCGAAAAAATTTTTTCTTAAACAAAATAACAAATTTTTCTTAAGAAAAGTAACAATTTTCTGTAGAAAAATCTAATTGGGATAAATTTTTCCGTAAAAAAATCCAATAGGGACAAATTTTTCTATTAAAAATTTTTTTTTGGAACAAATTTTTTTATTAGTCTTTTTTGAAAAAAAAAAATTCTATAGAAAAATCTTTTTTTGACAAATTTCCCTAAAGAAAAATATTTTTTTTGACAAATTTCTCTAAAGAAAAATCTTTTTGGGACAAATTTTTCTATAGAAAAATCTTTTTGGGACAAATTTTTTTTTAAGAAAAATCTGTTTGGGTCATATTTTTCTATAGAAAAATCCAATTGGGAATAATTTTTCCATAGGAAAATCTTTTGGGGACAATTTTTTTAATAGGAAAATCTTTTTGAGACAAATTTTTTTTATTGAAAAATTTAATTGGAACTAATTTTTTTATAGAAAAATTTAATTGGGAAAAATTTGCAAAAGAAAAATTCAATTGAGACAAATTTTTCTATAGAAAAATTTAATTGTTACAAATTTTTTCAAAGAAAATTGAATTGGAACAAATTTTTCTATAGAATAATTCAATTGAGACAAATTTTTCCATCGAAAAATTCAATTGGGACAAATTTTTCTATAAAAAAATTCAATTGGGACAAATTTTTCTATAGAAAAATTAAATTGCGACAAATTTTTCTATAGAAAAATTCAATTGGTACAAATTTTTCTATAGAACAATTCAATTGGGACAAATATTTCTAAAGAAAAATTTATTTGGGACAAATTAATTGGGACAAATTTTTTCAAAGAAAATTAAATTGGAACAAATTTTTCTATAGAAAAATTCAATTGAGACAAATTTTTCCATCGAAAAATTTAATTAATTTTATATAAAAATTCAATTAGGACAAATTTTTCTAAAGAAAAATTCAGTTGAAACTAATTTTTTTGTTGGGACAAATTTTTCTATAGAAAAATTCAATTGGGACAAATTTTTCTATAGAAAAATTCAATTGGGACAAATTTTTCTATAGAAAAATTCAATTGGGACAAATTTTTCTATAGAAAAATTCAATTGAGACAAAGTTTTCTATAGAAAAATTTAATTGAGAAAAAATTTTCTATACAAAAATTCAATTATGAAAAATTTTTTTATAGAAAAATTCAATTGTGACAAATTTTTCTTTAGAAAAATTGAATTGGGAAAAATTTTAAAGGAAAAATTTAATTGGGACAATCTTTTGTATAAAAAAGTTCATTTAGGACCAATGTTTCTTTAGAAAAATTCAATTGGGACAAATTTTTCTATACAAAAATCTGTTTGGGACAAATTTTTCTATATAAAAATCTGTTTAGGACAAATTTTTCTATAGAAAAATCAGTTTGGGATAAATTTTTCTATAGAAAAATCTGTTTGGGACAAAGTTTTCTCCAGAAAAATCTGTTTGGGACCAATTTTTCTACAGAAAAATTCATTTGGGACAAATTTTTCTATAGAAAAATTCATTTGGGACAAATTTTTTCATATACAAATTTATTTGGGACAAATTTTTCTATGGAAAAATACATTTGGGACAAATTTTTCTATAGAAAAATCTGTTTGGGACAAAGTTTTCTCCAGAAAAATCTGTTTGAGACCAATTTTTCTACAGAAAAATTCATTTGGGACAAATTTTTCTATAGAAAAATTCATTTAGGACAAATTTTTCCATATACAAATTCATTTGGGAAAAATTTTTCTATAGAAAAATTCATTTGGGACAAATTTTTCCATAGAAAAATTAATTTGAGACAAATTTTTCAATAGAAAAATTAATTTGAGACAAATTTTTCAATAGAAAAATTCATTTGGGCCAAATTTTTCTATAGAAAAATTTGTTTGGGACAAATTTTTTATAGAAAAATTTGTTTGGGACAAATTTTCTATAGAAAAATTTGTTTGAGGAAAATTTTTCTATAGAAAAATCAGTTTGGGACAAATTTTTCTATAGAAAAATCAGTTTGGGACAAATTTTTCTATAGAAAAATCTGTTTGGGACAAATTTTTCTATATTTTTCTATTTGGGATAAATTTTTCTAAAGAAAAATTTGTTTGGGACAAATATACATACATTTGGGACAAATTTTTCTACAGAAAAATCTGTTTGGGACAAAGTTTTCTCCAGAAAAATCTGTTTGAGACCAATTTTTTTACAGAAAAATTCATTTGGGACAAATTTTTCTATAGAAAAATTCATTTAGGACAAATTTTTCCATATACAAATTCATTTGGGAAAAATTTTTCTATAGAAAAATTCATTTGGGACAAATTTTTCCATAGAAAAATTCATTTGAGACAAATTTTTCAATAGAAAAATTCATTTGGGCCAAATTTTTCTATAGAAAAATTTGTTTGGGACAAATTTTTTATAGAAAAATTTGTTTGGGACAAATTTTTTATAGAAAAATTTGTTTGGGACAAATTTCGTATAGAAAAATTTGTTTGGGACAAATTTTTTATAGAAAAATTTGTTTGGGACAAATTTCCTATAGAAAAATTTGTTTGAGACAAATTTTCTATAGAAAAATTTGTTTGGGACAAATTTTCTATAGAAAAATTTGTTTGGGACAAATTTTCTATAAAAAAATTTGTTTAAGGAAAATTTGTCTAAAGAAAAATCTGTTTGGGACAAATTTTTCTATAGAAAAGTCTGTTTAGGACAGATTTTTCCGTAGAAAAATCTGTTTTGGACAAATTTTCTATAGAAAAATTTGCTTGAGGAAAATTTTTCTATAGAAAAATCAGTTTGGGACAAATTTTTCTATAGAAAAATCAGTTTGGGACAAATTTTTCTATAGAAAAATCTGTTTGGGACAAATTTTTCTATATTTTTCTATTTGGGATAAATTTTTCTAAAGAAAAATTTGTTTGGGACAAATTTTTCTTTAGAAAAATCAGTTTTGAACAAATTTTTCTATAGAAAAATTAATTTGGGACAAACTTTTATATAAAAAAATTAATTTGGGACAAATTTTTCTATAAAAAAATTAATTTGTGACAAATTTTTCTATATAAAAATTAATTTGGGACAAATTTTTCTATAGAAAAATTAATTTGGGACAAATTTTTCTATAGAAAAATTAATATGGGACAAATTTTTTTATAGAAAAATTAATTTGGGACAAATTTTTATATAGAAAAATTAATTTGGGACAAATTTTTCTATAGAAAAATTAATTTGGGACAAATTTTTCTATAGAAAAATTAATTTGGGACAAATTTTTCTATAGAAAAATTAATTTGGGACAAATTTTTCTATAGAAAAATTAATTTGGGACAAATTTTTCTATAGAAAAATTTGTTTGGGACAAATTTTTCTATAGAAAAATTAATTTTGGACAAATTTTTCTATAGAAAAATCTATTTGGGACAAAGTTTTTTTTTAAAGGAAAATCTATTTGGGACAAATTTTACATACATATGTATTTATATATGCATCTGTTAAAGAAAGTGCTTGTTTTGAAACTGAAATCTTGTTTTAAATTCGATTGAAATGTGATAACAAAATCTTAATATTTTGCCGCAAATTTTTGAAACATACAAGATATCGATCTCATATTTTTTCCTTTCTTTCATTCTGCCAAAAAGTGTCAAACATGTTATATGTTTGCATTTTGTAAGACTTTTTTTGTTGATGTTAAAAAACACTTTTCTTATTACTATCATTATTTTCTAGTTTATTTTCTATATCGTATCCTTGTTGTGAAAAAAATATCCTTTGCCACAGGAGACATTGAAAGAATGAATGAGTGAGTGGTTGAAGTAGTCAAGGTTTGAAGTAAGAAAATTTTAAAAGGAAAAAAAAGTAAATAATGCAGACAATAGCGAAAACAAAATAATGTCATAAACACATTTTTAATAATAACTTAAACACCCAATCACTAGATAGACCCTCTTTATGTTATATGTTTTTGTTATATGAGTTTTTTAGAATCTATGTTTAGTTTAAATATTTTATAACATATAGTCTAAAGGATACCTTCAGAAATAATTAAAGCATTTTAAATAAAGTGTTAGAAATTGTTTATGTGTATATGTGTACTCTTGTTTGTGTTAAGACTAATTTATACAAAAGATAACTTAACATCATGTTTTTAACTTTTAATATTAGACAAACAATTTTATGTATTAATATCCCCCATCTATAGAAGGAATGAAAAAATTAAAATTAAAGTAGGAGTGTTGTAGTCGGCAGTGCCGAATCTTATATACCCACTATTCTAAGAGCCTGTAAATACACGCATACCATAATTGTAAGTGAAAGATAACTTTATATAAATTATGCTGTTGCGTATAAGTAATATTTTAAATTAAAATCATTCAAATTAAGTATACGCATAATACAGATGATGTTAGGAAGAGTTTTCTATAGAAAAGTTGAAGATAGGAAGAGTTTTCTATAGAAAAGTTGAAGATAGGAAGAGTTTTCTTTAGAAAAATTGACGATAGGATGAGTTTTCTATAGAAAAGTTGACCATGGGATGAGTTATCTATAGAAAAGTTGACGATGGGATGGGTTTTCTATAGAATAGTTGACGATGTGATGAGTTTTCTAAAGAGATGTTGACGAAGGGATGAGTGTTTTATAGAAAAGTTGACGATGGGATGAGTTTTCTTAGAAAAGTTGACGATGGGATGAGTTTTCTATAGAAAAGTTAATGATGGGATGAGTTTTCTATAAAAAGTTGACGATGGAATGAATTTTCTATAAAAAAGCTGACGCTGGGATAAGTTTTCTATAGAAAACTTGACGATGAGCTTTCTACAGAAAGTTGACATGGGATGAGTTTTCTGTAGAAAAGTTGACGATAGGAAGAGTTTTCTTTAGAACAGTTAACGATAGGAAGAGTTTAGAAAAGAGTATAGAAAAGTTGATGATAGGAAGAGTTTTCTATAGAAAAGTTGAAGATAGGAAGAGTTTCCTATAGATAAGCTGACGATAGGAAGAGTTTACTATAGAAAAATTGACGATGGGTTGAGTTCTCTATAGAAAAGTTGACGATAGGATGAGTTTTCTATAGAAAAGTTAACGATGGGATGAGTTTTCAATAGAAAAGTTGAAGATGGGATTAGTTTTACATAGAAAAGTTGACGATGGTTGAGTTTTCTGTAGAAAAGTTGACAATGAGATGAGTTTTCTATAGAAAAGTTGACGATGGGATGAGTTTTCTATAGAAAAGTGGACGATGGGATGAGTTTTCTATAGAAAAGTTGACGATGGGATGAGTTTTCTTAGAAAAGATTTCTATAGAAAAGTTAATGATGGGATAAGTTTTCTATAAAAAGTTGACGATGGGATGAGTTTTCTATAGAAAATTTGACGATGAGATGAGCTTTCTACAGAAAGTTGACGTGGGATGAGTTTGCTATAGAAAAGTTGACTAAAAGATGACTTTTCTATAGAAAACTTGACGATGGGATGAGTTTTTTATAGAAAACTTGAAGATGGGATGAGTTTTCTATAGAAAAGTTGACGATGGGATGAGTTTACTATAAAACAGTTGATGATGGAATGAGTTTTCCATAGGAAAGTTGATGATGGGATGAGTTTTCTAAAAAAAACTTGATGATGAGATGAGCTTTCTATAGAAAGTTGATGTGGGATGAGTTCCCTATAGAAAACTTGACGATGAGATGAGGTTTCTATAGAATGTTGACGTGGGATGAGTTTACTATAGAAAAGTTGACGATGGGATGAGTTTTCTATAGAAAAGTTGACGATGGGAAGAGTTTTCTATAGAAAAGTTGAAAATGGGATAAGTTTCCCATAGAAAAGTTGACGATGGGAAGAGTTTTCTGTAGAAAAGTTGAAAATGGGATAAGTTTCCCATAGAAAAGTTGACGATGGGATAAGTTTTCTGCAGAAAAGTTGAAGATGGGATGAGTTTTCTATAGAAAAGTTGACGATGGGATGAGTTTTCTATACAAAAGTTGACGATGGGATAAGTTGACTATAGAAAAGTTGACGATGGGATGAGTTTTCTATAGAAAAGTTGACGATGGGATGAGTTTTCGATAGAAAAAAATGATAGGAAGAATTTTCTGTAGAAAATTTGACGATAGGAAGAGTTTTCTTTAGAAAAATTGACGAAAGGAAGAGTTTTTAATAGAAAAATTTGAAGTTTTCTATACAAAATTTTCCATTGAAAAGTCGTTCCATCAAAAATTTTTTTATACAAAACTCTTTCTTGTTAAATGTTTCTATAGAAAAGTTGTCGGTGTTATAACTTTTCTGAGATAAGATCTTTATAGAAATGTTATCCTTTGAAAGAATTAAAGAATTTAAATAAATTGAATTTTCTGCATTTACTTAAGAATAAATATTTATATAATTAATATTAAGAATTTGCATGTTATAAGTGTTTGTATTGCATTTTGGCTCTAAGGTTCTAAATATTTCTATAAAAAGAAACAGGAGCCAAGGAATTCTCATAGTCAGTTTTCCCTATATGGTACCCTAGATTATGTCATTATCAAATTAGCTGAAGATATGAATGAAATGTGCTGAAAAGTTCACTCAAAATCCTATAGCTCTCAAATTAATAGCCCTTCAAATAATGGGTGTTTTTTTTAGGGGTATAGAACTTCGAATTGAAATAAAACACAAGAAAATCGTTTTAATGTCCATCAATTTCGCTCATCGAATGTTTCCTTCAATAAATCAATTGTGACGTGCGCTGTGTGGCATGTAGCGCCGTCTTGTTGGAACCACAACTCATCCACATTCATGCCATCCAATTGGGGAACAAAATAGTCGGTTATCATGGCTCTATACCGGTCTCCATTTATGGTAACTGACTCTCCAGCATTATTTCGGAAGAAGTATGGCCCAATGACTCCACCAGCCCATAGAGCATACCAAACAGTCAGTTTTTGTGGATGTAATGGCGTCTCAAGGGTCTCATGTGGATTCTCTTCACTCCAAATGCGGCAATTTTGCTTGTTGACGTAGCCATTCAACCAAAAATGAGCCTCATCACTGAACAAAATTTTGCGATGAAAATCAGCATCGAGATCAATCTCATTTTCGGCCCATACACCAAAATCACGACGCATTGCATGGTCTCGCGGCTTTAATTCTTGCACAAGCTGGATCTTGTAAGGTCGCAAGCCAAGATCTTTGTGCAAAATCTTCCATAAAGTTGATGGATAAAGCTCCAATTGCTGTGCACGGTGGCGAATCGATTCATTCGGGTCCTCTTCAACACTTTGCTCTACAGCGGCAATTGTTTCTTCGGTGCGCACTGTTCGACGTCGCTGCGGATGCGTATTATCACATAGAGTAAACGTAGTGCGAAAACGATCCATGGTTAACCGAATTAATTGCTCTGATGGACGATTATGTCGACCATAAAATGGACGGAGCTTGCGGTAAACTTCGCGAACTGAACCATTATTTTCGAAATAAATTTGCACGATTTGCAAGCGTTGTTCTTTTGTCTACCTGTTCATGATGAAATGGCAAACCAAACTAAATATTAATCACTTGACAGCTGACAAAATGGCCGCCAGTTAAAAAAGTGATGCCAACTTAAAGTTCTATACCTCAATAAAAAACACCCGATATAAACATAAAAATTGTCATATTTAGGTCTATTTTAAAATTACTTGAATTTTATACTAATAGTTCTTAATGTCAGGCTAATAACTTTTTAGCCCACCTGTTAGCCTTACCTGTGTTTCTGTTGAATGAAATTTATTGACTTTTAGTCGAAGACTTTAAACCTTGAAAGTTGACAAGTGTTTTTTTTATCATGACTGTTAAGATAAATATGAAATATAAGTTGTGTCTTTTCAATTTGTTCATTCATGCAAAATGCTATAAAATTTCAAATGCTGACAAGAATTTTTTCTTTGAATAAAGAATCTTTAAAAATATTAGAAATAAACAAACAAAATATTAAAAATCTTAATAAGCAATTTTTAAGAACAGAAAATATTGCAAATACATTTTAATTGATAGAACTATTGGAGCAGTTTTTTCTAAACATTTAGAATAATGTGTAACAAACTTTTATACAAAAATATAAATACATACATATAATAAATATTATGTTATATACATATAACTATTTATGTATATAAACAAAGTCAAAAATTGCCAATTTCTTAATCGTATCAATGTTGTCTGAACATATTAATTTTTCTAAATTTTCCAACACATGTTGCATGTTTTTCTTCCAAGTTTCACCCGTTCAATTGTCATGAAGTAGCTGTGAATATTTCTGCAAACAACGTGTCATATATTGATATGTATACGATTAGATAGATATACATAACCATATCCCATAGATATATTTATTTCGCTCCCATTTTACACGAACTGAATAGCTGACTGATTAGCTGGATCGGATGGTTTGTTATAAGCGTCATGTTACCACAGAAACTTTTTCTTTTATGTAAACAGTTGAAAACTAATCATTTTTATTGCCACCCAGAATTATGAATAACATTTTCCTTACTCCATTCAAATAACTCAAAAGTGTTATAAATTTTGTGGTAAAGGGAAAAATTAATAAATGATGGATGGTTTACACTTCAAAAAACAAACAAAATAAATGGGGAAGAACTAAAAAGTTTGTCAGGGTATCCCAAAACAAGATAATATTAATATAAAACAATATTTAAATATATAAAAAAATATTTTAATTTATAAAAAAAGATATGGATAAAAAGTTTTCTATAGAAAAGTTGACGATACTAAGACGATGACGATTGACGAAAGTAAGAGTTTTCTATAGAAAAGTCGACGATAGGAAGACATTTCTATAGAAAAGTTGACGATGGGAAGACATTTCTATAGAAAAGTTGACGATAGGAAGACATTTCTATAGAAAAGTTGACGATAGGAAGACATTTCTATAGAAAAGTTGACGATAGGAAGACATTTCTATAGAAAAGTTAACGATAGGAATACATTTCTATAGAAAAGTTGTTGATAGGAAGACATTTCTATAGAAAAGTTAACGATAGGAATACATTTCTATAGAAAAGTTGTTGATAGGAAGACATTTCTATACAAAAGTCGACGATGGGAAGAGTTTTCTATAGAAAAGTTGACGATGGGAAGAGTTTTCTATAGAAAAGTTGACGATGGGAAGAGTTTTCTATAGAAAAGTTGACGATGGGAAGAGTTTTCTATAGAAAAGTTGACGATGGGAAGAGTTTTCTATAGAAAAGTTGACGATGGGAAGAGTTTTCTATAGAAAAGTTGACGATGGGAAGAGTTTTCTATAGAAAAGTTGATGGTGTGAAGAGTTTTCTATAGAAAAGTTGATGGTGGGAAGAGTTTTCTATAGAAAAGTTGATGGTGGGAAGAGTTTTCTGTAGAAAAGTTGACGATGGGAAGAGTTTTCTATAGAAAAGTTGACGATGGGAAGAGTTTTCTATAGAAAAGTTGACGATGGGAAAAGTTTTCTATAGAAAAGTTGACGATGGGAAAAGTTTTCTATAGAAAAGTTGACGATAGGAAGAGTTTTCTATAGAAAAGTTGACGATGGGAAGAGTTTTCTATAGAAAAGTTGACGATGGGAAGAGTTTTCTATAGAAAAGTTGACGATGGGAAGTGTTTTTTATAGAAAAGTTGACGACGGGAAGAGTTTTCTATAGAAAAGTTGACGATGGGAAGAGTTTTCTATAGAAAAGTTGACGATGTGAAGAGTTTTCTATAGAAAAGTTGATGATGGGAAGAGTTTTCTATAGAAAAGTTGACGATGGGAAGAGTTTTCTATAGAAAAGTTGACGATGGGAAGAGTTTTCTATAGAAAAGTTGACGATGGGAAGAGTTTTCTATATAAAAGTTGACGATGGGAAGAGTTTTCTATAGAAAAGTTGACGATGGGAAGAGTTTTCTATAGAAAAGTTGATGGTGGGAAGATTTTTCTATAGAAAAGTTGATGGTGGGAAGAGTTTTCTGTAGAAAAGTTGACGATGGGAAGAGTTTTCTATAGAAATGTTGACGATGGGAAGAGTTTTCTATGGAAATGTTGACGATGGGAAGAGTTTTCTATTGAAAATTTGACGATGGGAGTTTTCCATACACAAGTTGACTATGGAAAAAGTTTTCTATAGATAAGTTGACGATGGGAAGAGTTTTCTAAAGAAAGTTGACGATGGAAAGTGTTGTGTAAAGAAAGGGGTTTCTACAGAAAAGTTAACAAAGGGAAGAGTTTTCTATAGAAAAATTTACAAAAGGAAGAGTTCTATAGAAAAGGTGACAAGGAAAGAATTTTCTACAAAAAAGTTAAGGATTTGAAGAGTTTTCTAAAGAAAACTTGTCATTTTCCAAATTTTCTATAGAATATTGTTTCCATTATATTTGAAGAAAATGCTTTAAAATCTTTACCTTTTTGGTGAATTTGTGATATTTATAAGATTTTCTGAGTTATTTTTCTTTTGGCTGTATATTTGTCTTAATACTTAATTTAAATTTATGCGTTTAGTGAATATAAATCACGATTTCAAGTTGTGTTTGTGTTATTCTTAACATAATTTATACATGTATACATGTGTAAGTATATGTATGTATGTATTTATTTGCCTAGCAACAAGTTGCAAAAAGTGACTGAAGTATAATTTATAAAAATTTCGTATGTATGAGCACGAAAACATTAATTAATTTTCATTTCACATTAATTTACGATCGAGAAAATTCACAAATATTTTTAAAAGTAAAGGTTAAGGACATCTTAATAGGTAAAGTTATTTTCCATTTTACTTATATTTTGGGTGTGTTTAAGATGAATTTCTAGAAAACTTAAAAGGGAATAACAAATTTGTAAAAGTTGTAGGTCTCAATGTTGGTAGAAGTTATTAAGATGGATTTGTATATTTTTTTTGTTTGTTTGTGAATGAGTAAATTTATGTTTTGAAAAGTACAAAAAAATTGAATTAAAAAAAAAAATACTAAGTTGTCTGGGACTGTCTCGGTGCTTACTTGATCTATGGCAACTTTTAAAATAAGTAATAAAATAGTCATCCCGAACATAAATATGATGTTTATTAAAATGCTGAGTCATCTTGAACTGCTGAAACATTTCTAATTGCAAGGTACTCTTGAAGTGCTGAGTGATCCCAAATTGTTGATTCATTCCGAACAACTCAGTTATGCCAAACTGCTAAATCTTCTCGAGCTGCTGAGTCATCCCGAACTACTGAGTCGTCCGGAACTGCTACGTCATCTCATGCTGCTTAGTCATCCCGAAATACTGAGTTATCCCGAACTGCTGAGTCTTGTCGTGTTTCTCAGTTATCCTAGTCTACTTAGTCATCTCGAACTGCTGAGTCACCTCGAGCTGCTGAGTCATCCCGAACTGCTAAGTAATTTCGAAGCGCTGAGTCATTTTGAACTTTTAAGTCATCTCGAACTGCTGATTCATCTCGAACTGCTGATTCATCTTAAACTGCTGAGTCATCTAGAACTGCTGAGTCATCTTGAACTGCTGAGACATTCGTAACTGCTTAGTCTTCTTAAAGTGCTGGGTGATCTCAAACTGTTTAGTCATCTTAAACAACTGAGTCATTCTTAACTGCTGACCCATGTCGAGCTCTGAGTTATACTGAAACATTTCTAATTGCTGGGTACGCTTGAAGTGCTGAACGATCTCAAACTGTTGAGTCATCCCGAACTAATGACTTATCTCAAACTGCTGAATATTGTCAATCTGATGAGTCATCCTGAACTACCGAGTCATCCCGAAATACTGTGTCTCGTTGTGCTTCTGAGTTATTCCAAACTACAGAGTCATCCCGAACTGCTGAGTCATTTTGGTCATTTGAGTCATCCCAAACTACTGAGTCATCCTGAACTACTGAGTCATCCCAAATTACTGAGTCATCCCAAACTAATGAGTCATCCCGAACTGCTAAGTAGTTTCGAAGTGCTGGGTCATCTTAAACTTTTAAGTTATCACGAACTGCTAAATCATCTAGAACTGCTAAGTCATCTCGATGACAGATCTAGTTCTGATATTGAATTTAAGAAGACAAAATCCGGCGACTTAATAGACTTAACAGTAGCTTGACTTTTACAAAATATATTTAAGTTAAGAGTAGGCGATGTTGGATACCAGTCAATGGTTTTAATTGGTCTTAGTTTGGTAAGCCCAGACTTAGCTTGGTTATCCTTCATCTGAACTTTCTCTTGGCATTACCTAAGGAACTACGTTAACACTCGTTAAAGTAGTAAGCTAATATGACCCGCGAGTTCTCCCATAAGAACTATAAAAATATGAATTAGGAATTCGTGTCAATAATCCACTCCTTGAAAAAACAATAAAAAAGCTAAAGTTTAAATAAAAATGATAATGTTAGAAGAGATCGTCCGAAACTTCGATAGAAAGATCAAGTAAAGGAAAATCTTTCAAAATCTATAAAATTGGAGAATATGTGCACAAAAATATAATAACATAAAATTCTATTTTCTATTATAAATAGATTAAAAAACAAAGTCTCAACTTATGAGATAAAAAAATAAATAACAAAAAAAAAAAAAAAATATTAAAATCATGTATAATATTAGGGTGGCTCAATTAAGGCTAGATATTGTTTAATAGGACATATGGAAATTGTTAAATTTAAAATATATGAATGATTAAGGCCTTATAATAGATGTGTGTGAAGTTAAATTTGAAATTAATTTAAAAGCCGAGACACAAACCAATTTTTTTAACAGCCCTCTGTTATGTAGTTAACATAGCTCTGTTAGGAAACAAAAATTAGGGGAATACAAAAGGAATTCGAATTCCTAGTGAACCAGACAATACAAGCGGACAAATGGGATATCAGATTGTAGGTGAGTATGTTATCTATGGGTTGTAGCTAGGAATTCCTCAGCTACAACCCGATACCACATTTATCGGGACACGTTGTCTGATTTCCTGGGAATCTGCTATCCTCCCTTAGCATAATATCACTTTTGATATTTTTGAAAACTGTAAATAGCGCCTACCAACACACTCTGTTATAGATTCTGACTATAGGTATCCATAGATAACATCCCCACCTACAATCTGATACCCCATTTGACCGCTTGCGTTGCCTGATTCACTAGGAATTTGAATTCCTTTTGTATTTGCCATATTTTTGTTCCCTAACAGAACTATGTTAACTATATAACAGAGCTCTGTTAAAAACATTGGTTTGTGTCTAGGGTTTTAAATTTCAAATTTAACTTCACACACATTTACAATAAAAGGTAATACGAAAAAAATTACCATATACGGATACCACTATGCGATAAAAGACAAAAAAAAGATCAGTGTCTCATAGTTTTGCCCAAACTCCTTTTTAGGGGACCAGTTTGCAAAAAAGTGATCATATTCTCAGGCCAATAACATGCAAACCGTTCGGAGTTTTGATTCACTCTTTGGGGCAAAGTTGTAGCTCTTGTTATAAAGAATAAAAATTGTAAAATATAAACCCAAAAAAGCTTCATCTTGAAAATCAAAACCGCAAAAAACTTGCAAAAATATTTTTTACCTTTTTTCCCCTGTTCAGGTCCATGGTAGCAAGCCGTTAAAAATTCAAGGAAACAATTCACAACAAAAATGTGCCCTGATCTTATTTAACAATTTTCTATAACATATAAACTTCCTAGGACTGATTCTTAATACCGATTAGGTAGCGCTTAGGTAACCGCAAAATTATAAATTTTTTGATAATTATACCCTTCACCACCATAGGTATTATAAGTTTGTGCTGATGTATGTAACGCATAGAAATATTTGTCTTAGACCCACCTTTTAGTATACCAATAGGCTTAGCATCACTTTCTGAGTCGATTTAGCGATGTCAGTAGGTCCGTCTGGCTGACTGGACCCCCATGTAAACCTTGTAATCAAACTACTCGTACATACAAAACTCTTCTTTAAAAAAGCACTAAATGAGACAAAAATCACTAAAACGCTCGTAAATCTAAAGATAATGAGAATTTTAAGTTTATTTTTTGCATACATAATTTTTTGACCCTAGCTCTCATATAAGTCCAAATGACGGAAACAGCTTAAATATATAAGTTTTGAGAAAATGTTTGTATGATGGCAAAATTTACCAAATATTTGTCTTTATATAGGAAAAATAACACCTTTGACCTTAGTGGTGAAGGGTATCCTATGGTCGGGCTTGACCGACTATAGCACTTTCTTACTTGTTTTTTCTTTACTTTAAAAATTGCAACAAGAAAAATAAAAGTTTCAAGTAAATCTACAAATAATCCCCCTAATTCATAAACAAATAATAATGATATGACAAGCTTATAAATCAAAATTTCCAAGAAATGTCCTACTTTAAAGCATTTTATTATACATTGAAGAATTAGGAAATGTTTACTATGTATGGAAATTTTCAATTTCTTCTGAACCCTCCTAATAATACTCATGCATGCGTGAAGGTTTTCCTTTTTGTGTGCAAAATTTTCAAAAATTGACGAACTATGTAATCAATGAATCAATATTGTTATTTTTTTTTTCCTTCAATCTCTAGTTTGTTTTAGCTACATTTTCTATTAAATATTCTATCTCTGAACTCGTATACCAAAATTTGTTATTCATTTTCATATTATAATACAATTTTTTTTTTTGACAAATTTTCTTATCAAAATTAAAGCAAAAAGGTTTTCTATACATCGAAGAGCAATAAAAATTGATAAAAATATAAGTTTACCTGCACCTGTATAAATACTATTTATGCATGTACAATGTTCAAAGATTGTATATACTATTTACAGGAAGAAAGTCATAACTTTTTGTAACAAATTAGAGTAAATTCGTACATACCCTAAAGAATAACTTTAAAGAATAACTTTTTATACTAATATCCGGGCGAGCGGAAATAGTTATCAATATAAGATAAGGTAAACTTTTTATACATCAATGGATAGGAAATTTTATATTCTCTTAAGTGAGGCTAAAATTTTTTCTCAATTTAGAATTTTATTTAAGACTTTTGTCAAAAAAGTGTAACAGCAATAAATTTATATAATTTTTTAGCATTACTTCGTAGTTTTTCGCAAAAATCTCTAAAACTAAACAAGATATGAGAACCGTTTTTGAACACAGTATAGTCCAATATATAAGTAATACAGAAATAATAATTCCAGAACGAGTTTTGAAATTTAAATGAACATGTTTGAATACACAAGAGTATAGTTTTTGTAAAAAAATTACTTCGTAGTTTTTCGCAAAAATCTCTAAAACTAAACAAGATATGAGAACCGTTTTTGGACACAGTATAGACCAATATAAAAGTAATACAGAAATAATAATTCTAGAACGAGTTTTGAAATTTAAATGAACATTTTTGAATACACAAGAGTATAGTTTTTGTAAAAAAATGTTTAAAATTACTTTCTAAGTTATTCGCAAAATCTTAGAAATTCAGAAATAAAAATTTCGGGCTCTGAAATTTTATTTAACATTTTTGAATACAGAAGAGTACGCTTTTCGAAAATTTGAGGTTTTTTTTTAGATAAAATGGGCCATGTGAACCCATTTATAATCGGGCCCTATCAGATGTTAGATACCAAGCTACGGTTCTGATTGGTCTTAACTTGGTAAGCAAAGACTTATCTTGGTACATCCTTCATCTCAACTGTGGACACTGACCTCTTCGTGGTACAACCCGGGTAACTTAGTTAACACCCGTTAATGTAGTTAGTTAAAATGTCCCGCGAGTTCTCCTATAAGTACGATAAAAATATTGGTTAGTATGTCGAGTTAGTAACACACTACGAGTATTACTATAAAAAAGCTGAATTTAGAATAAAAACGGTCTCCCGTTTAAGGACCAAGTAGAGGAAAATCTTTCAAAGCTTGGCCTGAGCAATTAGAGAATATGCGTAAAAGATAATTTATTTCATTTTTAAATATGTCTAAGCAATATCATTCTACCAAAATAAAATAAGGTAGACATCTTATACATCAATGGAAAGGGAATTTTATATAATTTTAAGTGAGGTTAAAATTTTTCCACAATTTAGAATTTTATTTAAGTCTTTTGCCAAAAAAGTGTAACAACAATAAATTTATACAATTTTTCAATTTTGTAGTTTTTTGCAAAAATCTCTAAAACTAAACAAGAAATGAGAACTATTTTTGGATACAGTATAGACCAACATCTAAGAAATTCAGAATTACAAATTTCAGAACGGGTTCTGAAATTTTAATAAATATTTTTGAATACACAAGAGTATACTTTTTGTAAAAAATTACTGTAATTTTTTAACATTACTTTTTAAGTTATTCGCAAAAATCTCTGAAACTAAACAAGGTATTATGACCATTTATATTTACAGTATAGACCAATATCTTGGAAATTCAGAAATGCAAATTTCAGAACGGGTTCTCAAATTTTAATTCACATTTTTGAATGCAGAAAAGTACGCTTTTCAAAAATTTTACTTTTTTTTAGAAAAATGGGCCGTGTGAACTCATTTATAATCGGTCCCTATCAGATTTTTGCACAGTTCTTTAAAAACATTATACTCAAGTTTATTTTTTATGTAAAACAATTACAAAATTTTCAAAAAATTAAACCCAATTGGCCTTTTTTTTGGCAATTGAAATTATGGTATACAGAAATTTGTCATTTTTTATAAAATTCGATTTTCTGGATTCGTTTATGAATTCGATCCACTTTTTATTTTTGAAATCTAAAGAGATTATTTGGTACTATATAACTGCATTTCAGAAAGTTGCAAAATCGACTTGGCTTTTTTGTTATATGTTCCAAAACTCAAAAATTTTCTTAAAAATTAGACAAATTATGTTCAAGGCTGTACGTAAAGGGAATATGACACCGACTTAAATTTTGATTTAAAATCATCCTAGAACCCCATTTTCTACAAATATATAATCGAACATTAACTTTTAGTAAAAAAAAGTTCTTCGAAAAAGTAAAAAATTGATGCCATCCTTTAGTGAAAAAAATTCACTTTATTCGATCATCGAAAAATATTTGACTTTGAAAATTTCTTAACATTAAACGTTTTAAGATATTTAAATACAGCTTTCACTGTATTATATATACTGTTGGCTATATTTCAGTATTTTTTTAAAAAAATTATGGGTTTAATATCGAATGCACAATGGGTCAAAAACTAAAAAAAGTCGAAATTAATTTTTTTTTTTACTTTAAAATGAAATAACTTAAAAATCATAACAGTTATTGTAATAAAGTAAGCATGAGCTTTCTTCGTTTCTTCAAGCTAAGAAAGTGCTATGGTCGGTCAAGCCCGACTATACGATACCCTTCACCACTAAGGTCAAAGGTGTTCTTTTTCCTATATAAAGACAAATATTTGCTAAATTTTGCCATCATACAAACATTTTCTCAAAACTTATATATTTAAGCCATTTCCGTCACTTGGACTTATATGAGAGCTAGGGTCAAATGTGAACCGATTATCTCGATATTAGGCAAATTGATTACAGTTTTTACAAAAATTATGTATGCAAAAAATAAACTCAAAATTCAAATTATCTTCAGATTTATAAGCGTTTTAGAGATTTTTGTCTCATTTGGTGCGTTTTAACAGAAGAGTTTGTATGGGAGCTATGGTCAAATGTGAAGCGATTTCAACGAAATTCGGTACAGTGAATTTAATTTAAATAAGCAGTAATTGTTTTAAATTTCATAAAAAAATATTTATATTTGTGGCCAAATTATAAATTCCGTGAAGTGGGATTTATGGGAGGTACCAGAAATAATGGACCGATTTTAACGAATTTTAACGAATCCGTGGTCCCATTATTATTAAAATTATCTGTGCCAAATTTCATCAAATTATCTTTAGAATTGCGACCTATACATTGATTACATATTTTACATGGGGCTCCAGCCAGCCAGACGGACGGACGGACTGACATCGCTAAATCGAGAAAGTAATTTTAAACCTATTGGTATACTGAAACGTAGGTCTAAGACAAATATTTCTATGCGTTACATACATCAGCACAAACTTATAATACCCTTTCCACCTATGGTGTTATTATTGTCCATATTGGACAATAATTGAAAGAGCTACAAAGTATAAAAGCTTTTTTATACCCACCATTAAAAGGAAAAAGGGGTATATTGAGATTGTCATTCCGTTTGTAATTTCCTTAATATTGGTTCAAAAATCAAAAACTATATATATTCTGAATCCTTATGAAATTCTAAGACGATTGAGCGATGTCCGTATGTCTGTCCGTCTGTCTGTCTGTCTGTCTGTTGAAATCACGATAACGTCTAAACGAAAAGAGAAAATTTTGGTATTGAAATTGGGCAAAATCGGTTAATATTTGACCATAGCTCCCGTATAACCTCGCCTACGCTAATCGCTTATTTGCTAATAAATGACAAATTATGACAGTTATGATGACAAAATTTGGTATCTAGAAGTTTTAGATAAGCACTAGGCAGCATATAAAATTTCATCGAAATCGGTTCACATTTAGCCACAGCTCCCATACAAAAAACTTACGAAAACAGGCTGAATTTCACCCAAAATACACTTAAATGCCAATAAATCTAAAAGTATAACAGATATAACCACTAAATTTGGCACAAGAAAGTCTTATATCAATGCCAGCCAGTGTGCAAAATTTTGTCACAATCGGTCACTATTTGACCTAGCTCCCATATAAAAAACTTACGAAAACACAAAAATTCAAAAAGAAAAGGGGATTTATGTCCGTCTGTCCGTCAGATAAAATCGTGATATCTCCTTAACTACAAGAGCTAGTAAGACTAAATTAAGCACAAGGAAGTCTTATGTCAATGCCAGCCAGTGTGCAAAATTTCGTCACAATCGGTCACCATTTGACCATAGCTCCCATATAAAAAACTTATGGAAACTCAAAAATACATAAAGAAAAGGTTGTTTATGTCCGTCTGTCCGTCAGATAAAAGCACGATAGCGCCTTAACGAAAAGAGCTACAGGGACAAAATTTTACAAAAGTATTTTGGATATCTTGAAAAAGATGTGTGTTGAAAATGGACAAAAACGGTTCAAATTTAGTTAGAGCTCCCATATAACCCCGCCCCGGGAAACACATTAATGCTGATAAATTGAATACAATTGTAATAGCTATGACGATTAAATTTAAAATAGGGAAGTTTTATGCAATTTTTGATCAGTTTATCAAATTTTATAGGAATCAGTCCATATTTGACTTTAGCTTTCATGTAAAAAACACTCACGGAAACCAAAAATTTTAGCAAAGGCCAGTTAAAAGCTATTAAATTAGAAACTATGATAGCTATGGTCACTAAATTTTGCAAGAATAAGCTCTCTATATATACCAGCCAGTGTGTAAAATTTTGTTATAATCGGTCAACATTTGGCTATAATTCTTATATATATAACATCCCCTTTTTATATCTACAATCAAAAAGATTTGGAGGTACATTCATTATATTAAGATTGCACCTATGAAATTATATAGGCATCAATCAATGTTCAGCCCAGACTTTATATATGATGAATGCATTAGGAACTCATAACGAAATATATGGACCTGTCGTATTACTATTAACGTGTTTAGCCTAACTACATATTAATCACAACGAAAAGTATTTAACAACTTATTAATGTAAAACTATACCTGGTTATGAGACCGAATTTTGATCAAAGTAAATACTGGGGAAACCACTAAAATATTTTTGAATGTTGAACTATAAAGCTACGGCAACCGAATTTAGTCCAAAGGTTTTACCAACAATACCAATTAGCT
>OW121744.1:49806771-49869271 GCA_933228675.1 Stomorhina lunata
AAATTTTATAAAATTTTACTTTTAAAAGGAAATTTTTTAATTATTTTACTATTTAAAGGAAATTTTATAAAATTTTACTATTTAAAGGTAATTTTATAAAATTTTACTTTTTAAAGGAAACTTTATAAAATTTTACTTATTTAAGGATATTTTATAAATTTTTACAATTTAAAGGAAATTTTATAAAATTTTACTTTTTAAAGGAAGTTTTATAAAATTTTACTATTTAAAGGAAATTTTATAAAATTTTACTATTTAAAGGAAATTTTATAAAATTTTACTATTTAAAGAAATTTTTATAAAATTTTACTATTTTAAGGAAATTTTATAAAATTTTACTAATTAAAGGAAATTTTATAAAATTTTACTATTTAAAGGGAATTTTATAAAATTTTACTATTTAAAGGAAATTTTATAAAATTTTACTATTTTAAGGAAATTTTATAAAATTTTACTATTTAAAGGGAATTTTATAAAATTTTGCTATTTAAAGGAAATTTTATAAAATTTTACTATTTAAAGGAAATTTTATAAAATTTTACTATTTAAAGGAAATTTTATAAAATTTTACTACTTAAAGGAAATTTTATAAAATTTTACTATTTAAAAGGAATTTTATAAAATTTTACTAATTAAAGGAAATTTTATAAAATTTTACTATTTAAAGGAAATTTTATAAAATTTTACTATTTAAGAGGAATTTTATAAAATTTTACTATTTAAGAGGAATTTTATAAAATTTTACTATTTAAAGGAAATTTTATAAAATTTTATAAAATTTTACTATTTAAAGGAAATTTTATAAAAATTTTTAATTAAAGGAAATTTTATAAAATTTTACTATTTAAAGGAAATTTTATAAAATTTTACTATTTAAAGAAATTTTTATAAAATTTTATAAAATTTTACTATTTAAAGAAATTTTTATAAATTTTTATAAAATTTTACTATTTAAAGAAATTTTTATAAAATTTTACTATTTAAAGAAAATTTTGTAAAATTTTACTTTTAAAAGGAAATTTTATAAAATTTTACTTTTTTAAGGATATTTTATAAATTTTTACTATTTAAAGGAAATTTTATAAAATTTTACTATTTAAAGGAAATTTTATAAAATTTTACTATTTAAAAAAGTTTTTATAAAATTTTACTATTTAAAGGAAATTTTATAAAATTTTACTTTTTAAAGGAAACTTTATAAAATTTTACTTATTTAAGGATATTTTATAAATTTTTACAATTTAAAGGAAATTTTATAAAATTTTACTTTTTAAAGGAAGTTTTATAAAATTTTACTATTTAAAGGAAATTTTATAAAATTTTACTATTTAAAGGAAATTTTATAAAATTTTACTATTTAAAGAAATTTTTATAAAATTTTACTATTTTAAGGAAATTTTATAAAATTTTACTAATTAAAGGAAATTTTATAAAATTTTACTATTTAAAGGGAATTTTATAAAATTTTACTATTTAAAGGAAATTTTATAAAATTTTACTATTTTAAGGAAATTTTATAAAATTTTACTATTTAAAGGGAATTTTATAAAATTTTGCTATTTAAAGGAAATTTTATAAAATTTTACTATTTAAAGGAAATTTTATAAAATTTTACTATTTAAAGGAAATTTTATAAAATTTTACTACTTAAAGGAAATTTTATAAAATTTTACTATTTAAAAGGAATTTTATAAAATTTTACTAATTAAAGGAAATTTTATAAAATTTTACTATTTAAAGGAAATTTTATAAAATTTTACTATTTAAAGGGAATTTTATAAAATTTTGCTATTTAAAGGAAATTTTATAAAATTTTACTATTTAAAGGAAATTTTATAAAATTTTACTATTTAAAGGAAATTTTATAAAATTTTACTACTTTAAGGAAATTTTATAAAATTTTACTATTTAAAAGGAATTTTATAAAATTTTACTATTTAAAGGAAATTTTATAAAATTTTACTATTTAAAGGAAATTTTATAAAAATTTTTATTTAAAGGAAATTTTATAAAATTTTACTAATTAAAGGAAATTTTATAAAATTTTACTATTTAAAGGAAATTTTATAAAATTTTACTATTTAAAGGAAAATTTATAAAATTTTACTATTTCAAGGAAATTTTATAAAATTTTACTATTTAAAAGAAATTTAGTTTTTCATTTAATCCTTATGAAAGCGATATTAGTCGCATTCACTATAAATAGTTTTTGTGATTTGCATTTAGAATTTGAATTGAATTGAATTTACCGTTATCTCTGTCGTGACCTTGAATTAATTCTCAGCTGTAAATTCTATTACGTTTTATTTACCGTTAAATTGTTTTTTCGTGTTGCCAAGTTATTTGCTCTCAATTAAAAAGTTATTTATGCGAAAAGTGTATTTTATTTCAAAATAAATTGTTCCAAGTAAATTTTCTGTTGCCTGGAGTTCGTTACTTCTCAATTTCATTAGCATTTATTGTATTCAGTCCCGCCTGCATTTCTGGAGTTCCAAGAAATTTATTATGAATTTTACATTAAACATTTTAATATAAAAACGAAACAATTTAAATTTTATTTAAAGTTTTATCATCAGGTGCAGGGACTAACATTCATTCGTTCGTTCATTCATTTATTGAAGCTCATAGAAAATCAAAGGCCTTCAATGTTAGCGTGAATATTTTAACGAGACTTTAATGTAAATGAAATATTTAATAAACAATTTATTCTATTTGGTATTAACAAAATATGTTGCAACACTTTCATGTTAATAGAGATAATTTATGGAATTTTAATATTGGCTAAGTGGGTGTTTTTTGTACTAAAAATTAAAAATAACCTTATATTTTTAATTTTAAAGGTCAATACAAATATCAAAAAAATTCCTTTAAATAGCAACATTTTATAAAATTTTTGTAAAATTTCCTTTAAATAAAAAAATTTGATAAAATATCCTTTAATTAAAAAATTTTTAGAAAATATCCTTTAAATAGTAAAATTTTATAAAATTTCCTTTAATTAAAAAATTTTTAGAAAATTTCCTTTAAATAGTAAAATTTTATAAAATTTCCTCTAAAAAGTAAAATTTTATAAAATTTCCTTTAAAAAGGAAAATTTTATAAAATTCCTCTAAATAGTAAAATTTTATAAAATTTCCTTTAATTAAAAAAATTTTATAAAACTTCCTTTAATTATCAAAATTTTTTAAAATTTCCTTTAAATAGTAAAATTTTATAAAATTTCCTTTAAATATTAAAATTTTATAAAATTTCCTTTAAATAGTAAAATTTTATAAAATTTCCTTTAAATAGTAAAATTTTATAAAATTTCCTTTAAATAGTAAAATTTTATAAAATTTCCTTTTAATAGTAAAATTTTATAAAATTTCCTTTAATTAAAAAATTTTTAGAAAATTTCCTTTAAATAGTAAAATTTTATAAAATTTCCTCTAAAAAGTAAAATTTTATAAAATTCCCTTTAAATAGTAAAATTTTATAAAATTTTTTGAAATTGCCTTCAAATAGTAAAATTCTATAAAATTCCCTTAAAATAGTAATATTTTATAAAATTTTCTTTAATTAATAAAATTTTATAAAATTTCCTTTAAATAGTAAAATTTTATAAAAATTCCTTTAAATAGTAAAATTTTATAAAATTTCCTTTAAATAGTAAAGTCTTCTAAAATTTTCTTTAATTAAAAAAATTTTATAAAATTTCCTTTAAATAGTAAAATTTTGTAAAATTTCCTTTAAATTGTAAAATTTTATAAAATTTCCTTTAAATATTAAAATTTTATAAAATTTCCTTTAAATAGTAAAATTTTATAAAATTTCCTTTAAATAGTAAAATTTTATAAAATTTCCTTTAAATAGTAAAATTTTATAAAATATCCTTTAAATAGTAAAATTTTATAAAATTTCCTTTAATTAAAAAATTTTTATAAAATTTCCTTTAAATAGTAAAATTTTGTAAAATTTCCTTTAAATAGTAAAATTTTGTAAAATTTCCTTTAAATAGTAAATTTATATAAAATTTCCTTAAGGTATTAAAATTTTATAAAATTTCCTTTAAATAGTAAAATTTTATAAAATTTCTTTAAATAGTAAAATTTTATAAAATGTCCTTTAAATAGTAAAATTTTGTAAAATTTCCTTTAAATAGTAAATTTTTATAAAATTTCCTTAAGGTATTAAAATTTTATAAAATTTCCTTTAAATAGTAAAATTTTATAAAATTTCTTTAAATAGTAAAATTTTATAAAATGTCCTTTAAATAGTAAAATTTTGTAAAATTTCCTTTAAATAGTAAATTTTTATAAAATTTCCTTAAGGTATTAAAATTTTATAAAATTTCCTTTAAATAGTAAAATTTTATAAAATTTCTTTAAATAGTAAAATTTTATAAAATGTCCTTTAAATAGTAAAATTTTATAAAATTTCTTTTAAATAGTAAAATTTTATAAAATTCCTTTAAATTGTAAAATTTTATAAAATTTCCTTTAAATATTAAAATTTCATAAAATTTCCTTTAATAAATAAAATTTTATAAAATTTCCTTTAACTAGTAAAATTTTATAAAATTTCCTTTAATAAAAAAATTTTTAAAAAAATTTCCTTTAAATAGTAAAATTTTATAAAATTTCCTTTAAATAGTAAAATTTTATAAAATTTCCTTTAAATAGTAAAATTTTATAAAATTCCTTTAAATAGAAAAATTTTATAAAATTTCCTTTAATTAAAAAAATTTTATAAAACTTCCTATAATTATCAAAATTTTTTAAAATTTCCTTTAAATAGTAAAATTTTATAAAATTTTCTTTAACTAATAATATTTTATAAAATTCCCTTTATTTAATAAAATTTTATAAAATTTCCTTTAAATAGTAAAATTTTATAAAATTTCTTTAAACAGTAAAATTTTATAAAATGTCCTTTAAATAGTAAAATTTTATAAAATTTCTTTTAAATAGTAAAATTTTATAAAATTCCTTTAAATTGTAAAATTTTATAAAATTTCCTTTAAATATTAAAATTTCATAAAATTTCCTTTAATAAATAAAATTTTATAAAATTTCCTTTAACTAGTAAAATTTTATAAAATATCCTTTAATAAAAAAATTTTTAAAAAAATTTCCTTTAAATAGTAAAATTTTATAAAATTCCTTTAAATAGTAAAATTTTATAAAATTTCCTTTAATTAAAAAAATTTTATAAAACTTCCTATAATTATCAAAATTTTTTAAAATTTCCTTTAAATAGTAAAATTTTATAAAATTTTCTTTAACTAATAATATTTTATAAAATTCCCTTTATTTAATAAAATTTTATAAAATTTCCTTTGAATAGTAAAATTTTATAAAATTTCCTTCAACTAATAAATTTTATAAAATTCCCTTTAATTAAAAAAATTTTATAAAATTTCCTTTAAATAGAAAAATTTTATAAAATTTCCTTTAATTATCAAAATTTTTTAAAATTTCCTTTAAATAGTAAAATTTTATAAAATTTCCTTTAACTAATAAAATTTTATAAAATTCCCTTTAATTAAAAAAATTTTATAAAATTTCCTCTAAATAGTAAAATTTTATAAAATTTCCTTTAAATAGTAAAATTTTATAAAATTTTCTTTAATTAAAAAAATTTTATAAAATTTCCTCTAAATAGTAAAATTTTATAAAATTTCCTTTAAATAGTAAAATTTTATAAAATTTCTTTTAAATAGTAAAATTTTATTAATATTTCCTTTATATAGTAAAAATTTATAAAATTTCCTTTAAATAGTAAAATTTAATAAAATTTCTTTTAAATAGTAAAATTTTATAAAATTTCCTTTAAATAGTAAAATTTTATAAAATTTCCTTTTAAAAGTAAAATTTTATAAAATTTCCTTTAAATAGTAAAATTTTATAAAATTTCCTTTAAATAATAAATTTTTTTTAAATTTCCTTAAAATAGTAAAATTTTATAAAATTTCCTTAAAATAGTAAACTTTTATAAAATTTCCTTTAAATAATAAAATTTCCATCAATTAAGAAAATGTTTATAAAATTTCCTTTAGTTAGCAAAATTTCTTAAAATTTCCTTTAAATTGTAAAATTTTATAAAATATCCTTTAAATAGTAAAATTTTATAAAAATTCCTTTAATTAATAAAATTTTATAAAATTTCCTTTAATAAATAAAATTTTATAAAATTTCCTTTAATTAGTAAAATTTTCTAAAATTTCCATTAAATAGTAAAATTTTATAAAAGTTCCTTTAAATAGTAAAATTTTATAAAATTTCCTTTAATGAATAAAATTTTATAAAATTTCCTTTAAATAGAAAAATTTTTTTAAAAGTAAAATTTAATGAAATTTCCTTTAAATAGTAAAATTTTATAAAATTTCATTTTAAAAGTAAAATTTTATAAAATTTCCTTTAAATAGTAAAAATTTCCTTTAAATAGTAAAATTTTATAAAATTTCCTTTAATTAGTAAAAATTTATAAAATTTCCTTTAAATAGTAAAATTTTATAAAATTTCCTTTAAATAGTAAAATTTTATAAAATTTCCTTTATTTAGTAAAAATTTATAAAATTTCCTTTAAATAGTAGAATTTTATAAAATTTCCTTTAAATAGTAAAATTTTCTAAAATTTCCTTTAAATAGTAAAATTTTATAAAAGTTGCTTTAAATAGTAAAATTTTATAAAATTTCCTTTAATGAATAAAATTTTATAAAATTTCCTTTAAATAGAAAAATTTTTTTAAAAGTAAAATTTAATGAAATTTCCTTTAAATAGTAAAATTTTATAAAATTTCATTTTAAAAGTAAAATTTTATAAAATACTCTTTAAATAGTAAAAATTTATAAAATATCCTTTAAATAGTAAAATTTTATAAAATTTCCTTTAATTAGTAAAAATTTATAAAATTTCCTTTAAATAGTAAAATTTCATAAAATTTCCTTTAAATAGTAAAATTTTATAAAATTTCCTCTAATTAGTAAAAATTTATAAAATTTCCTTTAAATAGTAGAATTTTATAAAATTTCCTTTAAATAGTAAAATTTTACAAAATTCCCTTTAAATAGTAAAATTTTATAAAATATCCTTTAGATAGTAAAATTTTATAAAAATCCCTTTAATTAAAAAAAAATCCCTTTAAATTGAAAAATTTTATAAAATTTCTTTTAGTTAAAAAAATTTTATAAAATTCCCTTTAATTAGTAAAATAAATTCCCTTAAAATAGTAAAATTTTATAGAATTTCCTTTGAATATTAACATTTTATAAAATTTCCTTTAAATTGTAAAATTTTTCAAAATTTCCTATAAATGTAACTTTTTTTGTAGCGTCTGCTGCCATAGGAATCCCATCAAATCTCAGCCACAAGTTCTTTACGTGATTTTTGTATCAACATCATAAAATTGTGAAATCAAATCAATTCATCTCTTCTTTAATATTTTATCTGCAAGATCTCGTGGTAAAACGTGAAACTTTGCAAATGCAAGTAAAGTTTTCCTTTCGTCCGTCCGCACGCCCTCTGTAACCTTAACTATTTTCTGAGGTTTTGTGGAAAATTCCAACGTTTTTCTTTTATTCCACTCGCCAGGATGATTATTAAAATAAATGTGCATGTCTGTCAATGTTCCTGCACGTATCCTTATCTCATTTATGTGAATGTTTTTAAATGTCGCCATTAAACACCTGCCTTGTTTCCGAGTGTCGTTTGTATTCAAAGGAAAGGAGGTATAATACAAAAGGAAATGGTAGCAAAAAAATGGACAAATGGAATGTTTTTTATTCAAATCAGGCCAACTGAATAATTAAGGGTATTGTGCATTTAATAAAATTTTAAAATAATTTTAGTTATAAACTATGCAGGGGCATCAATTACCGGATAGAGAAGTTGATTTAGCATCAATTGGCGGGTGCTTCCGCTTTTCATGTCTGTCCATCGACCACTTCCTCTTTGCAAAATCGTTTAAGTTTCAAACATTCTGCATGTGTTTCCACACAAGTATGCATAAATTAGTGAGTGCTAGCTGCACCCGGCCTGCAACGCTTTCTTAAATACTGCCTTATTTATATGTTTACCTTAATAATATTTTCTAAAACGATATTTCCCTAAAGTACCAAAACCCAAGTTTCTTCCCCTTAAATACACCCAAAAAAGTTCCTTTACATCCGCAAAATTGTTTATGCTAATATGTACCTCCTAAATGTCTTTTGTGCACTACGACAAACTCTATCGTAAATAATCCACGAAAAGTAAATAAAAAGTCAACTCGAATTTAACGCATGATTTAAGTTCTAATATTTACTTTCAATTTTGTCTATCTACCTCCTCCTCCTCCTCCATTCCTCCAAAAGAAAACAAAATATAGGCCTGACAAAAATAAATAAAAATCTATTGGCAAAATGATTGAATCGAAGGCAATATAAACAAGTAAGAGTGTTATATTCGGCTGTGCCGAATCTTATATACCCACCATCAAGTTGTACGAGAGTGCAGCTAATTCAAAATGTTGACCAAATGTGGTATTGTTGGTAATATATTTGGACTAAATTCGGTTATAGTTACTATAGTTCAACATTTAAAAGTATCTAAGTGGTTTCCCAAGTATTTACCTTGGACAAAATGCTGTTCCATAACCGAATATAGTTTTACATTAATAACCTGTTTCGTTGTGCCATAAACATGTAGATAGCAACACGGCAGGTTCATATATTTTGTGAGGAGCTCCTAATGCTTCTACCGTGTATAAAATCTGGACCTAACATTAATTGATAGCTATCTAATTTCGTAGATGCAATCTTAATATACTGAATGTACCTCCAAATCTTTTTGATTGTAGATATAACAAGTAAGAGTGTTATATTCGGCTGTGCCGAATCTTATATACCCACCATCAAGTTGTGTTAAATTTAGAAACATATCTCATATATCTACAAGGGTGCAGCTAATTCAAAATCTGCACCAAAACTGGAAAAATCGCTAAGCTATTTGGTATTGTTGGTAAAACCTTTGGACTAAATTAGGTTTCCGTAGCTTTTATAGTTCAACATTCAAAAATATTTTAGTGGTTTCCCCAGTATTTACTTTGATCAAAATTCGGTCTCATAACCAGGTATAGTTTTACATTAATAAGTTGTTAAATACTTTTCGTTGTGATTAATATGTAGTTAGGCTAAACACGTTAATAGTAATACGACAGGTCCATATATTTCGTTATGAGTTCCTAATGCATTCATCATATATAAAGTCTGGGCTGAACATTGATTGATGCCTATATAATTTCATAGGTGCAATCTTAATATAATGAATGTACCTCCAAATCTTTTTGATTGTAGATATAAAAAGGGGATGTTATATATATAAGAATTATAGCCAAATGTTGACCGATTATAACAAAATTTTACACACTGGCTGGTATATATAAAGAGCTTATTCTTGCAAAATTTAGTGACCATAGCTATCATAGTTTCTAATTTAATAGCTTTTAACTGGCCTTTGCTAAAATTTTTGGTTTCCGTGAGTGTTTTTCACATGAAAGCTAAAGTCAAATATGGACTGATTCCTATAAAATTTGATAAACTGATCAAAAATTGCATAAAACTTCCCTATTTTAAATTTAATCGTCATAGCTATTAGAATTGTTTTCAATTTATCAGCATTAATGTGTTTCCCGGGGCGGGGTTATATGGGAGCTCTAACTAAATTTGAACCGATTTTGTCCATTTTCAACACACATCTTTTTCAAGATATCCAAAATACTTTTGTAAAATTTTGTCCCTCTAGCTCTTTTCGTTAAGGCGCTATCGTGCTTTTATCTGACGGACAGACGGACATAAACAACCTTTTCTTTATGTATTTTTGTGTTTCCATAAGTTTTTTATATGGGACCTATGGTCAAATGGTGACCGATTGTGACGAAATTTTGCACACTGGCTGCCATTGACATAAGACTCCATGTGCTTAATTTAGTCTTACTAGCTCTTGTAGTTAAGGAGCTATCACGATTTTATCTGACGGACAGACGGACATAAATCCCCTTTTCTTTTTGAATTTTTGTGTTTTCGTAAGTTTTTTATATGGGAGCTAGGTCAAATAGTGACCGATTGTGACAAAATTTTGCACACTGGCTGGCATTGATATAAGACTTTCTTGTGCCAAATTTAGTGGTTATATCTGTTATACTTTTAGATTTATTGGCATTTAAGTGTATTTTGGGTGAAATTTAGCCTGTTTTCGTAAGTTTTTTGTATGGGAGCTATGGCTAAATGTGAACCGATTTCGATGAAATTTTATATGCTGCCTAGTGCTTATCTAAAACTTCTAGATACCAAATTTTGTCATCATAACTGTCATAATTTGTCATTTATTAGCAAATAAGCGATTAGCCTAGACGAGGTTATACGGGAGCTATGGCCAAATGCTAACCGATTTTGCCCAATTTCAATACCAAAATTTTCTCATAGATAAAGAATGTTTTTGCTAAGTTTCAGTTAGCTAGCTCTTTTCGTTTAGACGTTATCGTGATTTCAACAGACAGACAGACAGACAGACAGACAGACAGACGGACATAGCTCAATCGTCTTAGAATTTCATAAGGATTCAGAATATATATCGTTTTTGATTTTTGAACCAATATTAAGGAAATTACAAACGGAATGACAATCTCAATATACCCCCCATTCTTTTTGATGGTGGGTATAAAAATGTTGCAGGATATAAATTGTTGAATGTGGCAAAAAGAAAAGTTACTTATGAACTCGTGTGTGTTAGTTTTATATTAAAGAGTGTGGAGGTAATACGAAAATGTATGTTTAACTGGCTTAAGGCCGGTATGCTTCTCTAACCCTTTCAACTCTCATGGGTCGGTTTTTCAAAGTCTATTATGGAGCTTCTCGACAGCATACAAGAGAGGCCGAAGGTGCTTATCGGTGACAGTTGGGTAGGCAACTCTATTGACTCATTGGAGCATCGTTTTGTTGCGTTTCACTGTTCTATCGCTACTATAATGGCATGTGCTCAAACGAAATTAGGGATCTTGTTCCGGAAACCCGTAGCACACGCAACCATTTGTAGTCGATCTTCCAGTGGATCGCACGACGCACTATAGAGAAAACTCGTTTTTTAGCCGCACAACACGAATGTGGTATAAACTTTCAACATCAGTCTTCTCCTCTAATTTTGATATCCAAAGGTTCAAATCGAATATCCACAAAAATTACTCCCTCTATCCTCCTTCCCACAACCTTTTTTTCCTAATTCCATCACAATGCATATGTAGGGGTCATCCCCTGAGTGTTGGCCCAATACAAACAAAAAAAGTTTGGCAGACGCCAAAAAAGTCAAAGTTTTAGACTGAAATTTAATAACATGCAATTAAAAACATGTAACACGAATTTTCGCATTAAATTGAAATAAATATCTAAGGGCCTGATATGGGAGATTGTTTGCGAATTGCGGCTGTCGGGATATCTTTACAAAAGACTCTCTCGAAAGTAAAAAAAGATGCAGTTATTTTTAGATTTATAAATTATCAGGAATAGGGAGCCCATACCACCAGAAGCCGATGATTTTTTTTAATAATCGTAAATACCACTCGTAAAAATAAGTATTAAAATCATTCACTTAGGATTTGGATGTTAACACAGTCGTTTGATGTCGCTTTGTTAAAAGATGCACAAAAACAAAATATACAAGAAATAAATTCAAAATTCAATTTATAGCAACAAAATATACGGTTCGAGAGAACAAAGAATTATAATTTCGAACAATGTTGGCACGGCACTATTATTTTGAAATAAATGTAACCGAATTGGAAATATTTTTCGAAGCAGAAATAAACTAATATTAAACAATTTTAGTTTTTTAAAGTTTTTAGATGAAAAATATTTTTTAGATATTTTTAATAAAAATATTTTTCTATAGAAAAATTTTCGATAAAAAAATTTTTCTATAGAAAAATTTTCGATAAAAAAATTTTTCTATAGAAAAATTTTCGATAAAAAAATTTTTCTATAGAAAAATTTTCGATAAAAAAATTTTTCTATAGAAAAATTTTCGATAAAAAAATTTTTCTATAGAAAAATTTTCGATAAAAAAATTTTTCTATAGAAAAATTTTCGATAAAAAAATTTTTCTATAGAAAAATTTTCGATAAAAAATTTTTCTATAGAAAAATTTTCGATAAAAAAATGTTTCTATAGAAAAATTTTCGATAAAAAAATGTTTCTATAGAAAATTTTTTCGATAATTTTGTCTATCTACCTCCTCCTCCTCCTCCATTCCTCCTAAAGAAAACAAAATATAGGGATGACAAAAATAAATAAAAATTTATTGGCGAAATGATTGGATCGGAGACAATATAAAAAATGTTAAAGGATATAAATTGTTGAATGTGGCAAAAATAAAAGTTACTTATGAACTCGAGTGTATTAGTTTTATATTAAAGAGTGTGGAGGTAATATGAATTTGTAAACGAAATTAGGGATCTTGTTCCTGAAACCCGTATATTTCTTCGTAGCACACGTAACTCAACAAGAGCTCATCCGTTTGTAGTTTATAGTGGATCGCACGACGTACTATAGAGAAAACCCATTCTACCTCATTTTGTTCATTAATACTGATGTGATAGGCTTCTATACTGATGACAAAGCCTTGATCATCCAATCGGTTAGCTGCCCAAATACTGCTCAGAATTATAAATTCGTTTTTATTTTTGGTCGATTGTAAGCTCTCGTAGCACCAACTATTAAAAGAGCTTTCTCATAACGTAATATTCACTTAACGATCATTTTAAAATATCCATCTCTTAAAACGCTATGTCTCTAAATCCAATAGTACGACAGCTGTCAGTTATGAACTAGTATTTTTTGAAGATGGGAGCTAACAAAAAATCAATTGGGTGTGCATCGGCTACGAAAATAATAAGATACATTTCCTTTTTCGAAAACGGGACAAATAAGTGTAAAAAATTATATATGATACTTTTATTGGCCCAGAAGCCGAAGGCTTTTTGTAATTTTCGTCAAAATTACGATCATTAATGAAACTCGTGAAAATGAGTATTAAAAACATTCACTTAGGATTTGGATGTTAGCAAAGTCGTTTGGTGTCTATAGAAAAATTTTTTCTTAAAAATTTGTCCATAGAAAAATTTTTTCACAAAAATTTTTCTATAGAAAAATTTTTTACTCGATAAAAAAATTTTTCTATAGAAACATTTTTTTATCGAAAATTTTTCTATAGAAAAATTTTTTTTATTGAAAATTTTTCTATCGAAAATTTTTTTATCGAAAATTCTTCTATAGAAAAATTTTTTTATCGAAAATTTTTCTATAGAAAAATTTGTTTATCGAAAATTTTTCTATAGAAAAATTTTTTTATCGAAAATTTTTGTATAGAAAAATTTTTTTATCGATAATTTTTGCATAGAAAAATTTTTTTATCGAAAATTTTTGTATAGAAAAATTTTGTTATCGAAATTTTTTTAAAAAAAAATTTTCTATTGAAAATTTTTTGATAAAAAAAATCTTCTATAGAAAATTTTTTGATAAAAAAACTTTTTATAGAAAATTTTTTGATAAAAAAAATTTTCTATAGAAGATTTTTTTTTATCAAAAAATTTTCTATAGTAATTTTTTTTTTAAAAAAATTTCGATAAAAAAATTTTTCTATACAAAAATTTTCGATAAAAAAATTTTCTATAGAAAATTTTTGGATATAGAAAAATTTTTCTATAGAAAAATTTTTTTATCGAAAATTTTTCTATAGAAAAATTTTTTTATAGAAAAATTTTTCTATAGAAAAATTTTTTTATCGAAAATTTTTCTATAGAAAAATTTTTTTATCGAAAATTTTTCTACAGAAAAATTTTTTTATCGAAAATTTTTCTATCGAAAATTTTTTATCGAAAATTTTTCTATAGAAAAATTTTTTTATCGAAAATTTTTCTATAGAAACATTTTTTTATCGAAAATTTTTCTATCGAAAATTTTTTTATCGAAAATTTTTCCATAGAAAAATTTTTTTATCGAAAATTTTTCTATAGAAAAATTTTTTTATCGAAAATTTTTCTATAGAAAATTTTTTTATCGAAAATTTTTCTATAGAAAAATTTTTTTATCGAAAATTTTTCTATAGAAAAATTTGTTTATCGAAAATTTTTCTATAGAAAAATTTGTTTATCGAAAATTTTTCTATAGAAAATTTTTTTTATCGAAAATTTTTCTATAGAAAAATTTTTTTATCGAAAATGTTTCTATAGAAACATTTTTTTATGGAAAATTTTTCTATAGAAAAATTTTTTTATCGAAAATTTTTGTATAGAAAAATTTTTTTATCGAAAATTTTTGTATAGAAAAATTTTTTTATCGAAAATTTTTCTATAGAAAAATTTTTTTATCGAAAATTATATATATATATATATATATAGAAAAATTTTTTTATCGAAAATTTTTCTATCGAAAATTTTTCTATCGAAATTTTTTTTATCGAAAATTTTTCTATAGAAAAATTTGTTTATCGAAAATGTTTCTATAGAAAAATTTGTTTATCGAAAATGTTTCTATAGAAAAATTTTTTTATCGAAAATTTTTGTATAGAAAAATTTTTTTATCGAAAATTTTTGTATAGAAAAATTTTTTTATCGAAAATTTTTGTATAGAAAAATTTTTTTATCGAAAATTTTTCTATAGAAAAATTTTTTTATCGAAAATTTTTGTATAGAAAAATTTTTTTATCGAAAATTTTTGTATAGAAAAATTTTTTTATCGAAAATTTTTCTATAGAAAAATTTTTTTATCGAAAATTTTTGTATAGAAAAATTTTTTTATCGAAAATTTTTGTATAGAAAAATTTTTTTATCGAAAAATTTTCTATAGAAAAATTATTTTATCGAAAATTTTTCTATAGAAAAATTTTTTTATCGAAAATTTTTCTATAGAAAAATTTTTTTATCGAAAATTTTTCTATAGAAAAATTTTCGATAAAAAAAATGTTCGATAACAAAATTTTTCGATACAAAAATTTGTCTATAACGATTCCATTTAAACATAATTAGATTCAGAAAAGCTCATACATACATTTCATAACTTAAAATATACCATTTGTAAATCTATTGGAAATAAATAATAAATTTATTTATTTTTCATACTAAACTTCTACTATTTTAAGTTTCAAAAATAATAACAAAGAAATATATCGATAAAAATGCTAAATTTAGCTGATTCTTAACCCTTTCCTGACCAATGTTACAGACACATACATCACTCCCACTTAGTTTTTCTTAAAAAATTTTACACAAGGAATATAAAAGCAACAGTATTCCAAAAAAGTGTTATTCAAAAAGTTGTTATTACACGAATTTAATATTAATGAAATGTTAATGGGCATGTAGGGGTTAAAGCTTTAATTTTTTTATTACTGACATTTAATGGATATTTCCTTAAAATACTTCCGCCTACATTTAGTTTAGATGAAAATTTTGTATATAAAGAGGCACTAAATTTATGGCCTCATGAGGAAATTGCAAAAATGAAAATACTTTGATCACATTTTGTTAGTAGGAAGTGTAATTTTATCTCTTAATAAATGGAAATTCAGTGATATCTAAAATAAGAATAAAATATTTTATTTTTAAATCTGAGGAAATCCGAAAGATTACAATAGAAAAAAATAGGCATTGTTTAGTTTATAAAAAACTTCAATTGAAATGTTCTAAAAGGTTAATTTTTAGTTTAACACATAGATGGCATTGCAGCGCTCTGTTGTATTATAGAGGTAACTCTTTTTTAGTTAGTAGTAATCATCAATGGAACAGCTGTTAAAAATGCATGATATTCTATTCATTAGTTTGTGATTTACTTATCAGCAGACATCGTCAAGATATTAAAACAACGCATATTAACTCCCAGCGACTGACGTCTAGTCCAACAGACACCAACAAAGTCAATTTATTATTGAATTTTTCGCTTTAAAGGATATATTGCGTTTGAGTTGATGTTTGTAACGAATAGGAACATAGGTCTCAGAGCCATTTCTTAGTACACCAATCAACTGAGTATCTTGATTCGATTTAAAAATGTTCGATATCCATGTAAGCTTGCGATCAAAGTAGACGTCGTAACTTTATAGATAATTTAATGAAATTTGTCACAGATTTTGTTCGTCTAAGGATGATTACTATACTTTGTCGATAAAATCGGATCATTATTTTGGGTACCTCCCATAAGGCTGCCTACGAGGAATAGTGTTTATGGCCCTTTACGAACACAAATTTGCTTTTATTTTAGAACAATTTCGGTTAAGTGGTAACCGAAAGCAGTGTAACAAATTTTGTTGAAATCGGTCCATATTTGACCTACCTCCCATACTCTCAGAAATCTTTTATTTAAATACTCAGAGAATTACAAAAGCGTTTATAAACACGAGTCGGCGCAAAGAGAACAGAACACAAAATAGTCGGCAGAGCTGCCGTTTTTTATACTTCTAACTAAAATAGGTATTTTTTTAGGTGTGTAGTTCTAATGTTTTAAAAAGAAAAAGTTTTCTACTCCATTTTTTTATATTTTTTATCAAAAATTTTTCTTTAGAAAATATTTTTTATCAAAAATTTTTCTAAAGAATTTTTTTTTTTCAAAAATTTTTCTATTGAAAATTTTTCTATAGAATTTTTTTTTATCAAAAATTTTTCTATGGAATTTTTTTATCAAAAATTTATCTATAGAATTTTTTTTTATCAAAAATTTATCAATCGAATTTTTTTTATCAAAAAATTTTCTATAGAAAATGTTTTTATCAAAAAATTTTCTATAGAAAATTTTTTTATCAAAAAATTTTCTATAGAAAATTTTTTTATCAAAAAATTTTCTATAGAAAATTTTTTTATCAAAAAATTTTCTATAGAAAATTTTTTTATCAAAAAATTTTCTATAGAAAATTTTTTCTATCAAAAAATTTTCTATAGAAAATTTTTTTATCATAAAATTTTCTATAGAAAATTTTTTTATCAAAAAATTTTCTATAGAAAATTTTTTCTATCAAAAAATTTTCTATAGAAATTTTTTTTATCAAAAAATTTTCTATAGAAAAATTTTTTATCAAAAATTTTTTTTTAGAAAATTTTTTTATCAAAATTTTTTTTTAAGAAAATTTTTTTATCAAAATTTTTTTTTTAGAAAATTTTTTTATCAAAAATTTTTCTTTAGACAATTTTTTTTATCTAAAATTTTTCTTTAGAAAATTTTTTTATTAAAAAATTTTTCTATAGAAAAATTTTTTATTAAAAATCTATAGAAAATTTTTCTATCAAAGATTTTTCTATAGACAATTTTTTGATAAAAAAATTTTCTATAGAAAATTTTTTGATAAAAAAAAATTTTATATTTTTTATCAAAAATTTTTCTTTAGAAAATATTTTTTATCAAAAATTTTTCTTTAGAAAATATTTTTTATCAAAAATTTTTCTAAAGAATTTTTTTTTTTCAAAAATTTTTCTATTGAAAATTTTTCTATAGAATTTTTTTTTATCAGAAATTTTTCTATGAAATTTTTTTTATCAAAAATTTACCTATAGAATTTTTTTTTATCAAAAATTTATCAATAGAATTTTTTTTATCAAAAAATTTTCTATAGAAAATTTTCTATAGAAATTTTTTTTATCAAAAAATTTTCTATAGAAATTTTTTTTATCAAAAAATTTTCTATAGAAATTTTTTTTATCAAAAAATTTTCTATAGAAATTTTTTTTATCAAAAAATTTTCTATAGAAAATTTTTTTATCAAAAAATTTTCTATAGAAATTTTTTTTATCAAAAAATTTTCTATAGAAAATTTTTTTATCAAAAAATTTTCTATAAAAATTTTTTTTATCAAAAAATTTTCTATAGAAAATTTTTTTATCTATAAAAAATTTTTTCTTTAGAAAATTTTTTTATCAAAAATTTTTCTTTAGAAATTTTTTTTATCAAAAATTTTTCTTTAGAAAATTTTTTTATCAAAAATTTTTCTTTAGAAAATTTTTTTATCAAAAATTTTTCTTAAGAAAATTTTTTTATCAAAAATTTTTCTTTAGAAAATTTTTTTATTAAAAATTTTTCTTTAGAAAATTTTTTTATCAAAAATTTTTCTTTAGAAATTTTTTTTATCAAAAATTTTTCTTTAGAATATTTTTTTATTAAAAAATTTTTCTATAGAAAATTTTTTTATTAAAAAATTTTCTATAGAAATTTTTTTTATCAAAAAATTTTCTATAGAAATTTTTTTTTATTAAACAATTTTCTATAGAAATTTTTTTTTATCAAACAATTTTCTATAGAAAATTTTTTTTATCAAACAATTTTCTATAGAAAATTTTTTTATCAAAAATTTTTCTTTAGAAAATTTTTTTATCAAAAATTTTTCTTTAGAAAATTTTTTTTATCAAAAATTTTTCTTTAGAAAATTTTTTTTCAAAAAATAACAAAATAGTCGGGATGTAAATATTATTCAAAAAGAAGTGTATTTGCATTTGATCCCAAACCTGTTACATTTATTTATTAATGTAACAGATCAATTCATTGATAAAAAGCCAAAAAATGTTTGCGGAGAAACCAAATTCCTCGACGCGTTTCGATGGTTGGTTAAGCCATCTCTTCAGGAGGATTATCCCCAATTTAGACAGATCGAAATTTTTTTATCAAATAATTTTCTATAGACAATTTTTTGATAAAAAAATTTTCTATAGAAAATTTTTTGATAAAAAAAATTTCTATAGAAAATTGTTTGATAAAAAAAATTTTCTATAGAAAAATTGTTGATAAAAAAATTTTCTATAGAAAATTTTTTTATCAAAAAATTTTCTATATGAAAATTTTTTTATCAAAAATTTTTCTATAGAAAATTTTCTTACAAAAATTTTTCTATATTTTTTGTATCAAAAATTTTTCGAATTAATTTTAAATTATATTATTTATCTAAGAAAATGCCTTTTTCATCTCATACATGTTCGTATTTATTTATTTTCGTTTTAAATATATAATTATTTATTTAAGTGTAAATAAAGTCATTTATTTATTTAATTTAATGAAACCCTTTCAAATATTTTTTTGTGACGCATTTTTATTTCAACGATAAATAGTCCCAGTGACGTTTATCAATAAATTAACTAAAAGAGTAATTGTGGTGGGCAATCAAATTTCAATTTACCCATAAATATACTCCGATAATTAAATAAGACTAGGGAAATTAAAATAAAATTAACTGGTATTTTTTTCAGAATTTTTCATAAAATTTACATCAATTGCCTAATTAGGGTTGACTGTAAAATAATATTTAGAATTACATTTCATTACAATATTTCTCTGAAAATTGAAAATTGTTGCTAACATTTTTTTGCTGACCGTTTAGGGTATTTTTGTCAAATTTCATATAAATTACTTAAATTACATCATTTATTTAACCATTTATTATTGATTTTAGGTAAAACATGCAAATCTATGCAGATGATTTATTTAAGGTTAGAACCGGAGCTTTATGATTTTGAGGCAAAATTTTAAAGTTTTCATATATTTTATTTTATAAAGTACTAAAATAAATTTAGAGGCAAGACATTACAGGAATATTCAGTTAATTTTGAATTATTTTATTTATTTTGTCCGATCAACAAATAGTTTATATAGTTGGCATATTTTACAGTTTAACTCATTTTGAATAATTTTGAAAATTGGTCATACCAACAGAAACCTCCGTCGGCAACTTTGCTAAAGATTATAGCCTGATCAAATGCATAGTTTACAACTTAGTTAATTTTGAGTAATTTTCAGTGGTGCCACCTGTCGGACTTTGGTCATACCAATTAATAAACTTTCGTCGGCTTATCCGCAACAACTTTGCGAAAGATCATAGCATTATTAAATGTACAGCTTACGATTTAATTGACTTTGAGTAAATTTCAGTGGCACCACCTTCGAAATTTCTTCATACCACCTATAAAACCTTTGTCGGCTCATGTGCAACAACTTTGCTAAAGATCATAGCGTGATCAAATACACGGTTTACGATTTAACTCACTTTGAGTCATTTTCAGTAGTGCCACCTGTCGGAAATTGTTCACACCAACTAAGAAACCTTCGCCGGCTTATGCGCTACAACTTTTCTAAAGACCATAGCATGATCAAATGCACAGTTTACGATTTAATTAATTTTTAGTAATTTTCAGTGGCGCCAACTGTCGGAAATTTGTTTTACCAACTTAAAAACCTTCGTCTTCTTTAACTAGCATAACATGATCAAATGCATAGTTTTGTTTGCTTAAAAGTTATAACTTTACTATTTTTTCCCCCTTTTTATCCCCTAATTTCAAAAAAGTTCCATATGCATATTTGTCACTTCTTTGCTACCAATTGTATTCGGTTTATTTTATGGAAACGCAGTTAATATAATGTTCCTATTCATATTACTTTTTGAGATATTTAGTTATCATTTTATCCCTTTTTTACCCATTTTGGCCCAAAATCAAAAAAGGACTAACTACGTGTTCAGTATATCTTTCACATCTATTGACTGCAGTACAAAGTTTTTTTTCTATATTCTTTGTTTTAACAACTAAGAGTGGATTAAAAAAGTACCTTTTTTACCCCTTATCGGACATAGTTTCAAAAAAGTACCAAACACTTGTCCACTTATTTTCATAGCTGTTCAAAACGTAATTTGAATTTTGTTTCTATACCAATTACCTTAGGAGATATAACATTTTCGATTTTTTCCCCTTTTTCCCCGTTTTTATCCCCTTAGCGGTAAAACTTCTAAAAATCCCTTCATATTCGATCTATACTGCAATAAAGGTACCCAGTGTCAAAATTTTGTCAAAATCGTTAGAGCCGATTTCGAGATAGTCATTCTATATATATATAGATATATATATACATACAATTATTGCTCGTTTTAAGACATAAGATAAGATAAAGCTGAGACTTAGATCTATTACACAGGTCAACAGCAAAAATGTGCTCGAGTAACCACTATATACATTTGATGTATCATGGCTACCTTAGTACAAAAATTGTAAAATTTTTAAATTCTATGGCAAGATTTTTTTTTTAAATTGCAATTTTTTAGACGTTTCTTCAAATAATTAATGATAACTCAAAAACTACTAGTCCGATATTATTAAAATAAAATCAGAAAAATTAAGATTTACATAGCCTTTAATTCGTCTATATATCCCTTTTCAATCGGATCAATAGTATCGGAGTTATAATAAAAAACTTAAGAAAAAATATATTTTTTACGTAAAAATGGCAAAAATTTTCGTTTTAAAAAAAATCATGAAAAATCGAAAACGGCAAAAAACTTCCAGATTTATTATTTTATCGCATAGTGACATATAATAGCAACAAATTGAGATAGCGACCATAAAAATCGATTGATTTTTTTCGAATTTATTCACAATTTAGTGAATTCGCTCATTTTCACAAAATTTTAGTTTTTTGCTTGATATACGCATTATAGCGGGTTTTCAAATGTATGAAAAAAAATAAATTTTCCAAATTCAAGGGGTGCATGTCGGATTATTGTGAGATTTGGTGAGAAACTTCCACCCACAAAATTTTAGTCGAATTGGACAACGTTAGCACTTAGCGCATAGGCCCCAAATCTGAAAAATAACGTTTAAATCGAAAGAAATTGTCAAATTTTCAGTTTTTGCAAAATTAAAGCTATTTATTCCCCCTTTTGCAAAAAAGTGGATCCTGGTCCTTAGGGCAAACACAATGAGATTTCCAATAAGCTACATATCTTTAAAATAGGTCAAACAGTTTTCGAGTTACTACAATTTGCACTGGCCATTACATGTCCTTGAGGATTTGCCGAAGGCAATTGACCAAAAAATGTGACTAAGTCAAATCGATGGAATAGATCGAAAATGTATTTCATTGTTTTATTCATGTATATTATTTTATATTTTATTTTTTAAATTTATTACAACATATAAAATAAGGAAATATTATAAACTACAAACTTTGGAATTTTCTTTTATGACATTTTCTATTATTGAATAACGAAGTGTTGCTCTGAATACTCTGGCAAAAATCTGCCATCATGTGTGCATCCCAGCGACCTTGTCCTCCTTGTCCGAATATCTTGGTGAAATCGTTCGCCCTGTTCCTCACTTAAGTCTCATAGATTTTTAGGAAAACGATCTAAGTGACTGTGAAGGTAATGTAACTTGATGCTCATCTTACATCCAAAATTCTGGAAGTGAGTTAACATCTCTTCAACGTGCGCAACATAATCATCATCCTTGTTATTTCCTAAGAAATGTTGAATAACCCATACAAACGAATCCCATGCATTTTTCTCAATTTCTGACATTGAACCGAGAAAATCGGTATCTTTGACCAATTTGCGAATTTGTGGGCCGTCAAATAATCCTGCTCTCAGTCTTCAATACTGTATTTCCACAGTAACACGTGTCCCACAGAAATACGTGTTTTGCCCAAAACAGTATTTCGCGTACTTGTTTTGCCATACATTTCTCATTCATCCAAAACACTTCGGCAGTACCTGGATATTCTATAGTGGTTTCAAAAGCATCTATTTTTTTATTTTGTTGCGTTGTGTAATAGGAAGATATCAGTCAATTTTAGCGAAGTTTTATATTTTATTGTTTACATGTAAAAGTTAAAGTTAAAAAAGAAAAAAATAAAAAATTTTAAACTAAGTAAAATGTTTTTGTAAATTGTCTTCGGCAAGTCCTCAAGGTCATGTAATGGTCAGTGAAAATTGTAATAACTCGAAAACTGTTTAACCGATTTTAAAGACATGTAGCTTATTGGAAAAATCATTACGTTTGCACTAAGAACCTGAATCCACTTTTTTGCAAAAGGGGGAATAAATAGCTTTAATTTTGCAAAAACTGAAAATTTGTCAATTTTTTCGATTTAAATTCTATTTTTCAGATTTGGGGCCTATGCGCTACGTGTTAACGTTGTCCAATTCGACTAAAATTTTGTGGGTGGAAGTTTCTCACCAAATCTCACAATAATCCGACATGCACCCCTTGAATTTGGAAAATTTATTTTTTTCATACATTTGAAAACCCGCTATAATGCGTATATCAAGCAAAAAACTAAAATTTTGTAAAAATGAGCGAATTCACTAAATTGTGAATAAATTCGAAAGAAATCAATAGATTTTTATGGTCGATATCTTATTTTGTTACTATTATATGTCGCTATGCGATAAAATAATAAATCTGGATGTTTTTTGCCGTTTTCGATTTTTCATGATTTTTTTAAAACGAAAATTTTTGCCATTTTTACGTAAAAAATATATTTTTTTCTTAAGTTTTTTATTATAACTCCGATACTATAGATCCGATTGAAACGCGATATATGGACGAATTAAAGGCTATGTAAATCTTAATTTTTCTGATTTTATTTTAATAATATCGGACTAGTAGTTTTTGAGTTATCATTAATTATTTGAAGAAACGTCTAAAAAAATTGCAATTTAAAAAAAAATCATGCCATAGAATTTAAAAATTTTACCATTTTTGTACAAAGGTAGTCATGATACATCAAAATTGTATAGTGGTTTTAAGAGCACATGAAATTTTTATACCCTTCACCACCATAGGTGGAAAGGGTATTATAAGTTTGTGCTGATGTTTGTAACGCATAGAAATATTTGTCTTAGACCCACCTTTTAGTATACCAATATGCTTAGAATCACTTTCTGAGTCGATTTAGCGATTTCCGTCCGTCCGTCCGTCTGGCTGGCTGGCTGGACCCCCATGTAAACCTTGTAATCAAACTACAGGTCGCAATTCTAAAGATAATTTGATTAAATTTGGCACAGATCATTTTTTTGATAATGGGACCATGGCTATATTGGCCACAAATATCAATATTTTTTCATGAAATTTAAAACAAATACTGCTTATGTAAACTTAAATCACTGTACCAAATTTCGTTGAAATCGGTCTACATTTGACCATAGCTCCCATACAAATTCTTCTTTAAAAACGCACTAAATGAGACAAAAAATCACTAAAACGCTCGTAAATCTAAAGATAATGGAAATTTTGAGTCTATTTTTTGCATACATAATTTTTGTAACAACTGTAATCAATCTGCCAAATTTCGAGATAATCGGTCCACATTTGACCCTAGCTCTCATATAAGTCCAAATGACGGAAACAGGTTGAATATAAAAGTTTTGAGAAAATGTTTGTATGATGGCAAAATTTAGCAAATATTTGTCTTTACACAGGAAAAATAACACCTTTGACCTTAGTGGTGAAGGGTATCGTATGGTCGGCTTGACCGACTATAGCGCTTTCTTACTTGTTTTTTATTTTGTTGTGCTGTGTTATTTGTTGGGAAGTTTGTTTTATAGCTTTTTATTCAAAAAAGTTGTGCTGTATAAAAACTTGTGTAAATTCACAAAAGGAAATTAATTGGTTGAAGACTATATTAGAGTGCCAATAACCTATATCGGGTAATTTTTTTGAAGAAATATGTTTCAAGCCAACCCTCAGATTTGTTCGAAATGCTAAAAAATAATCCCCTGAAAATTTGAGTTCCATCAGATGAGGGGAAAGGTTGCCCATGACCCGCCTAAAATTTGCATAATACCTGATTTTTTACTTTGATTGTCAATAAATTTATTAATACTTTAGAATTAAGAAATTCCAAAGTAAGACATGAGTTTTGTCAAAATATTTTCAAATTTACTTAGTTTTTTTTTTCATAAAAATAATTTTTTGATTTTTTGAGAATTTTTTCCACAAATATTACAAATTATAAATTATCGTTTTAGTTGCATAAAACAAAAAAATAAGGGAATAAAACTCAGAAAAAATGGTGTCAATATCTTAAACCGTTTCGGCGTACCCACGATTTGAAATCTTAGGATTTCGCTAAAATGTAATTTTTCGGTTATAGTTTGAGTATATTGTTACTTTAATATAGAAAAGCCCTAACTAATATTTTTCTTACATTACTGGAGTGGAGGAGATATAGAAAGTTTCTAAACGCAGTTTTTTACTAACTTCTCCAAAGAACTTAATGCTATAAAAATGTTTTTTTAAATTAAAAAATTTTTACAAAAATGTATTAGATAAAGTTTTTAGAATCGATTTGAATGAAAAACGACTTAGGGCATTTCAATATTAAAGTAACGATAAGCTTATTAGTCTGTGGAGAATGTATGCTGTAATGTTTTCTTATTAAATTAAAAGTTTAAAACAATAATTGACAATAAAATAACAAATCGAATATTTTGCAAATTTTGGATGGGTCATGGGCACGCTTTCCCCTTATCCGATTGGTCTCAAATTTTTATGGGACTACTTTTTTTTAGCATTTTGAACAAATCTAGCCTCAAACAAATTCTAACTTTGAAAAATAAATGGCACCAGTAAAAGACATTTCACGGAGATTAATTATCGATTTTTCATTAGAAGTGTTTCGCGTGTTCGGCGATTTTCTGCTGTCGAAAAACATGGATCAAAGAGTTTGCAATACACACTAGAAATGCTAAAAGAGACATGCGATGAGGTTACTTCAAGCCAAAAAATCGTCAGATCACAATTAGAGAAGTTGATGAGAATATTGGCAATTTTGGTCATGAAGCGTGTGGCAGCGAAATTTGAATTTTGACCAAAAAAATCGTCGCAGAAAAAGCGTTGATATTTTGCAAATTTTTGCTTTTAGAATTATATTTTCGCAAACATATTTAAGCAGTTCTTTGTAAGTTTAAAACTGGAACGATTTTGAGTCCATGGGTACGCAAGGGTTAATTTGTATGAAAATGTAATAAAAGGCACCTTTAAACGATTTTTTGAATTTAAATTGAAATATTAAAATAAAAAAAAAATAATTAATAGGACCTTTTCTGAAAAAATTAAATATTAAAAAAATGCTACTTTTGACACTGGTAATAAAAAGGTTAATGACATAAGATTTCAGCCAAATTTCTAATATATATTTTTACCCATTGCAACAAGATTCTCTTTTAAGACTCATTGAAAGGGACATACGTTTTAACTCCTGGGTTAGAAGATCAAACGTTTTTTTTGAAAATTCTATTTTTTTTAAGTGGGTCCGGCCTGGGATCGAACTTGGGACCTCTGGTATGCTAGGCGGATGACTAACATGCTATAGAAATATTTTTTAAAAAAAAAATTTTTCTATAGAAAAATTTTTGATATAAAATTTTCTAAAGAAAAATTTTTGATAAAAAATTTTCTATAGAAACATTTTTGTTAAAAAAAATTTTCCATAGAAACATTTTTGAAAAAAAGTTTTAATTTGAAAAACTTTTGATAAAAAAATGTTCTAAGAAAAATTTTTGATAAAAAAATTTTCCACAGAAAATTTTTTAATAAAAAAATTTTTCACAGAAAATTTTTTGATAAAAAATTTTCCACAGAAAATTTTTTGATAAAAAAGAAAATTTTTTGGTAAAAAATTTTCTATAGACAAATTTTTGATAAAAAATTTTCTATAGAAACATTTTTGAAAAAAAAAAATGAATTTGTAAAATTTTTGAAAAAAAAATTTTTGATAAAAAAAAATTTCTATAGAAAAATTTTTGATAAAAAAAATTTCTATAGAAAATTTCGGATAAAAAATTTTCAATAAAAAGATTTTCTAAAGAAAAATGTTTGATAAAAAATTTCTTATAAAAAAATTTCCTATAGGAAAATTTTTGATCAAAAAAATTTTCTATAGAAAAATTTTTGATAAAAAAAAATTTCTATAGAAAAATTTTTGATTAAAAAAATTTCTATAGAAAAATTTTTGAAAAAAAAAATTTCTATAGAAAAATTTTTGATTTAAAATTTTTTTATAGAAAAATTTTTGATTAAAAATTTTTTTATAGAAAAATTTTTGATTTAAAAATTTTTTATAGAAACATTTTTGATAAAAATATTTTCAATAGAAAAATTTTTAATAAACAAATTTTTTATAGAAAAATTTTTGATAAAAAAATTTTGTATAGAAAAATTTTTGATAAAAAAATTTTGTATAGAAAAATTTTTGATAAACAAATTTTTTATAGAAAAATTTTTGATAAACAAATTTTTTATAGAAAAATTTTTGATAACAAAATTTTGTGTAGAAAAATGTTTGATAAAAAAAATTTTCTATAAAAATAATTTTTGATAAAAATATTTTCTTTTGAAAAATTTTCTACAGAAAAGTTGTTGATAAGTAAATTTTTTGAGAAATATTTTCTATAGAAAAATTTTTGATTAAAAAGTTTTCTAAGAAAAATTTTTGATAAAAAAATTTTTTATAGGAAAAGTTTTGATAAAAAATTTTTTTAAAAAATTTTTTTTTTATAAAAATTTTTGATAACAAAATTTTCGATACAAAAATTTTTGATAACAAAATTTTCGATACAAAAATTTTTCATAAAAAAAATTTTCTAATCTGAAAAATTTTTGTTAAAAAAAATTTTATAGAGAAAAATTTTTGATAAAGAAATTTTCTATGGAAAATTTTCTACAGAAAAATTTTCTATAGAAAAATTTTCTATAAAAAAAATTTTGGTAAAAAAATTTTCTATAGAAAAATTGTTGATAAAAAAATTTTCTATAGAAAAATTTTTGATAAAAAAATTTTCTATAGAAAAATTTTTGATAAAAAAATTTCAGCAGAAAAAATTTTGATTAAAAAAATTTTCCATAGAAAATTTTTAGAAAAAAAAATCTTTGATAAAAAAATTTTCTATAGAAAAATTTTTGATAAAAAAATTGTCTATACTGATTATAATAATATTTGACTGTAATACCCTTAAAATAATACTTCTGGAAATAATTCCAAGTCTTACAAAATTCAGTTTAGAAATTGTGGTTATGGACATCTACAAAAGTTACAATTTTGAATAGTTAATAATTTCTTAGAGGTGTAGGGCATCTAATTGTTGGGTGTACCGGACTATACTTTGGCTTAATCGCATTAGGCGATGTATTGGGCCAGTTTTTATGTTTTTAATTTTTTTTTATAATATTTCCAGTTTAAAAACTTATCAATTAGACCTCGTGACTATAATTTTGTTTCACAAATTAAAGTGTCTAAAAATTTGTTTATTAAACACTTGCTTGATTACTTTTCGAGTGTTTGGGTAATTGATTTCGTTGTATTTGTTTTCTGTCTATTAAACTGATATCCTACTAGCGGCTCACGCCTCTAAACTAGAAACGAAAATGTGAAAAAAGTATACAATAAGAAAAAGAAATAACAACAAAAATGCCCAACAGTTTAAAGGATTCCACAACAGTTTTCAAGACTCATGACGAAATTATTGAATTCTTGAATCGGCGGGGTCTGACAAAACTCAAAACCCCTGAAAAGGTATTTTATAAAAGATTTGTCTGTATTTGTATAAAAATCCCTAAGAGGGTGGAAACTATCAGTAAAAGCTTTTACGCCTGCCATTTTCATTACAACGGAAAATTGTTTGCCATGAGGCGAAAACAAAAAAACAAAATATCTGCTAAACTTCTGACATAAAACCACATTTATATTCGTAATGTTTATAATAATAAAATTTTGTAATAAATAGAGAATGTGAATATAATAGAAATAAAATGAAGATCTGAAAATTATTCTTTTTATTCCAGTTTAAATTATGATTATTTTTACTATTAGTTTCCTTATCCGTTTCCTAGACACTCAATATGGGAGCACAGTGGTTTAGGAGCGATTTTTTTTGAATACTTAAAAGAATGATATATTTTAGAGTTATTATCAATTTAAATTTCTATTACACTGTGCTCGATTTTGACCACATTTTTTTTACCGACAAGGGGGTAAGCTAGTGGGTAAAGATAAATCGAGTCTGCTGAATTCAGCGAAGCTAACGGATTTTTTAGCTTATCTCTAGTTTTCGAGATTTAGCGTTATAAAAAATGGAGGTGGTTCCACAATATATATTCGCGTAACTCGAAAACTGTTTACTTTATTGAACTAAGTAAAAATCGAAATGGAAACAAATTTTTTTCTTCGCAAAAAAATGTTTTTCTTTTTTGAAAAATGATTTTTAAAAATATTTTTTTTGCGAATATTAAAATTTATTTGTAAAAGAAATAATAAGTGTTTCTGAAAGATAATTTTGTTGTCGAATTTTGGATTTTTACTTAGTTCAAGAAAATCAACAGTTTTCGAGTTAAGTGAATATTTATTGAGCAACCTCACACATTTTTTAAATAACGCATTACCTCGAAAACTAGAGCTAACCTTAAAAAAAACCTTTGTCTGCTCATGCGTAACAACTTTGCTAATGATTACAGCATGATCAAATGCACAAATTATGATTTAATTCACTTAAGGTAATTTTTAGGCGAAACTTGTCAAAGATTTTCTATAGACAATTTTTTTATCAAAAAAATTTTTCTATAGAAAATTTTTTATCAAAAATTTTTCTATAGAAAATTTTTTATCAAAAATTTTTCTATAGAAAATTTTTTATCAAAAATTTTTCTATAGAAAATTTTTTATCAAAAATTTTTCTATAGAAAATTTTTTATCAAAAATTTTTCTATAGAAAATTTTTTATCAAAAATTTTTCTATAGAAAATTTTTTATCAAAAATTTTTCTATAGAAAATTTTTTTATCAAAAATTTTTCTATAGAAAATTTTTTATCAAAAATGTTTCTATAGAAAATTTTTTATCAAAAATCTTTCTATAGAAAATTTTTATCAAAAATTTTTCTATAGAAAATTTTTTATCAAAAATTTTTCTATAGAAATTGTTTATCAAAAATTTTTCTATGGAAAATTTTTTATTAAAAATTTTCAATAGAAAATTTTTTTATCAAAAATTTTTTTATAGAAAGTTTTCTTACAAAAATTTTTCTTAAGAAAATTTTTTTATCAAAAATTTTTCTATAGAAAATTATTCTATGAAAAAGTTTTTAACAAAAATTTTTCTATAGAAAATTTTTTATCAAAAATTTTTCTATAGACAATATTTTATCAAAAATGTTTCTATAGAAAATTTTTGTATCAAAAATTTTTCTATAGAAAATTTTTTATCAAAAATTTTTCTATAGAAAATTGTTTATCAAAAATTTTTCTATAAAAAATTTTCTTTCAAAAATTTTTCTATGGAAAAGTTTCTAACAAAAATTTTTCTATAGAAAATTTCTTTATCAAAAATTTTTCTATAAATTTTTTTTATCAAAAATTTTTCTATAGAAAATTTTTTATCGAAGATTTTTCTATAAAAAATTTTCTATAAAAAAATTTTTGATATAAAATTTTTAAAAATTTCCAAAATTTTTTATCAGAAATTTTTCTATATAAAATTTTTTTATCAAAAGTTTTTCTAAAAAAATTTTCTGATCAAAAAATTTTCTACAGAAAATTTCTTATCAAAAATTTTTCTATAGAAAATTTTTTTTATGAAAAATTTTTCTATATGTTTTTTATATCAACCATTTTTCTATAGAATATTTTTTATCAAAAATTTTTCTATAAAAAATTTTCCTATGAAAAATTTTCTATAGAAAATTTTCTTACAATTATTTTTCTATAGAAAATTTTTTTTATCAAAAATTTTTTTATAGAAAATTTTTCTATGGAAATTTTTCTATAATTTTTTTTTATCAAAAATGTTCCTATAGAAAATTTTTTTAGCAAAAATTTTTCTATAATTTTTTTTTTTTATCAAAAATGTTTCTATAAAAGAACTAACATAAATTCTGAAGTCCCTGCTTTGTAATGGTATACAAATAATTTGCATATTTTTGCATATTTTATTTGAAACCAATAACAAGAAATATGATTTAATATAAAGAAATGATTAAAATTCGACAAACATACGAGTTAATTTTAAAAGAATTTTACTACCAAATAAGACAAATTTTTGTTTTATCAAATTTGAATAGTGTAAAAGCTTTTCTATACCACTGTACCACATGTGCTTGAGGTTGTGTGTGCTACTTAGAATATCTGACATAAGTTTTCAGATGATTCATATTTTGCTTTGAAAAAATTCATATTTCCTAACGCTAAAGCTTGTTAACGAAAAATTTGTAATGTAAAACGTAAATATTGACAAGAATTTACCAAGAATCAGAAAAGTTGAAATTAGTGTAAGGCTATAAACAAATCTAAAATGTAAATTTATTTTCGTTTACAGACTTTATATGTATAAATTTATGTATTTCTTTAGCGCTTTTCTTTCATTTTATGTGATTTATGTACATATATCTACCGTCTATTTCATTGTCGCTCTGCTGTTTTAGCAGACTTCTAATCATTTAGTGAATAACATTTTTTTTATATCTTCTATTTTCAGTTTTTTTTTTCGAGTGTTTAAAATTTTGTGACAGATTGTTTTGGCTTTATGAAGGTAAGTTCTGATTGTCCTTATATTTATGATTTATTCCTTGTTGTAATATGAGCTTACGGATTTGTTTTCGAATGAAACATCTAAAATTTATGAAATATTGATTTAAGACGATAGAATGATCTGTGTATTTAAATTTTTTAAGATGATTTTATATAAATGTTAAAATTGGCTACCTATACACTACATCAAACGATAGCTCAAGAATACATTTTTTGAAACATGTAAACTTATCTTCTAATTTATAAACAAATTATAAAATTTCACTAACTCATATATTTACAACCTGTTAAGGTCAAAGATCGGGCGTATTTTGGAATTCCATGCACTTCGATCTTGTGTGAATATTCTACGATATCGTAGGCCAAGCTTTTAACAGACATAAAGACGAACAGACGGACAGACAGACAGGAAGACAGATATGCAGACATACAGACATACAGACAGACAGATATTCTATATAAGCATTTTTTTATAGAAAACTCCTCCCACCGACAATTGTTTAATAGAAAATTCACCCTACCGACAATTTTTTTATGGAAAACTCATTATATTGATAATTTTTCTATAAAAAATTCATCCCACCAAAAATTTTTCTATAGAAAACTTTTCCCACCAAAAATTTTTTTTTTTTTTAGAAAATTCTTCCCACCGACTGTTTTTCTATAGAAAACTCTTCCCACCGACAATTTTTCTATAGAAAACCCATCCCACCGACAATTTTTCTATAGAAAACCCATCCCACCGACAATTTTTCTATAGAAAACGCATCCCACCGACAATTTTTCTATAGAAAACCCATCCCACCGACAATTTTTCTATAGAAAACCCATCCCACCGACAATTTTTCTATAGAAAACCCATCCCACCGACAATTTTTCTATAGAAAACTCATCCCACCGACAATTTTACTATAGAAAACTCCTCCGACCGACAATTTTTCTATAGAAAACTCCTCCAACCGACAATTTTTCTATAGAAAACTCCTCTGACCGACAATTTTTCTATAGAAAACTCCTCCGACCGACAATTTTTCTATAGAAAATTCCTCCGACCGACAATTTTTTTATAGAAAACTCCCCCGACCTACAATTTTTCTATAGAAAACTCCTCCGACCGACAATTTTTCTATAGGAAACTCCTCCGACCGACAATTTTTCTATAGAAAACTCCTCCGACCGACAATTTTTCTATAGAAAACTCCTCCGACCGACAATTTTTCTATAGAAAACTCCTCCGACCAACAATTTTTCTATAGAAAACTCCTCCGACTGACAATTTTTCTATAGAAAACTCTTCCCACCGACAATTTTTCTATTGAAAACTCTTCCCACCGACAATTTTTCTATAGAAAACTCTTCCCACCGACAATTTTTCTATAGAAAACTCTTCCCACCGACAATTTTTCTATAGAAAATTCCTCCGACTGACAATTTTTCTATAGAAAACTCATCCTACGGACAATTTTCTACCGAAGACTCATCCCACCGACTATTTTTCTATAAAAAATTCATCACACAGACAGACAAATATTCTACAAAAAACGCATTCCACAGACAGACAGAAGACTCTTCCCACCGCCAATTTTTCTATAGAAAACTCATCCCACCGACAGACGGACAAATATTTTATAAAAAAAAAAAAAATATTTATAGAAAACTTTTCCTACCGACAATTCTTCTATAGAAAACTCTTTTCACCAACAATTTTTCTGTAGAAAACTCTTCCCACCTACAATTTTTCTATAGAAAACTTTTCTCATCGAAAATGTTTTTATAGAAAACTCTACCCACCGACAATTTTTTATAGAAGACTCTTTCCATCGACAATTTTTCTATAGAAAACTCATCCCACCGACAATTTTTCTGTAGATAACTCATCCCACCAACAATTTTTCCATCGAAAACTCATCCCACCGACAATTCTTCTATAGAAAAGTCATCCTACCGACAATTTTTCTTTAGAAAACTTATCCCACCGTCAATTTTTCTATAGAAAACTTATCCGACCGACAATTTTTCTATCGAAAACTCATAACACCCAAAATTTTCTACCAAAAACTCGTCCCACCGATAATTTTTCTATAGAAAACTCATCCCACAGACAGCCAGACTGACGGACAGACAGACAGCCAGACAGACAGACAGACAGACAGACAGACAGACAGACAGACAGACCGACCGACAGACAGACAGACAGACAGACAGACAGACTGACAGACAGACAGACAGACAGACAGACAGACAGACAGACAGACAGACAGACAGACAGACAGACAGACAGACAGACAGACAGACAGACAGACAGACAGACAGACAGACAGACAGACAGACAGACAGACAGACAGACAGACATACATACAGACATATAGAAGCAGACATTTTCTACTGAAAACTATTCATTGCATTTTTCACCATAAGTTTATACCCACTTTAAAAAAAATTTTCTTCTTCCGTTTAGAAAAAATTTAATATTTTATATAATATATAAAATACACAGACATGACCTCATTCTAAATTCAATAAATCATTGAAGTGACATTTTATTAGTTTTTTATCATTCTGTTATCTTGATTCATTTATACTCGCTTACCCTTTGGCTGAATTATGATTTTGAAATTTTCACAGGATATCCTTCAATTCCAGAAAATAAAACTGAAATGAGTATAACTAAATGATTGTAAGACTGAAATTTATAAAGTTTTCAAAGGAATAAGGTGACACTGAGTTATTTCCTATTGACCGAATACATTTAAATTTCCGTTTCCGGTTAGTTAACGATGACAGTTGGGTTTAAATTTATAAGAAATATTCGTATATATTTAAGTCTGTCTGTGATTTATTTAATCATATTGAGATGAAAGGCTAAGAAATTTTAAAATGTATTGAAAGGAAAAAATAAAAAGTTTTCATGAAAACGTTTATAAGGTGAAAAATTACTCACCATAGACGAAAACATAATAACTTCTTACCCAAACTCTCGGAGCTTTTGACGAGTTACTATTGATCGAAATCTGTCTAGTTTTAATAAAAGTTTTTGTGTTTTCGAACATATAACAAAAAACTCGAGCCGATTTTGAAACTTTCTGAAATGCAGTTTTATAGCTCCATATATCCTCTTTAGATTTCAAAACTAAAAAGTAGCGCAAATTTATAAATGAATCCAGAAAATAGGATTTTATAAAAGATGAGAAATTTCTTTATACCATAATTTAAATTGCAAAAAAATTTCAATTGTGTTTTAGTTTTTAAAATTTTTTAAATTGTTTCACATAAACAATAAAAAAAAACTTTATCGCCACAAAAAATCATTTAAGTACCTTATACAGTTTTTCAGAAATTTAAAGTCAAATTTCAAAAATGGTTTTGTAAAAATTGTAAATACTTTTTAGTTTTTTCCCCTGATTCATTCTATATAAATGCGGGGTAACCATTAATCCAAAATTTAGAAAGCTTGGGTTCTCCTTAACAATTCATAAAATAAAATACATAAAAGACATGACCACAAATCAAATATATCTCTAAAAGGAGATTTTATTACTTTTCATTATTTTGTTACATTTTGTTATCTCTTTGACCCTTTGGCCGGTTTATGTCTTTTGATGAAATTTCCATAGGATATCCAATTCCAGAAAATAAAATTAAAACGATTTGGTACTTTTTAAATTCTTGCAAAAAGTTTTCATAGCAAAAAGGTGCCACAGAGTTATTTCCTATTGACCGGATACATTAAAATTTTCGTTTCCGGTTAGTTAACGATGACAGTTGGGTTCAAATGCATAAGCAATGTTCATGTTAATAAGAAATGCTGAGACTATTAGGAATTCTATATTTAGCTATGGGGTTCAAACTGAGGCTCAAATGTGGTATAATAGGAAATCGCATCGCACGCTACAACTTCGTAGAATCTGCTGTGTAAAACATCCATCTAATGATTGTAGCCATCAGGGCTATTGCCTTGAACTTTTCAACACGAGAACGCTGACAGAAGACAGATAGAAACAAATTTTCTCTAGAAAACTTTTCCCACCGACAATTTTCCTACAGAAAACTCTTCCCACCGATAATTTTTTTATAGAAAACTCATCACACAAACAGACAGATATTCTACAGAAACAATTTCTCAACAGACAACTCTTCCCATCGTCAATTTTTCTATAGAAAACTCTTCCCACCTACAATTTTTGTATAGAAAATAATGTTTCTAAAGAAAACTCTCTATACCGACAATTTTTCTAAAGAAAACTCTTTATACCGACAATTTTTCTAAAGAAAACTCTTCCTATTGTCAATTTTTCTATAGAAAACTCTTCCTATCGTCAAGTTTTCTATAGAAAACTCTTCCTATCGTCAAGTTTTCTATAGAAAACTCTTCCTATCGTCAAGTTTTCTATAGAAAACTCTTCCTATCGTCAAGTTTTCTATAGAAAACACTTCCTATCGTCAATTTTTCTATAGAAAACTCTTTATATCGTCAAGTTTTCTTTAGAAAACTCTTCCTATCGTCAATTTTTCTATAGAAAACTTTTCCTATCGTCAATTTTTCTGCAGAAAACTCATCCTATCGTCAATTTTTCTATAGAAAACTCTTCCTATCGTCAATTTTTCTATAGAAAACTCTTCCTATCGTCAATTTTTCTATAGAAAACTCTTTCTATCGTCAAGTTTTCTTTAGAAAACTCTTTGAAGGGGTGAAGGAACAAAAGTTAGGAGTTTCTGTGGAGAGTTTTAGTCATCAAATCTCTGAGCCGAGAAAGTAAACAAAATAATTAATTTATTTTGTTTACTCTGAATAAAATTCTCACAAACCCAGCGAGCAAGTTTATGAAAAAAAGAACAAAGAAATACAACAAGATAGTCAGTTTTATGTTTAAGTCCAAGGAGCTTTATTTTTCGTACCTTTTGGAATGGCTGCTAAAAGAATAAGAGACAGTAGAAAGTTAAGTCGAACAGGAAGCAGTATGGTGGACATTGGGTCCAAACTGACAGCCAGAATTAGGCATTATAAAGGAAAGAGATGGCATGATTTTGACAACTTGCAGCGTTGATAACGTTGCAAGAATAGTTGCAAACATGCCCACTACTATTTTAATGCAGGAGTCGGAAAAGTGACTTTTGGCATTAACATTGCCGCCCGCCTTGCAGGATTGCAATATTGAACAAAGGTCAGTTTGGAGAGATCCACAATACCGCTTCTAGAACAAAGAAATAAGAAATTAAATTAGAAATGCATTGAAATTAAGAACTAAATTATCGTAATATTAATTTGATATTCATATTTTTATATTGAAATTCAGGTTTATAATATAATATTAAGGACGTTATGTTTTTGCTACATGGTGCCTAAAGAAGTGCATTTTATAGAAATTTACAGAGAACATGTACCGTAAATGGTCCATCCAAACAATGTACTCTGAGCCGTAGGAAACCCGGTCTTAGAAATAATACCCTCGCATATAACCTTAGGGTATAGATCAACACCAATAATGATGTCAATGGAGCTAGACTCATAGAAGTTCGAGTCGGCGAGGAAAAGATCTCGGAAATTCTTCCTGTAGGAATCTGGAAGGGAATGTGATGGAGTCCGCAGGGTAAGTCTGTTGTCGACTCGGAACGTACCTTCTATTTTAGATGAGGAATCATAACGTGATTTCAGAACAAGTTGACATATAGTCTCATCGTTTAAGGAATAAGTGTCCAAGTCCAATTTATTGACCAAGGCTTTGGATACACGACTAACGAGAGAACCAGAATCCAACAAACAACGAGCATGTGCTGTTTTCGACCCCAGTTTAACCAAAACTGTCGGATGTAGGGTGACAGTGTTTTGTCGTATTATCGTTGACAGTGTTATTTTAGATGTTGTTGGTGGTGAGGGTTCTCGTTTAGTCTTGGTTGTGGATGAGTTGCGAGCTTTGGTGGACGTAGAAGGTCTCGGATTTGGAGACTGAGAACGTGATCTTGAACGCGATCTTTTGGGCGATGGTAGAAGGTCTTTCCTGAGTCTTGGATGTACATGGAGAAGCGTATGATGAAACTTATGACAGTGTTTGCATCCATGCTTCGAAAAACATGTTCCATGGGAATGATTATGAGCAAGGCAGTTAGTACAGTATTTGTGGTTGCGTACTGTACGAATGCGATCTGCCATGTTCATCGCTAAGAATTTTCGACAATTGCGAAGCGGATGTGGTCGTTTGCAGATACGACATGGAAAAGCATTGTAATTTGCGGGAAGACCTCGTGATGACTTTTTGGAATTGGATTTCCTAGATGAAATAGATGGTTTTGGCATGATGTAGCTGAAAAAATAAGAAATGATTTTAAGAATTTTGTTGTTTCGAAGATTCGATGGGAAGTAAAACAAGCTTTACAATCGGTCGAGTGATAACGCCGCGCTGAGTTAGAACGTCAGCAACTCGAACTCGATTGTCCAAACCAGAATAAATTTTGGAAATTCTGCCAAGTCTCCAAGCATTTGGTGGAAGATTTTCATCCCTGATCACTACCATAGCTCCTTCTTCAATATTAATTTCGGGTTTCTGCCATTTGTTTCTCTTATTCATTTCCTTCAGGTACTCGTTTTTCCATCGGGTGCAGAAATTTTGATGAATCAGTTTTAACCGTTGCCATCGGTTGGTTATTGAAGTCGATGTTTCGGTTACCTGAGGATCCACTGGAGCTAAGATTGGAGAACCGATTAGAAAATGGCCTGGAGTTAAGGCGCAAAGATCAGTTGGACTAGTTGAAATCGGAGAAATTGGTCTAGAATTAAGACATGATTCAATTTTGGAGAGTAATGTTGACAATTCTTCGAATGTATATTTGTGATTTGCAGCAATTTTTCGGAAATGCGTCTTGAAGCTTTTTACGCCAGCTTCCCACAATCCTCCCATGTGTGGAGCTCCAGCTGGAATAAAATGCCAGGAAATGTTCTGGTGCGCATAATTGGACAATGTGGCTTGCCTGGAAGTTTGAACGAATTCTTTTGCCAATATTCTCGAAGCGCCGACGAAAGTTGTACCATTGTCAGAATGAAGGTGAAGCGGACAGCCTCGTCGCGAAACAAATCGGCTAAAAGCCGCTAGAAATGTCGGTGTAGAAAGATCTGAAGTTGCTTCGAGATGTATTGCTTTTGTGGAAAAACAGACAAAGACGCAAATGTACCCTTTCGAAAGACGGCAAGCTCGGCCAGAATAACTCTTTATGTCGAAAGGTCCAGCGAAATCTAGACCTGTGTGTGCAAATGGACGAGAGATTTCGGTCCTTTCCGGTGGTAGAGCTGCCATTAATTGTTTCTGGCATCGCTTTTTATAGATGACACAAATCTTGCATTTATTAATTGTGGTTTTGATGAGGTTCTTAGCCTTGGGTATCCAATATTGAGTCCTAAGTAATCGTAGAACCAGTTGGTTGCCTCCATGAAGGCTTATGTCATGAACGAATTTGACTAGAAGCCGAGAAAACTGACAATTATAAGGAAGTATAATTGGATGTTTTTCGTCATATGAAAGTCCCGGCGAAGACTCTAGTCTGCCGCAAGAACGGATTATGCCATCAGGATCTAAGAATGGATTTAAGTTCAGGATAGAACTAGATTTGGATACAATTTGTTTAGCGAAAAGAACTTTGTACTCATCTGGAAAACAAACTTTTTGACATACGGAAATAAATTGATTTCGAACTGATGAAATCTCGAAACTTGACAATTCTAGGGAATCTTTGTAAAAACTAGATCGGTATCGATGATGAGTTCGGTAGAAGAACCGATAGACATATGCCATCACACGCATTGCCTTGTTGAATGAAGAAAATCTTTCCAAAAGATCTTCGTAATTAGAAAAGTAAGAAAAATGTGCTCGGACAGATTTAATTTCCAGTTTAGTATTCGGAATGTTAGAAAAATCAGTATTTGGCCATTTAGATTTGTCGTCTTTCAGCCAATTTGGTCCAAACCACCACAATTCGTTATTTTCCAGGTCCTGTGGATAAACTCCTCTACTAGCGAGATCGGCTGGATTCGCCTCCGAACTAACGTGATTCCATTGTGAATAGTTGATCACTTGGGATATTTTTGAAACCCTGTTTGCCACGAAAGTTAACCAATTACATGGTGGCTTTGCTAGCCAGGAAAGAACTATAGTCGAATCTGTCCAGCAGTGAATGGAATATTTCGGAATATCTAATCTCGGTAGCAATGTTTCTACCATTTCTGCTAGAAGAACTGCCCCACAAAGCTCTAGTCTTGGAATAGATAGAGTCTTTACAGGAGCCACCTTAGTTTTGGATGATATAAGGTGCGTAGAAATAGAATTGGAATCATCGATACGAATATATAAGACCGCTGCGTATGCCTTTTCAGAGGCATCGCAGAATCCATGGAATTGGACTTCGGTCTTTGGACAATAATCAATCCATCTTGGAATACGGATAGTATTGATATTGGAGAAGTTGGTTTGAAAAGTTTTCCATTGAAGAAGTGTCTCTGGAGTAAGAACTTCGTCCCAACCAGTCCCATCCATCCAAATCTTCTGCATTAGAATCTTGGCTAGCACAATACAGGGTGCTAACCATCCAGCAGGGTCGAACAATTTTGCTATCTGGGAAAGAACTTCCCTCTTCGTGAAATTTGAAGATTCTGGAAAAGAACAAGAAGTAAAGTAGAAATCATCCGAACACGCGTTCCATCGGATGCCTAAGGTTTTGGCGGAGCTGTTGTCTTCGAATTTAAGGAAGTCCTCGTGGAGCAGATGGTCTGGTGGGATATCGGCTAGAATGTGCTTTGAATTAGATGTCCATTTTCGAAGTAAAAATCCAGCAGACTCTAGAGCATGGATTAGCTCATTTTTTGCCTTTATCGAACTATTTATGGTATGCGATCCAGCCAGAACATCGTCGACGTACATGGAATTGCGAATAATTGTGCTCGCTGTTGGATGAGTAGATTGGACGTCTTCTGCTAACTGGAGAAGCGTCCGGATGGCAAGATACGGAGCACAATTAACGCCGAAAGTAACTGTTTGAAGTTCATAATCAGAAATTGGATCGCACGGACTATTTCGAAATAGAATTCTCTGATACGGTGTATGATCTGGATTCACCAAGATCTGTCTGTACATTTTTTGAATGTCCGCATTGAAAACATATCTGTAGAATCGCCATTTAAGAATTAGTAACACAAGATCGTTTTGAAGAACTGGGCCAATATGGAGCAATGAGTTTAAACTTTGCCCGTTAGACGATGGAGCCGAAGCATTAAAAACTACCCGAACTTTCGTAGTTGTGCTGTCGGGCTTTATAACCGCGTGATGTGGCAAGTAATAAACTCTAGAACTATCTGAAATATTTGGCGGATTAACCTTGACCATATGGCCCAAGTCCTCATATTCTTGGACAACCTTATCGTAATCAAGTTTGGAATTAGGATTTCGAACTAATCTGGCTTCATTCCGGAAAAATTGTGCCATTGCACTCGATCTTGAATGACCTAAACTAACAGATTCTGGAAAATTATCTTTGAACGGAAGAGAAACTACATATCTACCATCAGGATTTCGTTTGGTAGTTCGAATAAAGAGATCCTCACAGGCTTGATCGGAGGGAGATAGATAGTTCTTCCGTGGAAGATTCTCCACCTCCCAAAAACGAGAAATTTCTTTGTCTAAAGAAATTTCACAGAAATGCGATGAAATTACTGGACTTGAACAAGAACTAAGAGATATTGGACCAGTAAGTATCCATCCAAAGACCGTTTCCTGAGCTATAAGGGAGTCGCAAACGTTACGTTTTATCCCAGAACGAATAATTGAGGGGAAAAGATCTCCTCCAATCAGGATATCAATCTTCCCACTACAGTGAAATTTGGGATCTGCCAATGGAATATTGGGAAGATTTGAAAATAAGGAATTTGGAACGGTTTTCGATGGAAGATTGTTGGAAAGTTGTGGAACCACAAGTGCTACAACTGGAATCTGAAAATCACTATTTAATGGAGATCCTAGAATGAACGAACACTGACGCTGGACCTTAGCAGTAACAGAATTATTTAATCCCGAAATTTGTGCATTGGTTCGTTGAGAAGGCAGTTGAAGTAGGTTAGACAATCGTTCAGAAATAAAACTTCCTTCCGATCCTGAATCTACCAATGCACGAGCTTGATATTCTACCCCTGAATGACAGATATTGACCCAAGCTGTACCTAGTAATACCCCTTTGGATTGAGTAGCAAAACATGATTGCACTCTGCCAGAATTAGAACTACTTGGGGCCTGATTGCTATTCGAATTCGGGTGTGTATATGCCGATGAGTTGGGATTTAGATTGGAACTTGAACTATTTGTGGACTGTATATTGTTTGAAGGTCGCGTGAATGGAGTTGAACTATGATTAACATTTGAACTATTGTTACCGCTAGTGCTAGGTGATTGAAAAGATGTATTGGAAATATCTACATCTTTGTGTAACAAAGTATTGTGTCTTTTCTGGCACTTAAAGCAGCTATGTTTGCTGGCACAGTTTCGGACACTGTGAGTTTTTGAAAAACAATTTATACACAAACCAGCTTTTTTGATCTCATTTAGTCTTTGTTGGTAGCCCATTTTCAGAAACTTTGGGCATTTGCGCATAATATGATTTTCTTTGGGACAAATTTGGCATTGGGGACCAGAAACATTGACTTGGAAGCTGTGGATCTTGTTATTTGAATGTAAGTTTGAGTTAGAATGACCTTTTGGCTTGGACTCTTGAATCTTGGAATTATTTGACCCACGAATCTCAGAAACTGATTCGAGGGTCCTGTACCGGTTAGTCAGAAATTCATCTAACTCAGACCATCTCGGAATAGAGGTTTTGTCCTTCAGCTCCTGTTCCCACACTGTCAAAGTAGTTTCAGGAAGTTTACTAGTGCAGATAAAAACAAAGATAGGATCCCAGCTGGAAACACTTATATGGTATAAGTTCAAAGTGGAAATGCAGGAATTTATGTCTCGTTGCAATTGTTTGAGAGCCTTACCAGATTCTGAGTGAATGGTCTGAAGATTTAACAGAATTTTCAATTGACCATTCACCAAAACCCGGCGATTCTCAAACCGAAGACACAAATTCCTCCATGCAACTTCAAAACCAGCATTGGTGAGTGGAGCCTTTTGAACTATTTCCTTAGCCTCACCCCTAGTTTTTTGAATAAGGAAGAAAAGCTTCTCTATGTTACTAGACCTTGAATTTGAAATAATTGCCGTAAAAAGGTCTCGAAATGTGGGCCAAGAAGCATAGTTACCAGAGAAGATTTCAATTTCTATAGGAGGCAGGTTAATACGGGGAGAAATATTCGAAACAGTAGATTGAGTTCCAAGATCCCTGGAAGTACTCGGTTGTACTTGAATTTCCGATGGACGAGAGACTGTTTCTGTATGAGGAGTAGGCTGAGATCGTATGTTATCTGACAATTCATAGAGTTTTGTCAGGCAATTGCAATACGTGGTGTATGTGCTTTTATACTTAAGCTTTATCGGCTCAATATCGGTAGGTTTCTCGGGATCTTCAATCTCCTTTTCTATTTCGGCTAAATATCGTTCGTAGGCTGCCTTTGAAAGAGACCAGTTAGACTTAAGTTCATACCGGTGAACGTCCAAAGCATGAAGCGAAGCCACTGGAAACTGGTCATTATTTAGGTCAGCCTCGAATTCGACGATACTGTCAGCCAAACGAATAAATTGGTCTAAAGACATTTTGGCTTATAGACTCAAGCAAATTTGAATAGAAACCGTAAGAAAATGAAAAAAAACTAATGAGAAATGTAAATTTTAATGTGAATTGAAAGTCTAATTTTTAAACACTAAAGATCAAAATGGACCTTAAAGTGTTGTATTGAACGAAAGAACTGATTGTTTAGTCCAAAATGGGACTAAAAAACTCTAATTTAGATTAAAATGTGTGCACAATTGACACTAACGGTCGAAATGAACCTTAACGTGTTAATGCCTATGAAATTCGATGAAAATACAGAAATAAATCGCTTTTGTATTACAACAAAAAACGATTTCCTATAGTAAGATTGTGAATTAAAAGTTGTTATTGACCTTAAATCACCAATTAAACTCTTAATCGAGATAAAGAACTTTAAAACAGGACAAAATCGAACAGAATTATAATGAAATAGCAATAAAATTTTATTAAACAAAATTTTAAATGAAATGTAAAAAAAATGTTTGCTAAGAAATCAAACAGCTGTTCCTTATATACCTTAGCAAAATTTTATTTACTTAAAGTTCATTGAACTTTGTTTCACTGGAATGTGATCGTATATTTTGCAAGTGATTTGAGTATTAGGTCTGTTCGTCGATATTGTCCGGTCAAAAATTGAACAAAATGTATTAATATAAAATTGCGTGAAAAATCAATCGATTTTAACACAATACTTTGAATTTTAAATAGCAAATATATTCTTCAACGATTTAAAGAAAAATAAACGAAAAATATTTCAAAATAGTAGTTAGTTTTCTAAATGAAAAAATTATTTTGATGAAAAATCTCCGTAGAATAAGAAACTATTCTTTTTGTTAAGTAACAACAAGTTTTGGGATTAGTTTGTATACTTTTGTTTTATTTATCCGTAGAATTGATATTTAGAAAATAATTTAAAACTTTGTAAATAATTTAAATTTTTGTTTATAATTTGAGTAGTTTAAAGTTTATCCGTAGAATTAATCTTTAGAAAATAATTAATTAATTAGATAATTTAAAATTTTTGGTGATTACTTGAATAATTATAAATTGTAGTTAGCTTTAGGTTATAGATGTAGAATAAAAATACGGAATACAAAGTAAAATCCAAAACAATTGTTAAATAAAGTTTGCATGCAAAATTGTTTAATGTTTCCAAAATTTTTGGTGAACGAATTTATTATTTGTAAATCAATGTATTTGCAAAAAAAGTGTTGCCGTGAGGTACAATGGATCAGTACTTCTTGTTTATGAAAATTTGTTGAAAATTTATTTAAAATTGTTGTATCTTTATTTTTTTGTTGTTATTTTGATATAGTAGAATTTTAATTTCATTTTATTTAGATGATAAAAAATTTATAATCACAAAATATTATTTTTGTATTTTCAAAATTTTTTTAAAAAAAGTATGTGGTAATAAATATTTAGAAGAAAAAACTAAAAATCATTAGCAAATATTTTATAATTATTAATGTTATTATTTTTATTTTATTTGATTGTAACCAATTTCAGAAGAAAGTAAAATTAAAAATCCCATCGGCAATACTAATTTAATAATATATATATGTAAGTAAATGTGTAACTTTGGAAAACAATTAGAATTAAATTGAAATAAGCAAGAGCTCACAATAAGATAATTATTCTCTAATTATCAGAGATTAAAGGCTCACAATCAAGAGAACTGATCTATGAAGAGCAGTAATGATGTAAAGACTAATTCAAAGAGACTATCACTATTAAGAACTGGTGAACAAAACGTAAGAGAATTATAATTTCTCATTAAAAAGAGATTATAAATGTTATAAATAGTGTGATGATTGATAGATGAGTACTGTTAACTATCACCCAAGAGCACATGCGGTTAACACTACTATCTCTGTTAAAATCCAGCATTAAAAAGAAATCGAGAATGTATGTAAATTGCAAAATGTTAAAAAGTGTGGACAAAATGGTGACACGAAATTGTCAAAACAGTTTTAATTTTTATGTAGCTTATGCGATGGAACAACACGAATTCAAATAAAATAGGACTTACGTAGTGATCGATAAGATGATGATTTTAAGTTATCCAAATATCCAATTTTATGAAAATATATCGAAACGTTTGTAAAATATATCCACCAATAATGCTTCTGAATTTCCAAATTTCCAAATTTCGTTTATTTGTATTTCTTTTTCTGATTCTTTTAGCTTTTCGTTTCACTTCTTCCACTTCGTAATTTTGCTTTTATTTAAAATAGAATTTTTTTTTAAGATTTTCCAATTTTGATGATTTTAAAAATTTTGATGATTTTATTTCACATTCATGCATGCAATTTATGTGGTACAGAATTTTATTGTGTAAATTTTATCTCACTTTAATTGTAACTTTTTCGTATTTTTATGTAATTTTTAGGTTTTTAGCGAAGGTATTTTATTATGTAAATGTAGACAATTTTAAACCAATTCTTGTAGTATGTAGTTAGAACAAATTTTTTAGCATTTAAGTATTATATATTAAGGTAGCGAATTTTTAGCATTTAAGTTTTATTTATTTAAGTAGGAGATTTTTAGTAAATTTTTACCGATTAAGTTTTATTTATTAAAGCATGAAATTTTTAACAAATTCCATTTGCTAAGTAAAATATGTATGTATGACATAAAAACGAGTTTCACAAAATGACCGTTCTTTTTGACTAATTTTACCTAAATGCACTTCGAAGACCAGAGAACAAAAACAAAACGTACCTTGGAATGTTAATAAAATATGTAATAGATGATAATGGGGATGAGCGATCCAAAGAAATCTCAGAGAGCTTAAGTATTCTTCCAACGGTTTTATCCGGGTCGATCGGGCCAAATGATGGAGTGAAGGAATTGAGAATTAGGAGTCTGTGTGGAGAATTATAAATCGTCAAACCTCTGAGCCGAAAAAGTGAGTCAACAAAATAATTGCTTTATTTTGTTAACTCAGAATAAAAAGCTCAACAATCCCAGTGAACAATTGATATGAAAAATGAATTGAATGAATCTATAGAAAACTCTTCCTATCGTCAAGTTTTCTATAGAAAACTCTTCCTATCGTCAATTTTTCTATAGAAAACTCTTTATATCGTCAAGTTTTCTTTAGAAAACTCTTCCTATCGTCAATTTTTCTATAGAAAACTTTTCCTATCGTCAATTTTTCTGCAGAAAACTCATCCTATCGTCAATTTTTCTATAGAAAACTCTTCCTATCGTCAATTTTTCTATAGAAAACTCTTCCTATCGTCAATTTTTCTATAGAAAACTCTTTCTATCGTCAAGTTTTCTTTAGAAAACTCTTCCTATCGTCAATTTTTCTATAGAAAACTCTTCCTATCGTTAATTTTTCTATAGAAAACTCTTCCTATCGTCAATTTTTCTATAAAAAACTCTTCCTATCGTCAATTTTTCTATAGAAAACTCTTCCTATCGTCAATTTTTCTATAGAAAACTCTTCCTATCGTCAATTTTTCTATAGAAATCTCTTCCTAACGTCAATTTTTCTATAAAAAACTCTTCCTGTCGTCAATTTTTCTATAGAAAACTCTCCCTATCGTCAATTTTTCTAAAGAGAACCCTTCCTGTCTTCAATTTTTCTATAGAAAACTCTTCCTATCGTCAATTTTTCTATAGAAAACTCTTTCTATCGTCAATTTTTCTATAGAAATCTCTTCCTAACGTCAATTTTTCTATAGAAAACTCTTCCTATCGTCAATTTTTCTATAGAAAACTCTTCCTATCGCCAATTTTTCTATAGAAAACTCTTCCTATCGTCAATTTTTCTATAGAAAACTCTTCCTATCGTCAATTTTTCTATACAAAACTCTTCCTATCGTCAATTTTTCTATAGAAAACTCTTCCTATCGTCAATTTTTCTATAGAAAACTCTTCCTATCGTCAATTTTTCTATAGAAAACTAATCCCACAGATAGACGTACAGTCAGCCATACAAGCAGACAGCAAATATGTATTCTATAGAAATAATTCCTCAACAAAAAACTCTTTCCACCGACTCTTTTTCTATAGAAAACTTTTCCTATTTACAGTTTTTCTATGGAAAACTCTTCCCATCAAAAATGTTTCTATATAAAATTCTTTTTACAGTTTTTCTGTAGAAAACTCTTCAAATCGAAAATGTTTTATAGACAACTCTTTCCCTAATTTGTAGGTAGGGTTAATATGATATGTCAATGGTTAAAAATAATGTCTGTTTGTTTTTATACCTTTTTTATTTTTTCGATTGATTTAATATGAAAACCCATTTCAAGTTGAGACAAAGAATAAATTTCAAAATTCTTATTCCATTTTTTCCTGTTGATTTTACATTCAATTTTTTCAATGTTTAAAAGATGTTATTAGGGATTTTAAGTCAAATTGTATGTTTGTTTTTTCCCAGAATTCAATCTATGTTTTTGCGTTATGACATTTAATGTTAGACAAAATCAACATCAACTACATTTTTTGCAGATATGGCACCCAATTGCTTCAGTATCTCATGTATTATTTTTTTTGGTTTCCGCTGGTTTGTTTTTTTTGTCTGTTTCCTACATCAAGTTAGTTCTATTAGCCTTGGCCGAGTTAGTGTTTTTGGCTTTGGCATTTGAAAAGTGCACAAAATATGTATATAACGTATTTGAAAAAAAAAACTAAAATTGAGTTAAGTTATCAACGTAATAGATAATGTCAGTAACAATATACCGACAAGAAATCTAAGAACATTTTCAAAGTCATTTTGCTGTTAGTTTTATAATATTAATGATTACCTAGAATTCAACTTTATTTAACGAAAACCTTTTGACTTAACTCTGGTTGGTATGTAATTTAGTCTCGTTCGATGTTTTATTAAAGTTTGCCATATATTGATGTAGTTATAAAGAAGAAAGTTTCGATATTTAAACAAGTTTTTTTCACCTGTGTTGTAATAAAAGTAAGAAAAGTCAAATAAGTCAAAAAAAAAAAAAAAAAAAAATGAAAACCAAAAAGCATGATATCATAAAACTTAGCATAACTCATACAATTTTTGTTCGATTTTCATAAAATTAGAATTTTAAGAAAGCCAATTAAATATACATTTTATAATAGTTATAAAAAATAAACATTTTATAGCCCACACTCAATTGTGAACCGGCGATACAACACAATGTATAAAATAAAATATTTTTTTAAAGACAGTTTTCGTAGAATATATTTCTAAACAAACATTTTTTAAGTTAATTTATTTTTATCAACAAATTTCTAAGTAAGAGCTTATTTCAATTATTTGTATTTCATATATACATATTTTTTTCCAAAGAAATCATACAAAAAACAAACATGTGACAAAATATCTGTCAATTTCATAGAAATTCTGAAAACAAATGTGACAAAATTTGGTACAACAACCAATATAAATTCTTAAAAACATATGAACATATAATCCTACATCAATTTTTGCTACATATTTATTTGGCAAATAAAAAGGAATATACATATTAAGAACTTATTTTGTCTTAATTGGCTATAAAAAGAGAGGTGGACAGTTGGCATTGTTAAAACTGTCACTTTCAAATTCAAAGGTCAGGAATTGTTTAACTTCAGGCGTAAACTAAAAGGCGTGAAAAGAATATTACAAGCTATAATAGTAGGAATATACTATATTATGACAGATATAGGGGAAAAATCGAATCAAATTTAAATTTCTTCCTAAGTGTTAAAAAATCTTCCTATCGTCAATTTTTCTATAGAAAAATCTTCCTATCGTCAATTTTTCTATAGAAAAATCTTCCTATCGTCAATTTTTCTATAGAAAAATCTTCCTATCGTCAATTTTTCTATAGAAAAATCTTCCTATCGTCAATTTTTCTATAGAAAAATCTTCCTATAGTCAATTTTTCTATAGAAAAATCTTCCTATCGTCAATTTTTCTATAGAAAAATCTTCCTATCGTCAATTTTTCTATAGAAAAATCTTCCTATCGTCAATTTTTCTATAGAAAAATCTTCCTATCGTCAATTTTTCTATAGAAAAATCTTCCTATCGTCAATTTTTCTATAGAAAAATCTTCCTATCGTCAATTTTTCTATAGAAAAATCTTCCTATCGTCAATTTTTCTATAGAAAAATCTTCCTATCGTCAATTTTTCTATAGAAAAATCTTCCTATCGTCAATTTTTCTATAGAAAAATCTTCCTATCGTCAATTTTTCTATAGAAAAATCTTCCTATCGTCAATTTTTCTATAGAAAAATCTTCCTATCGTCAATTTTTCTATAGAAAAATCTTCCTATCGTCAATTTTTCTATAGAAAAATCTTCCTATCGTCAATTTTTCTATAGAAAAATCTTCCTATCGTCAATTTTTCTATAGAAAAATCTTCCTATCGTCAATTTTTCTATAGAAAAATCTTCCTATCGTCAATTTTTCTATAGAAAAATCTTCCTATCGTCAATTTTTCTATAGAAAAATCTTCCTATCTCCATTTTTTCTATATAGAAAACTCTTCCTATCGTCATTTTTTCTATATAGAAAACTCTTCCTATCGTCATTTTTTCTATATAGAAAACTCTTCCTATCGTCATTTTTTCTATATAGAAAACTCTTCCTATCGTCATTTTTTCTATATAGAAAACTTTTCCTATCGTCATTTTTTCTATATAGAAAACTCTTCCTATCGTCATTTTTTCTATATAGAAAACTCTTCCTATCGTCAGTTTTTCTATATAGAAAACTCTTCCTATCGTCATTTTTTCTATACAGAAAACTCTTCCTATCGTCATTTTTTCTATATAGAAAAATCTTCCTATCGTCATTTTTTCTATATAGAAAACTCTTCCTATCGTCATTTTTTCTATATTGAAAACTCTTCCTATCGTCATTTTTTCTATATGGAAAACTCTTTCTATTGTCAATTTTTCTATAGAAAACTCTTCATTTTTTTATATAGAATACTCTTCCCACCTACAAGTGTTCTTTAGAAAACTTGTAACTTTTCTATATAAAGATTGTGCTTTCATCGACTTGTTCTTTCGTTAACTTTTCTTTAGAATAAAACTTTTCTTCAATTTTTTTCGGGACATAATAGATTTTATTTATTGATTATTTTTACAAATGTTATGTTGGATTAATATTAATTATGAATGATTTTGATAAATACTTAAGATCTTTATTATAATGCAAAATAATTACAAAGAATTGAAAGTCATTGAATGTTTTTGTCAGAAAATGATTAACGAAATAATTTAATTATATTACTCATCGTTTTCGGAAAATTTGGAAAATTGTTATTAAGAAATTTTTCATTGCTATAGCACTTAAATCATTATCAGTGAAATTTCATTTGTGTGGGTAAATCCATGAGAAAGCAGACAATTTTACTTCAAATCTTTCCGGTTGTAATACAAAAATTTTGGTAAAATTATCACATCCCCTTGATTTCAAGTTAAAGCCAGAAATATTTTCCTTTATTTATGCAAACATTATTTTGATATTCTTTTAATATCTAACTTGGGAAAAACAATAATAGACAATTTTATTGATTGTCTTCTATTTGTCTGAATTGAGTAGTGGAAAGGATAAATCCTTCATTTGTAAAAAACAAAACATGTTGCAAATGTCACGTAATAGATTTTAACCCTTTTGTGTATTAATACAATAACTGTGTTCTTGCCACATAATTGAACGCAATCCAATGTGTAACAACGACGACGACACTTTGACACATTCCTTCATTCAAATTCGAAATATTTGAGATTGTTTATGGGAAAAATACGTTAGTAGAATGTTTTAAATTGTGGATCATGTATAAATCATTTTTTCGTAAATCCCTATGTCGAAATAAATATTTATGAAGGGGTCTTTCGTTTGTCTCGTTTCAAAATGGGATTGGAAATAAAAGAATAAAATGAAAATATAGTAAAACCCAGCAAAACTTTGGTAACGGCAAGTACTCTGGTATCTGGTTACCTTGTAATGACTACAGCATACCCTCCGAATAACTAATAAGTTATTACATAAGTACTTATTTGTAATTAAAATGGTAAGTTGAACTGAATGGCCCGGGTTCAAATCCCACCAAGAGCAACAATTTTTTTTATTTTTTTTTTATTAAAAATGTATTTTTAAATGATTTTTGAATTTTAAAAAAATTAATATTACCTTCTGTAAAAAAAATTTTGGAAAACTAACTCACGGTAATGAAAAAATATTATCATGAGTCAATTTTGATTATGTAGGCTACATATATATATATATATATATATATATATATATATAGATATATATATCTATATATATATATATATATATATATATATATATATATATATATATATATATATATATATATATATATATATATATATATATATATATATATATATATATATATATATATAATGACTATCTCGAAAACGGCTCTAACGATTTTGATAAAATTTGGACAGTGGGTACCTTTTTTGATGTATAGGTCGAAGAAGAAGTTACTTTTGGAACCTTTGCCTCTAAGAGGGTAAAAACGGGTAAAAAGGGGATAAAATCGAAAACGCTATATCTCCTTAAGTAATAGGTATAGAAACAAAATTTAAATTACGTTTTAAACAGCTATGAAATTAAAGGGACAAGTGTTTGGTACTTTTTTGAAACTATGTCCGATAAGGGGTAAAAAAGGTTGAAAATAATTTTTTTGGTACCTTTTTAACCCACTCTTATGTTTTAAATTAAGGAATATAGAAAGAAACTTTGTACTGCAATCAATAGATGTGAAAGAAACTTTAAACACGTATTTGGTGCTTTTTGATTTTGGGGCCAAAATGGGTAAAAAAGGGATAAAATGATAACTTAACATCTCAAAAAGTAATATGAATAGAAACATTATGTTAACTGTGTTTTAATAAAATGTACCGAATTCAATTGATACCACAGAAGTACCAAATATGAATGTGGAACTTTTTTGAAATTAGGGGATAAAAAGGGGAAAAAATGAGTAATGTAACTTTTAAACAAATGAAAGTTTGTATGTCACTGCAAATTACTCAAAATTAATTAAATCGTAAACTGTGCATTTGATCAGGCTATAATCTTTAGCAAAGTTGTTGCGTATGAGTCGACGGAGGTTTCTGTTGGTATGACCAATTTCCAAAATTTTTCAAAATGAGTTAAACTGTAAACTATGTATTGATCGGACAAAATTAATAAAATAATCCAAAATTAACTGAATATTTGTACAATGTATTTCCTCTAAATTTATTTTACTACGTTATAAAATAAAATATATAAAAATTTTAAAATTTGCCTCAAAATGCTTATCATAAACCTCCGAGCAAGGCTCGGTCAACCAGGTACTATAAAGCTTATTCTTGCAAAATTTAGTGTTCATAGATTCTAATTTAATAGCTTTTAACTGGCCTTTGCTACATTTTTTGGTTTCCTGGAGTGTTTTTTATATGAAAGCTATAGTCAAATATGGACCGATTCCTATAAAATTTGATATACTGACCAATAGTTGCATAAAACTTCTCTACTCTAAATTTAGTCGTCATAGCTATTACAATTGTACTCAATTTATCAGCATTCATGTGCTTCCCGGGGCGGGGTTATATGGGAGCTCTAAATAAATGTGAACCGAATTCGCTCGTTTACAGTACACATTTTTAATAAAATATCAAAAACACTTTTGTAAAATTTTGTATCTCTATCTCATGTAGTTAAGGAGCTATCCAGCTTTTATCTGACGGACAGACGGATATAAACCCCCATTTCTTTTACATTTTTGTGTTTCCGTACGTTTTTTTATATGGGAGCTATGGTCAAATAGTAACCGATAGTAACAAAATTTTGCACACTGGCTGGCATTGACATAAAACTTCCTTTTGTAAAATTTTGTTGCTGTAGGCCTTTTCGCTAAGGCGCTATCGCGCTTTTATAAACCCCCTTTTATAAACCCCCTTTTCTTTTTGAATTTTTGTATTTTCGTAAGTTTTTTATATGGGAGCTATGGTCAAATGGTGACAGATTTTGACAACATTTTGCACACTATCTGGCATTAACATAAGACTTCCTTGTGTTAAATATAATTGTTATATCTTTTATAATTTCAGATTTATTTGCATTTAAGTGTTTTTTAGGTGAAATTTAGGGGGTTTCCGTAAGTTTTTTGTATGGGAGCTATGGCTTAATGTGAACCGATTTTGATGAAATTTTATATGCTGTCTACGGCTAATGTAAAACTTCTATACACAGTGTTTTGAAAAGGCCAGGTTATACGGGAGCTATGATCAAATGTTAACCGATTTTGTCCAATTTCAATACCAAAATTTTCTCAGCAATGAAGAATGTGTTAACTAAGTTTCAGTGAGCTAGCTGCTTTCATTTAGGCGTTATCGTGGTTTCAACAGACAGACTGACAGACAGACGGACAGACAGACAGACAGACAGACAGACAGACAGACAGATAGACAGACAGACGGACAGACAGACAGACGGACATCGCCCAATCGTCTTAGAATTTCTTAAGGATTCAGAATATATATCGCTTTTGGTTTTTGAGCCAATATTAAGGAAATTACAAACGGAATGACCATCTCAATATACCCCCCATTCTTTTTGATGGTGGGTATAAAAATACAGAGACCAGATATAAATACTTTTAAAACAATATTTTCATATTTAAATCCATAAAAAAAACAATCATTGAAGTTTAAAAAATAATAAAAATCCCTCGTGATTTTTATTTTAATCCGATGAAATTAAAATATAAAAAAATCGTTTGGGATATTTATCAGTGCAGATCAAAATAATTTTCATCTTTTTTAATCCGGTAAAAATTAATTTTCATAGAAAAAAATTCAACTTTTATTGCTGTATTATTTGTCCGGGTTAAAGCATATTTAGGGCGTTTAAATAACAATAAATTCAATTATTGTTGCAAATTTTATATTGAAATGGTTTTGGGCAACAAATGGTCATTGTCTAAATGCGTTTGAAACGTTTAAAAGTTAATTTTGCCCTTCACCGCCATAGGTGGAAAGGGTATTATAAGTTTGTGCTGATGTATGTAACGCATAGAAATATTTGTCTTCGACCCATCTTTTAGTATACCAATAGGCCTAGAATCACTTTTTGAGTTAATTTAGCGATGTCAGTCTGCCGTCCGTCCGTCTGTCTGAAACCCCATGTAAACCTTGTAATCCAACTACAGGTCACAATTCTAAGGATAATTTGATGAAATTTGACACAGATCATTTTTTTGATAATGGGACCATGGCTATTGAAATTCGTCAAAATCGGTTCATTATTTATGGTACCTCCCATGGGTCCCACCGGAATTGATATATTGGCCACAAATATCAATATTTTTTCATTAAAAACAAATACTGCTTATGTAAATTAAAATCACTGTACCAAATTTCGTTGGTATCGGTTCTCATTTGACCTTAGCTCCCATACAAACTCTTCTTTAAAAATGCACTAAATGAGACAAAAATCACTAAAACGCTTGCAAATTTGAAGATAATGAGATAATGCAATAACTGTAATAAATTTGCCAAAATTCGAGATAATCGGTCCACATTTGACCCTAGCTCTCATATAAGACCAAATGAAGAAAACAGGTTAAATATATAAGTTTTGAGAAAATGTTTGTATGATGGCAAAATTTCGCAAATATTTGTCTTTATACAGGAAAAAAAAACACCTTTGATCTTAGTGGTGTAGGGTATCGTATGGTCGGGCTTGACCGACTATAATACTTTCTTACTTGTTCTTTTTGTATTTTTGTGTTTATTTAAGTTTTTGATATGGGAGCTATGGTCAAATGGTGACCGATTGTGACACAATATCGCACACTGGTGGGCATTAACATAAGTCTTCCTTTAGTGGTCATAGCTATTGTAGTTTTAGTTTAATTGACATTTAAGTGTTTTTTAGGTGGAATTTAAGCTGTTTCCATAAATGTTTTGTATGGGAACTATGGCTAAATGTTAACCGATTTCGATGAAATTTTATATACTGTCTAGTGCTTATGTAAAAAATTCTATATGCCAAGTTTTATTATCATATCTTTTATAATCATTTAATAGCAAATAAGCGATTTGCCTAGATGAGGTTTTATGGGAGCTACGGGTCAAGTATGAGCAGATTTTGCCCAATTTCCATACCAAATTTTTCCGAAAATAAAGAATGTCTTTGCCAAGTTTCAGTGACCTAGCTCCTTTCGTTTAGGCGTTATCGCAATTTCAACAGACATACAGAGAGACCTACGGACATCGCTCAATAGTCTTAGAATTTCATAAGGATTCAGAATATATATTGCCAATATTAAGGAAATTACAAACGGAATGACAGTCTCAATATACCCCCCATTCTTTTTGATGGTGGGTATAAAAACTGCCTAGCATTTGCTTCATGATTCAGGTATATAAGATAAACCAAGGCAACTCATATAGATCCGTGATAGCCAGGGAGTGATAAAAACTCACTCTAATAGTATAACATTTAGAACGATAAACCTCGTAAATGAAATGGTGGGTTAAAATTAGGGTTTACAAAAAACCGTGAAAATGAGAAACTGCGGTTTCGGTTTTAAAACACCCAAAACCGGCCGGTTTCGGTTCGGTTTTCGGTTTTTTAAATAAAACTATTTCAGTTTAAATTTGTAGGAAAATTTAGATAACTTCATTAAAACATGTTATAATTTAATACTAAAATTCAGGAAAATAGTTCAGGTTTTTTTAATATGAGGGATTTCTTAAATAAGTCTTGTTTCTTTTGGAGAAACTGCAGAGCCCCTGAGCGACAAATTGCTTCAATAGCAATTTTTACAAATAGCAACGATTTTAAAGAATTTACAATTTCAAAGTCGATAGAATGAAGCCAATGTAAGGTCGACAGCATTTCTAAACTCTTAAGAATACTTTGTTTAGAAGCAGAAATCTAAGAGTAAACTTAATTCACGATTATGATGCTTTTTAACTCTTGTTTGTAAAATATTATAACGAACTGACGAATTTTTGAAATACAGAACAGTTTTTCTTACAGCCTCTAGGTTCAAATGTATATAGGCAATCGGTTTTAAATGAGTCAAAGTTTCATCGCCGCCGTCTTCAAAATTGATTTTCAGATACAAATTTGATATTGGCTGCTGCTCCATCTATAGTACATGCTACGATGTTTGCATCAAGTGAAATATCAAACTCCATTAGCCTTTGTCTAATGGTTTCTTGCGTTTTCTTGAATTACACGTTCCTAAAATACGGCACAGGTTATCAAATTTACCATGAGAATCGTGAATATTTACGTTCATATACCGTCTTCCCCTTACACCTGTCCATTCGTACATTGTAAAAACTTTTGCTTGTTTCATTCTTCTGCTTCATTAAATAAAAAAATTACGTGCAAATTTATGATAAGCTATTGTTATTTCTGTATAATACCAACAAAAAATTATGAAAAATAAATAGCTAAAACCTCGGTTTTTTCTACGGTTTTCGGTTTCGGGTTTGAGGCATAAAAAACCGAGGTTTCGGTTAAAACCGAACTGCAAACCCTAGTTAAAATGCTAGTAACTTTTTCTATACCATTACCTTTTGGTGAAGGGTATCTGTGATATCAAATATTTTTTTTTTAAATAAAAAATTTCCGCCAGTTTCAAAAACCAATTTCAAAATATTTGGTAAATGCTCATATATATTTTTTTTAGTATTTACATTTACTTATTAATTAATAATTTGTCAAAACTTTTTTGCCATAAGTTTGAATTTGTTTGTTATAGCTTATAATATAAAATAAGAGGATTACATTTGTAATATTATAATTCAAACTAACACAAATGAACCAAAGTGGCAAAATTTATTAAATATGTATTAAAAAAATTGTAGCAGAATTTGGGTAGAAAATATAATAGATATAGGGCAAATAAAAAAAAATACTATTTACATATACATATAAAGAAATAAGAAAAATGTAAAAGAAAGTAAAGTTTGACATTGTCACAATGAATTTTCTATGTTTTGAATAAAAATTTGTGTTTACCCTGCGGCACAAAGGTTACTGCACAGTGGTTGTGTGGGAAAATTATACTTTAAAAATTTACTCAATAAATGATTATTAAAGCTAAATATTAACCCCCTGTCTAAAATTTCTTTAATTATTTAATATTTCTAGACAAAATTACTTTTTTATATCCTGTACCAAAATAGCTGGAAAGGGTATTATAAGTTTGTGCTGATGTTTGTAACGCATAGAAATATTTGCCTTAGATCCACCTTTTAGTATACCAATATGCTTAGAATCACTTTCGGAGTCGATTTAGTTGTCAGTCCGTCCGTCTGGCTGGCTGGCTGGACCCCCATGTAAAACTTGTAATCAAACTACAGGTCGTAAAGATAATTTGATGAAATTTGGTACAGATCATTTTGTTTTTGATAATGGGACCATGGCTATTGAAATTGGTCAAAATCGGTCCATTATTTATGGTACCTCCCATAGGTCCGACTTCCCGGAATTGACATATTGGTCACAAATATCAATATTTTTTCATGAAATTTAAAATATATAATTCTTATGTAAACCTAAATCACTGTACCAAATTTCGTTGAAATCGGTCCACATTTGACCATAGCTCCCATAAAAACTCATCTTTAAAAATGCACTAAATGAGACAAAAAAAAAATCACTAAAACGCTCGTAAATCCTAAGATATTGAAAATTTTGAGTTTTTTGCGTCCATAATTTTTGTAACAACTGTAATCAATTTGCTAAATTTCGAGATAATCGGTCTACATTTGACCCTAGCTCTCATATAAGCCCAAATGATGGAAACAGCTTAAATATATAAGTTTTGAGAAAATGTTTGTATGATGGCAAAATTTAGCAAATATTTGTCTTTATACAGGAAAATTAACACCTTTGACTTTAGTGGTGAAGGGTATCGTATGGTCGGGCTTGACCGACTATAGCGCTTTCTTACTTGTTTTTTATGAAATTTAAAACAAATACTGCTTATATAAACTAAAATCACTGTACCAAATTTTGACATCGGTCCACATTTGACCATAGCTCCCATACAAACTCTTCTTTAAGAACGCACTAAATAAGACAAACATCACTAGAATGATTGTAAATCTAAAGATAATGAGAATTTTAAGTTTACATAAGTTTTGTAACAACTGTAATCAATTTGTCAAATTCCGAGATAATCGGTCCACATTTGACCATTGCTCTCATATAAGTCCAAATGACGAAAACAGTTTAAATATATAAGTTTTGAGAAAATGTTTATATGATGGCAAAATTTATTAAATATTTGTCTTTATACAGGAAAGAGAACACCTTTGACCTTAGTGGTGAAGGGTATCGTAAGGTCGGGCTTGACCGACTATAGCACTTTCTTACTTGTGTTTAGATTCATTTCATTCAAAATTTATTCCTATTTTTTCTGGTGTTTAGCAAATTTGAAGAATATTTTTTGCATCAAACTAAAAATTTATGAATTGCTTGAATTTGGCGTAAGTAATAAGGATTTACATATTTTGTAGCAATATCCTTAGCTTCTCATTTTATATGTATGTATGTATGTGTGTATTAGCTTAAGCGTGTCTTAAGTGTGATTATATGTTTAGTGTGAAAAAGTTCTTAAATTGCTCCAATATGAATACATACATACATATTTTGGGCACATTTACATAAGTCTACCCACGTACTCATATGTATTAGGGTACCTCTTGTTATGTGGAAATTTCGGAAATAAACATTATGACTTTTCTAGGTGGTAACATACAAAATGTCTATGACTCTGGAGCATAACTTGGGTTGTATTTGATCATAGCCTCATATCCCTCTTACTAAATATCTAATATCTGATGAAACCATGTGTCATTGGTGTCCAGATCATCAAAATCGGACCAAAATATGTTCTTTATAATCGATCTATAGGGTAAGGTAGTTCTCAAATAAAACAATTAAGAAAATCTATAGTCGGTCAATCCGACTATATAATACTCTTCACTACTAAGGACAAATATGGACCAACAGTTTAAGAAGTTTTGTTTTAGTTCTCAAGAGACATACTCATACTATATGTTTTTTTTTGAATTTCAAGATTTATGTCATTTCCGGCTAAGGGCCTGTATGGGAGCTAGGGTCAATTGTGGATAGATTTTTACCAAATTTCGTTTATCGATTTATATATTCAAGATGTGCAAAGTTTTAGTAATAAAATGCAATTATCTTTTGATTTATAAGCATTTTTGTGCTTTTATTTAAAGGGCCTTCGAGAATATCTTATATTCTTAAACGAGCAATAATTGTATATATCTTATATTCTTAAACGAGCAATAATTGTATATATATATATATATATATATATAGAATGACTATCTCGAAAACGGCTCTAACGATTTTGATAAAATTTGGACAGTGGGTATCTTCTTTGATGTATAGGTCGAAGAAGAAGGGACTTTTGGAACCTTTGCCTCTAAGAGGGTAAAAACGGGTAAAAAGGGGAAAAATTCGAAAACGCTATATCTCCTTAAGTAATAGGAATAGAAACAAAATTTAAATTACGTTTTAAACAGCTATGAAAATAAACGGACAGGTATTTGGTACTTTTTTGAAACTATGTCCGATAAGGGGTAAAAAAGGGTGAAAATAGTTTTTTTGGTACCTTTTTAACACACTCTTATATTTTAAACTAAGGAATATAGAAAAAAACTTTGTACTGCAAACAATAGATGTGAAAGAAATATTGAACACGTATTTGGTACTTTTTTGATTTTGTTACCAAAATGTGTAAAAAAGGGATAAACTGATAACTTAACATCTACAAAAGTAATATGAATAGGAAAATTATGTTAACTGCTTTCTAATAAAATGTACCGAATTCAATTGATACCAAAGAAGTACCAATTATGCATATGGAACTTTTTGAAATTAGGGGATAAAAAGGGGAAAAAATTAGTAATGTTATAACTTTAAAACAAATGAATGTTTGTCTGTATGTATGTTCTTTATAGAATAGTAAACTGTGAATTTGATCATGTTATGCTCTTTAGCAAAGATGTTGCGGATAAGCCGGCGGAGGTTTTTAAGTTGGTAAACCGAATTTCCGACAGGTGGCGCCACTGAAAATTACTAAAAATTAATTAAATCGAAAACTGTACATTTGATCATACTATGATCTTTTGCAAAGTTGTAGCGCACGAGCCGGCGAATGCTTTTTAATTGGTGTGAATAATTTCCGACAGGTGGCGCTACTGAAAATTACTTAAAGTCAATTTAATCGTAAGCTGTACATATAATCATGCTATAATCTTTAGCAATGTTGTTGCACATGAGCCGACGAAGGTTTCTTAGTTGGTATGAAGAAATTTCAACAGGTGGCGCCACTGAAATTTACTTAAAGTCAATTTAATCGTAAACTGTACATTTAATCATGCTATAATTTTTAGCAAAGTTATTGCGGATAATCCGACGAAGGTTTATTAATTGGAATGACCAAAGTCCGACAGGTGGCGCCACTGATATTACTCAAAATGAATTAAATCGTAAACTGTGCATTTGATCAGACTATAAGTGAATTAAATCATAAACTGTGCATTTGATCATGTTATGATCATAAGCAAAGTTGTTACGCATAAGCAGATGAAGGTTTCTTAGTGGTATGAACGACTTCAGGCGGCGCCACTGAAAACTACTCAAAATGAATTAAATCGTTAACTGTGCATTTGATCACACTATAATCTTTAGCAAAGTTGTTGCGCATGAGTCGACGGAGGTTTCTGTTGGTATGACCAATTTTCAAAATTATTTAAAATGAGTTAAACTGTAACTGTATAAAATAAAATATATAAAAACTTTAAAATTTGCCTCAAAATGCTTATCGTAAAGCCCCGAGCAAGGCTCGGTCAACCAGGTACTATATATATATATATATATATATATAGAATGGCTATCTCGAAAACGGCTCTAACGATTTTAATAAAATTTGGACAGTGGGTATCTTTTTTGATGTATAGGTCGAAGAAGGAGGGACTTTTGGAACTTTTACCTCTAAGAGGGTAAAAACGGGTAAAAAGGGGAAAAAATCGAAAATGCTATGTCTCCTAAAGTAATAGGTATAGAAACAAAATTAAAATTACGTTTTAAACAGCTTTGAAAATAAGCGGACAGGTGTTTGGTACTTTTTTGAAACTATGTCCGATAGGGGGTAAAAAAGGGTGAAAATAGTTTTTTTGGCACCTTTTTAACCCACTCTTATATTTTAAACTAAAGAATATAGAAAGAAACTTGGTACTGCAATCAATAGATGTAAAAAAAACATGAAACACGTATTTGGTACTTTTTTGATTTTGGAGCCAAAATGGGTAAAAAAGGGATAAAATGATAACTTAACATCTCCAAAGTCATATGAATAGGAACATTATACATTATGTTAAATGCGTTTTAAAAAAATGTACCGAATTCAATTGGCACCAAAAAAGTATCAAATATACATATGGAACTTTTAGAAATTAGGGAATAAAGAGGGGGAAAAATTAGTATTATTTTAAACAAATGAATGTTTGTCTGTATGTATGTTCTTTATAGAATAGTAAACTGTGAATTTGATTGTGTTATGCTCTTTAGCGAAGATGTTGCGGATAAGCCGGCGAAGGTTTTAAAGTTGATAAGACTAATTTCCGACAGATGGCGCCACTGAAAATTACTAAAAATTAATTAAATCGTAAACTGTACATTTGATCATGCTATGATATTTAGCAAAGTTGTAGCGCATGAGCCGACGAAGGCTTTTTAGTTGGTATGAATAATTTCCGACAGGTGGCGCTACAGAAACTTACTAAAAGTCAATTTAATCGTAATCTGTACATTTAATCATGCTACAATCTTTAGCAAAGTTGTTGCACATGAGCCGACGAAGGTTTCTTAGTTGGTATGAAGAAATTTCGACAGGTGGCGCTACCGAAATTTACTCAAAGTCAATTTAATCGTAAGCTGTACATTTAATCATGCTATAATCTTCAGCAAAGTTGTTACGGATAAGCCGAAGAAGGTTTATGAATTGGAATAAGCCAAGTCCGACAGGTGGCGCCACAGAAAACTGCTCAAAATGAATTAAATCGTAAACTGTGCATTTGATCAGACTATAATCTTTAGCAAAGTTGTTGCGCATGAGTCGACAGAGGTTTCTGTTGATATGAATAATTTCCAAAATTATTCAAAATGAGTTAAACTGTAAACTATGCAAACTATGTGTTGGTCGGACAAAATAAATCAAATAATTCAAAATTAACTAAATATTTCTACAATGTCTTTCCTCTAAATTTATTTTAGCACTTTATAATATAAAATATATAAAAACTTTAAAATTTTCCTCAAAATGCTTATCATAAAGCTCCGAGCAAGGCTCGGTCTACCAGGTACTATGTGAGGTATGGTCAAATATTGGCCGATTCCTACCAAATTATTTACACGAATAAGAGTATCCAT